>JAKWJA010002492.1:40391957-40991957 GCA_027704765.1 Solanum habrochaites | reverse complement strand
GGCTTTCATAGGTCGTATTTCTACACTATTTTTCCAACTACCTTTTGCGTTTTTATTCTGGAAATCTTTCCTGCAAAACAAATATAAAACATGCTAAAACTTACTTTAAAAAGTCTCTAGAAACACACAAATCTTAACCAAAATGCATTGAAAGCACTGTGAAACCACGGTACATCAACAACCTCAACTTAAATTTGTTGTTTGTCCTCAAGCGACGCACTATGACTCAAAACCACACTTGTGCAAAAGTATACTCTTTTAAGCTTTCACAATCACATGGCTATCAATCCCGACTCTTTCTTTGATTTAGTGCATGCTTGTGCTCTTAGGTTTGAACAAGGTAACTCATGTGGATCACAACATTGACACAGACTCTCTATGCACACACACTTCTAATGTTTTGCCTCTCCCCGAGGTATCAACTTTTCGACATTGCAACTAGTTCTCTCACTTCAAAAGAAATCCTCATTTTTCGCACAATAATTTTAAGTTTCGGTACAAGGATCTTTATTCAACACTCACGCTCAAAAACAACTTCATACATAACTAGTACTCGTCGCCATAGGGCTTCCCTTATTTTTTCTGCTTAGGTTCACCACACTAGACTCTAGGACCACGGTAGGACTTTCTTGGCTTGTAATGTAGGCTCAAGGTCAGGTGTGATACATTTAAGTATATTTTAGTGACTTTTTTCCCTCCTTGACATTTTCGTTAAGCTTCCTACCTCTTGTCATTGCCATTTACGCCCTACTTTTCTTTGCTTTTCATCTTTTATTTGCTCCCCTTCTTTTTGGATATGACTCATATTTATTTTCATTTTTATCAAGTAGGTCTATCATAGGCTCAACAGATTTGGATCAAAAGGGATAAAGCTTCGGTTTGGTTAACTTTATTTTAGGCTAGATGTTTGTTAATTTGAACAAGGGCCTATGATCGTTTCCTAGTATTCTAACACATATTCCCTTTGAAGGACTAACCAGGCAAGTCAAACTCCTCACACTCTCTTGAAACCTCATTACACTATCAGATTGTCTGATTTTCCAATTTAGGTGTTAGTTGAGGGTCATGTAACGCATGCCTATCTATGTCATACTTAGATCCAACACATTTAACTCATTTTCACCTATTCATGCAAGCACTTTCTAGGACGCGATATTATTTAATTTCATCCATTACGATTTATCTTTCATGTTTTATACTTTGTTCAAATAACGACACGCTGGTTCAACAGAAAATTAAATGATCTCTTGGGGAAAAAGAACACAGGCAAGAAAACTCCAAGAGAGGATTGTGAGTTGGGCTCTCAGACTTCACCGTAACACTCACTTTAAATTTACCCCACCCCCAACAAAAAGAGCATGCCATTGTACTCAATGCATAAAAAACATCAGTACAAGGTGGTAGGTGAAGTGAACATGAGGCACAGAGCGACGACGATCTCTCAACAAGTGGGGGGTCCGCTTTCTTGAAACTCGCAACATCATTGCTTGGGTCACCCTAAGTGGTGACCACATTAATCTCCGCATCATCAGTGGTGCTCCTCTCAGGGATCATGATATGAAACTAGGTGCCCCAGCGTCCATCTCTTGTGCCTTAATCTGGCGGGCCTCCTCATCTGCTAACGGAGCGCTCCTAGAAGCCTCGAGCTCCATTCTCTCTTTCTTCCTCGCACGGGCATCATCTGTTGCATAATTACTGCGGCTAGAACTGTTTCTCTTGGAACGACCATGTGGCTCAGGCTACGGCGCAATAGAAGGCTTGAACAAAATGTCAAGCACATTGTTCCTCTGCTATCTCAATAGTCACACTCTATGACTCTCTACTCCTCATCTCCAGAATGGCATCTACATCAGCACACAAAACTATCAACCGCCTCCTAAAGAGTAGTGAGATCTATCGTTGGGGTTGGGCAGGCTAGAACACAAAGCTTGAAGGCGTCTTGGTGTTGATGGATTGCCTAAATTTTCTGCTCAGTCTGCTAAGCCACCCTCTTATCATTTCGGTCCTTGGCCTCAGAAATGGACTTCTTCATCCAAGACTACATGTGGTGGAGTAGGGTGGCCATCTATGCCTCAAACTTCTGTACACGCGCTAAAGGAACCAGTGCTGCAGATGGCGGTGTGGATCGGGATGAGCTGGGTGGATTGCTGGCAGCATGAGCATAGTAAGCTGGGGTGGTATCAGCAGGCTCAGATGTATCAGGATCACCCCCTTGGGCTAACTCCATTGTCTCTACAAAATTCTCGTTTAATGGGGCCACCTCAATCATGGGCCCTGTCCGTGATGCTGCTACATTGGCTTCATTCCTGATAAGACCTATATCAACTATCCCCGCCGGGTGACGTAGTGTGTCACAATGCCAAACGGGTACCCCGACCTCCTTATAAATCTAGAAGATCAAATAAGCAAAAGGGTAAGTAGTAGAGGTCTTGAAAGTCCTCCCACGGATCACGGCACTCAGCACCTTAGCAAAATCTATCTCCAACCCCTCCACCAAGGCTTCTACAACACCTCCTTATCCCAAGTAAGAATATTATCTGCATTTTTCGGTGATAGATGGTGTTGGACTACCAACCAGAAGAACTTGGCCGTGAATGTGAGAGTGGCCTTCTTAATCAACCCTCGAGGGGTCTAACACCCAGTCATCCCTCTCATAATCAGTCGCCAGATGTTGGGCCAACCACCTCTTCTTAGACTCTCTCTGCTCAGCGGTCCTCTGAAAAAAATGCCACTTTTGACCATATCCCACATGTAGTCAAATTTTGGAGTAATAGGGGCACATTGTGTATTATTGGTGGGGCCGTTCAGGAACTGGCAGAGGGTGGCCTCCGAGATCTCAACCCGACAGCCCTGACTAGAACGGAGGTGAGCAGGTTCTATTTGGTAGGTCTTGCTCGCCAATCATTGGAGCCCCTGAGAGTAGCCACATAGGAAGCGTAGAACTCCCTGACTATCATCTCGCAATAGGACCCCAAGATCTGTTCCGTCCACTCAAACTTGTGCCGGTTGAATAATCTATGCACCTCAAGGACTGTATGCAAACTCCCTATAAGAACCTGACGCTCAAAATTTACCAACCGGGTCATCACCCCCTTATCATTCAACATTCTGGCATCTCTGTAGACATGATACTGACAATCAATTCACCACCGGATAGGTTCCTCAACAACTGGTGCAGGGATATCTACTCAAGGTGCAGGGGAAGACTCTGAGCTGGTAAACTCATCAAACGAGGCTTGGTGATCGTGGCCCTCTGGCTGAGTGGTCCCCTAAGAGAAAGAACCAGAAGCAGTGGCCTCATTCGACCCTGAAGAGTGGGCTGACCTTGATGCTGAGTCAGATTCGTATCCAGATGATACTTCAGAACTCGATGCAACTTCGGACGGTGAGCCGGTCAATGTGTGCTTCTCATTAGACTTAGAGGCAGTTACTACGGCGAGAACCACCTTCTGGTGGTACCTCGAGTGACTCTTGCAGCTGGTTTTGTAGTTGTGGCATCTGGGGAACGTACACTTGTTCTTGTTCATTATTAATGAGAAAAACATGAAAAATAATCAACACTATCTAGATGCAATTTCAGGTCAACGGGTAATGTCGACGGTCCATCGATCAAACAACGGTCCATCGATAGGGTCCATCGGTAGACACTTAGAATAATTTAATTTATAAAAAAAATTAGACTTCTCTATCAAATGACAGACTGTAGTCCACTTCCATCGTCTAACACTTAGAATATTTTTTAGAAATTAGTGAAAATAAGTTCTATGAATGAAACGACGAACATGCAGTACGGTCTGTCGATCAATAGACGGATCATAGTCCAGTTCCATCATTTCAGACTTCAATAATTAAGGGTGGTCCAATTGATGGACCCCATCGACGGCCCGTCGATTCCATCAACTGTCCGTTGAAAGGGTCTCGTATTGTTGGCTTGAGACAAACCTCAAGCCTTTTTGCAAGATCAATTGTTTTGGACAAATTTTTTAACCCACGCAAGTGTAGACAAGTATTATAACACCCACAAAAACGTATTAGTCATTTTAGAGTTTCGGTTTCACATAATTTGTGTTATAATTCATTCACACTATGAAATCCTAAGTCACAATTTCTAACACTACCAAGAAAATCACATTATAGGCATACTAATAAGTCATACAACCACATTATGTCATTTTGAGGGATGTAATACACGATTTATTAGCATGCAATATAAATTAATTTAGTCCCTCAGTCAAGAACCACATTCAAATTTCTGTTAAGAAACTATGAATGAGAATTCAAAGTGTAAAGAAAATCAAAATACCTTCAGTTCGTAGTGGTGTAGTTCTGATATGAACTTTGAATAGTAGACTACATGCCTGAACTTTTATCATCGGCCTAACAACAACAGGGAAACAAGAGAGTTTGAGAAGAGAGAGTTTGGGAAATTTGGGGAATTCTGTTTGGGATTGATATGGAAGATGGGGATATGCTGGTGTGTGACAAAGGAAAGAAATAAAGGTATACAAATGGTTTTGGAAGGAATTTTAAAAGAATTTGAAGGTGGGAGTGAATGTGAACCGTCCGGCCGGGGCGGATCGGGTCACTGGCATTTTAGACTTACGAAACCCCGTCGACGGTCTGTCATTTCCATCTAGACTTGGAGAAAATTTAAGGGACATACCTGGGATCTACCAACACCATTGATGGTCCGTCGATTGGACAACTACCCGTTGATGGGGTCTGTAGAACTATGCACCAGACCATTTTTCTGTAGATTTTTGTTTCGGTCCCTACATATGTAACACCCATTAGGATATTCTTTTTTTTTCCGGACACTTTGAGACATGAACCCTACACTAATATCTAGCCAACACTAGCACTCAGGCAAGATTGAAATAAGATCAAAAACAAAATGAAATAAAAAAATACGACTATTAATACAAAGAAAAGAAAGCCTATCGTTGGATAGAGGATACACCTTGGGTTGCCTCCCAAGGAGCTCTTTATTTAACATCGTTGCACGACGCAGGCTCCTTGATTACTCAGATTTCATCAAGGTGATGGGCCTCATCCACTTCACTGACACTCTCCGCATGCCCCAGGTAGATCTTAATTCTTTGCCCGTTGACTGTGAACTATCCACCCTCCTTATTCTCCAAATCAACCGCTCTGTGTGAAAACACTTTAGTGATGAGGAATGTCCCTGTCCACTAGGACTTGAGTTTGCCCGGAAACAAGCAGAGCCTAGAGTTGAATAGAATCACTAAATCACCAAGCGAAAATTCTTGCATTTCAATCTTTTGATCATGGTACTTCTTTAGATTTTCTTTGTAGATGGGTGAACTTTCATAGGCTTTGAGGCGAAACTCATCAAGCTCATTCAACCCATTTAGTCTTTGTTCCGCCTCTTCATTCCAATCCATCTTCAGTTTCTTCATTGCCACATTGCTTTGTGCTATAAATCGACCCGCAAGTGACAAGCCTTCCCATATACAAGTTGGTATGGAGACACCAATGAGAGTCTTATATGCTGTTCGGTAGGCCCAAAGAACATCATCAAGTCTACTTGACCAATCCATTTTATTAGCATTCTCCTTTTTTACCAGAATTTTCTTGATCTCTCTGTTGGACACCTCAACTTGCCCGCTAGTCTGTGGATGATAAGGAGTAGACACATTATGGCGATCCCCATATTTCTCCAATAGTACTTTGAAAAAATTATTACAAAAGTGAGAGCCACCATCACAAATAATGGCTCCAGATGTGCCAAATCTGGAGAAGATATTCTTTTTAAAGAATGAGGTGACACTCTTTTCTTCATTGTTACGAGTATTATATCTTCCACCCATTTAGATACATAATCAACCGCCAAAAGTATATACTTCATCCTATGAGAAATCACCAACGTTCCCATAAAATCAATGCCCCTTCAATCAAATAACTCAATCACCATAATAGGATTTAACGGGAGCTCTTGCGTCTTTGAAATTCCTCCATCTCGCTGGCACCGATCACATGATATGGCAAACTCGTGCGCATATTAAGGAATGGTTGACCAATAATACCCACACTGCAAAATCTTATGCGCAATCCAGATACCACTATGGTGCCCACCCACAGGCGAGAAGTGACATGCCTCCAAAATACTCAACAAATCATCGTACTGTACACAACATCGAATAATCCCATCAGCACAACTTCGATATAAGTAAGGCTCATCCCCAAAAAGAATTCACATCATACATGAACTTCTTCCTCTGATGGAAATACAAGTCCGATGAAACTATATCACTAGCCATATAATTTGCTAAATCTGCAAACCATAGAGTCAAATCTTGAGAAGCAGCCAATACATGTTCATCAAGGAATCGATCATCAATTAAAACCTTGTCTCCCACATCATGCATAGCTTCATCCTCTAACCTAGACAAGTGATCGGCAACTTGATTCTCAGTCCCCTTTCTGTGTTTTACCTCAAATTCAAACTCTTGCAGAAATAACATCCATCTAATCAACCTTGTCTACGCATCCTTCTTGACATCAAATAACTCTACGCAAAGTGGTCTGTATGCACAATGATCCTCGTTCCAAGCAAATAGGAGAAAAAATTTTCAAAAGCAAACACCACCACAAGAAGCTCTTGTTCGGTTAATATGTAGTTCTTTTTTCACTTCTCTCTCTTAATACCACACCAAAAGAAACCCCACTAGCATGACACATCATCTCAAATAGTTTACTCCAATCTGGGGAAATAATAATGGGCGCAGACACCAACTTCTCCTTCAACTCTCCAAACGCTTTCAGACAAGATTCATCAAAATAGAACTTACATTCCTTCTCGAGTAGTTTGCACAAAAGATGTGCAGTTTTTGAAAAATCCTTGATAAAACTCTAGTATAAACCCCCATGTATAAGAAAAATTCTTAAACCTTTTACAGATATTGGTGGAGGAAGCCTCTTTATAACTTCGACTTTAGCTCGATCAACCTCTATCTTTTTCTCTAAGATGCGATGGCCCAACCCTATACCTTCTTTCACCATAAAGTGACATTTTCCCAATTAAGCAATACATTGCAATCCTCACACTTTTTAAGCACCTCATCCAAATTGTTCAAACACCGATCAAAAAAGTCTCCAACCACAGAGAAGTCGTCCATGATCAGCTCAATAGTTTCTTCCACCATATCTAAGAATATCAACATCATATATGCTTGAAAGTGTCCGGTGCATTACACAATCCAAAAAACATCCTTTTGAATGCAAATGTCCCATAAGGGCAAGTAAAATTGTCTCATCATTGACTCTCTAGGCCGGCGGCAGTAAGAGATTTGCAGTGTACCCCTAAATAGAATCAAGAAAAAAATACCCAACCTTTTTCTTGAGCCCTTGCTTCTATTAACATATGATCACATTAAAGGGCATGGGGAAATGTCCTTATCATTCCAACACATTCAACCCTTCCGTTATGCAAACAAACTCTCTGTCCTGGTCACCCTGTTACGCATTTGGAATAGCTAGTTCCTCTCATTAGGCCCGCACACACCCATACCTTTATCCCCACCACATTTTAGGCCCCACACTTAGCAAGGGAACAGCACACTACTTGGCTTGCAATAAGATAAAGGACTCGTGGCATATCTACCCATTGATGATCTCCGTTTTCTAATACCTTTTTGCATTAGGTTGGACTGGCATTACAAAACCTTCAGTGATGCTCAATACCGGTTGTGATCGAGCAATAATTTAGATTTTCTGTGAACAAAACACTCGGGGGATAACAATAATGTCCTCAAAGTCCACCCATGGCTTCGTCTGGAACATATTAACCACTTTTACCCTAAACACTCCTACTTGTTGCCCCCATTCAAATCAGATGTCGCATTATCACCGGCTAATTAAAGTGCCATCTCTCACCACAAAACAACATACGCTCTCAGAATGACTTCTTGGTGGTAGAGCCTTAACTCTCTTATTCTCGGTAGCCTCCTCAATATATAGTCCTTTGCAGGGGTGGGGGTTTAGAGACTCGCGATGATTCACTATCAACACTTCTAACTTTCTTTATTGACGATATTATTTTATTCAAGTGCAGCCACTGAGACCCTAACTATTTTATATACCATCACTCCCTCAAAACGCTATCAATTACGAACATTTACGTGCCTCGAATGCCTTCTGCTCTCTCTTCAATTTGTTACTTCAGACTACTCCTGAAACCATGCAGGATATAGCAGATTACCCATTTGGAGCTTAACACTCTGATTCATGAAACCTTAGTGTTGAAAGTGCTTCTTCACCTTGATTCAACCTAATAACATTATTGAACCTTTTCTATCAACGAACGCAGAGGCCGATGGAAAGCCGACCATGAAACCCCTAGAAACTGGAAACCCAAATCAACCTCACACGTTCAAGAAGATAACCAAAATTGGTCCAAAACAATAAATGGCACTCCACCTTACCCAAGACATCATGAAGATACTTATGGCGCCTCTTCTCAACTGTTCGATCAACCATCACTATACCCGCCATCCTAGTAGGATTTGGGTCACACAAGCCTAAAATTTTTATCAAAGCGGAAAGATCGGCCATGAGCTTTATTGCTTGCACCAAGTCACTAGTGCTTTAGAAAAGTGTAAGCACTCGATTGTACAGGAATGTGAAAGAGCCGGATCCTTCCTTTTTCTGCAACCCAAAGAGACCTTTATTAGCAATAGCACTACAATGCCTACCACTTATGTATCCTCCAAAACCCAATTCACCTGATGATATCCTCTTTGTCTATATTCTTCATAAACTTAGGATAACCAGGACATTGTTCCAAAAATCATTAAAAGGACACCCTGATGAATGATGTTCAGCATAGTGATAAAATCACGGTATCTACACATCCTCAGTCTTCTTCCACTAAGCTATAAGGGCCAATGTGACGGTGGATTCGGTCTTAGGAAAGTGGGCCCCATACTTTCTGAAGGACACCTCTAATTCGACAGAATATGTCGTCCACCAACTCTCCACAACCCTCTACAACCCTCTGTCCCGTCTTTCTCTACCAAGAACATAGGTGATCAATGGTTGCTTCACACCTCGACGTAGTGCACCTCATGAAACTGCCCAGCATTCTTTAGCGATTTTGGATGCGGGTTTCTCAGTAACGACGTTCATACGGTGGAGGTGTGGATTCACAGCTAGTAGAAAATCTCAAGATAATGTTAATCGAAATCGCATGTGCATCACCTTCTCTGAAAATCATTAGCTAAATCCCCAATCACTATTGGCCCATATCTCACTAGCTGCACACTATCACATCATTTTTTTGTCCGGTATATCTTACTCGCGCGATACTACACCCCCCCCTCAACACCATCCCTAGGCGAACTTCATGATTTGAGGGAATTTAGGGCCCACACTTATCTCCTTGTTTAGTACTCATGTCACAATTGTAGCTTTCCATCTCAAAATATTAGACCCTTCAAGGTCCTGCTAACACTAGTTCAGACACCCCCGTGATTTCCTTGACCTTTGCACCAATGTACATATTGGAGCTGAGAGTCCTCCGGTTGGACAATCACCCCGCTATGCTCACTTCATACATAGGAATCTTCTTAATAATGAATATAATCTATCGGGGGTCGGCCTGGTTTTAGTCAAGTCACGCGTCCACCCATATTTACCGTTACATGAATACTCTGCTCATCAGGTTTAAACAATCTAGAGTTAGTTCTAACTTGTGCAAAACTTCACACATCTCATCTGTTGTTGGGTTGCTCTGTAGTTGTAGTGCAAAGGTATTCTCCCACACAAATGTCAAGCTTCATGTGCTCTAAGCCTTGGTGTTCGTATCATCTTACTCTAACTTCTCTGCGATCTGCAATATGCCTCCGCACCTCCCAGTGGACACACACCCCCAGGCCCCCTACACCATACGTTGAGATAATAGTTTACTTGCCTGATATCTTGATCCGATAGGAAATACCCTCGTTCAAGACTCATCATCAATGCAGTGGTTTTGGGACGCTCTCACGATGCAGCTCAAATTCTGTTCTAAACCACCAGAAGCTACTCACTGACTACCTATATTCCTTCGTTTTCCCGTTGTTTTTGACTCACACAGTTTGTTTTTCAGTGTTTTTTGTGGTTGTGCTTCTCCGGGACAGGTTAATTAACTTTGCCTCAGTACGCACTCTCAACGACTTATCAAGTTATAATGGATGTGTTGGCGAAATTAGTAAACCATATGGAAGTATCTCCTATCGTGTATAGAGGACGGAAAAACAATCGCAAGCTGAACATTCACATACTGCCCCAGTTTGCTCTACACACCCACAAACTTTAAACACACTAGGACTCAATGTGCTATCGGGCAGAATGAGGATCCTCTGATTACAGTCCCGAGAATAAACCCCTCGCAGTGAGCATTTGCATCAAACTACTTGTTATCATAAATGTATGGACAGGTGGCAAAGGGGGGTAGGACAAGAGTTCCATCAGAGTCATCAATGTTAACATTACCCCTATAGTAATCCTGAGGTCATGGTGATGTAAGTTTCATCCTCAACGCAATCTCCAATTGATTTTGAACCTGAACTTGATTGTGTGCCTCAATCAATAATGGAGGTTGATTAATTGCCCCATCACCAAGATTGGCTGGGTTCTGTGGATTTTCAATTCTTCGCAATGTACGGTATGATCAAGGATCAGAATGTGATGAGCCCCAGTGGTTATCTTTGGCTTTCATGTACTTGGGCACTCCACTAAATCTAGACTGCCAGAGACTAAATACAAAAAAGAAAAAGTAAAATCATGAAATGTTGACGAAATATCAAACTGTATTTAAAGTTAATCTAAAAGACACGGATTCTGGTCGTGGCGCCAAAACTTTGGTATCTAAATCTACAACTCTAAATAAGCTATAAGTATCGTAATCAAGCCGAGAAACCAAAACTTGTAGGTTGGCGACTCGATCCCACGAATACGGAAAGGGAACTGGTTTTCGATTAAGTCAATGTACAATTATGTCTCATTAGCCGGGTTTTCTGAAAAAGGAATACAAGGTGTTTTGTTCTCTTGCGAAACAATACTAAACAATTCTAGTTGACAACTCCCTGGAACAGAAGTAACCCAAACAAATGGAGTTTGTATCAAGTGTGAGACTAACCTAGGGTATATGTTGCTCCTCATACGCGCTTCATAAGGTCTATCCCTGGAATAAGAAATAACAATTTCTTTCCTAGTATTTTCATGTTAAGTGTAAGTTATGTATCCTAATCTGGTCCGGCAATAGAGAATCTTCCCTGATACTTTGGATGGCTAGTGTGTATAAGTGACTAAACCCTTACATTTCTACTTCCATATCTAGAAATAAATACATCAAATCATGCCCATAGTATTACTTCGAATCAATAAACCACCTAGCCTATTAGATAGTATTCCAACTAAATCTATGTTGAAATTTTTTCCGATAACTTACCTCCTTGCGTCCTGGCAAACGTAGAACAAGAGAGTTCTAATGTGGGCCACTGTTAACAAAGATTCTAACGCCCTCCCTTTACGAAAATATTATCAACCGCATGAGAGACCCTTATGTTGAGACATTGCTTATCCTTCTGGTTTTAGGCGTTTACTTATTAATGAACCATTGTTACCAATCCTTAGTTTGGGCATTTAGTGTTACCCATGCAAGACAAGATCCCCCAATCAAAGTTTTGAAGGAAGAAATCATGAAACTTACTTCAAACCATAGAAAACTCAACGTGAAAACGCAAGATAAAATTTTACATCCCCACCCAATTCAAAAATTGACTTACGCCCAAAGTTTCGAAAAAACCAATCTCCCAACCCCCCCAATAAGAATAATACTAACCCTGTCTACCCTTAAAAAATGATGTTTTTAAATCGGTAGACACACAAACCCTTCCCAAATTAAAAATAATATTCGAAAATTATAGGAAAGTTTGTTAAAAAGCGGCATTGACACGATGACACCCACCTGCACTGGGACCGGTTCGATTGCCTCCGTCAGTTCTGACTTAGAATATTTTTCTCTTCTTCGATGCCGAACCCATCTCTGAAGCAATCGACAGCCACACAACCAACTGAGGGCTATCAACTGCAACACTTACAGTCCTTACACCATGCCCCGATGTTGCTCCATATCTTAGAATTTCTCCAATTCGGGTTCACGGAAATCTATCTTAATTCAAATAAACAGTATGCCACCCTAACGGCCCGCCCGAGCCTTCCCTAGTTCCACACTTGGTCATATTTGCCCCAGTTTCTCCATTAGTTTGAACTGCAATCAACGGTCGCGGCCTAGAGACCGTCGATTGAACTACGGGTCATCGATGGCCTTCGTAGGTCGGCAATCTACACTATTTTCCATCTGCCTTTTACGTTTTTATTATGGACATCTTTCCTGAAAAACAAACATAAAAACATCTTAAAACTTACTAGAAAAATGCTCTAGACACACACAACTCTTAAGCAAAATGCATTGAAAGCACCGTGAAGCCATGATACGTCACATATTCTTATATAAATTTGTGCTTAAATTGAGTTATATGAATTCTTGGTTATCATGTTGCCTGGTTTACTTCTAAAGTATCTGCTTTATATATTACTATGACAGAGATGTATTCAGGCAGCTTGCATGTGTTTTGAGATAAAAACCTAGCATTTTTGTGCTGTCGTTTAAATCTTTTTATGTTCAATTAGAACTCATGTTGAAATGGAACAAGGGCCAATCCCTAATCACTAGAACGAAATGTATGAGATTTTGTAGTAATGAGCTATTGATTAAGTCCTGCCCTTAGTTTTAAGGGTACGAATCATGTGTTAAACAGGCCAGGTTGAGAATTTCATCCTATGAACATGTGATCATTCTTTATTTTGCTTTATTTGTCTAGGATAAAAGTCTTTGAGTCTCTTTGTTGACCCACTATAAGGTTTTACGGTATCATGAGGGACGACATGTTTTCCTTGGGGAGGGGGGGGGGGGGGCGTAATGTAAACCCCTAGAAATTAATGACACTAAGAGATATTAACTAGTGATATTATGACCTAAAAAGGGTTAACTACCCATAGACCAAGGGTTCCTGGGGAAGAGTCGTGGAAGTTTCGGAGGGACTTAGAGATGCGAAAACGACCAGCCTCGAAAACCATTTTGACGGGAAAATTTAGGAGGGCTGCGCCATCGCGTGCATCCCTCGGCCCCAAATCTTGGAAATTTCAGCTCCGGGATTTGGAGCTAACACGAGGTATTCTTACTCAAATGGATGTTTCAAAAAGAATAAATTGGGCATGAAGGCGCGTTGCGGACCCACCTTCAATTCTTGAACGAATATTGGACTTTCACTAAACAGAACCGTTGGACTTCTAGTTAAAGTTCAAAACCTAGTTGTACGGGGTGTTTTTGTCTGCCTGGGTTAATTAGATCACAGTTTTCTGGTTCATTTGTCACCTATCTCCCCCAATGACAAAACACAATCATAACCTTAGAATCCAAAAATAATATAGAAGCTCTGCTTTCTCTCTAGTTTCTCTTTCTCCTCAAACATCCATTGAAGAACATTGGAGCTCCAACAAGAGGATCAATTCTCAAAGGTTTCAACTTTAAATTTGTGTCTAAGTCTTCATTAAGGTATGGATTCTTCCACTCTTGTCATTCCTTTTCCCGAGAGGTCCTTTCATAGATGTTTTCAAAATACCCCTAATATCAAGGGTTTATCTTTACACATAGATATTCTTCTAAAACTAAAATTATGGATCAATTATAGTCAATTACGATTACTTAAGGTTTTTTAGGTGTATAATTATGGGTAATTATTGTTTTTCACTTGAATTCTCCTTGGACCCATGTTCTTCCGCAATTTCATAAATCTTAGATTTGACTTGGTGGATTGGTTCAAGATAATACAAATATCAATTGTTATATTGGTTTTAATTATGTTGATTACTTCATGAATTACTTAATATTATGTATTATGAGTGTTGTTGACCTAATTCTTTAAAGATCCATGAATGTCCCTCTTCTCTTAACCCTAATTATTTAATTATGTTGATTTATGATTATAGGTGATGTAATTGAGTATGTTCTTGTGTATTGAATACTGTATGATGCATTATGCTCTTGATTTGAGTCTACCAAATCATGGTTTGGATGAACTTTTGGACGGGTATCTTGCGAGCACTTCGGCATTGGTAAGACATTCAGGTCATGAACATGCTAGTTGTTCTGTTGCTTATCTAAGTAATGTGGGCTTACACTTGACAGTATGAATAGTGGTAGAAATGGTTGCATATTGCTTCATGAGTATTGATGGTTGTGATAGGATGATAGCTATTTTATTTGAGGGGTTAAAGGTAACTCACATGTTCATATTATGACTAACTTGTGAAGTGATGTTCTCACATGATGTTGGGTTTGTGATGAAAGGGCTTTCTCATCTTGAAACCTATGAGATATGAACATGTTATATGAGGGTTAAACTCCTAAGACCTATGTTATGAATTAATGTTAAGAAAGACTTAAAGACACTTCAAAAAAGGAATTTAGCTTACACTGAGTGAATTTGACAGTGAGAGGTGTTCTTTCCCAAAGAAAGAAAGGTTCACCCGATACTCTCATGAGGTTGAAACTACAATGCTAATTAGCATAAAGAGGATTTCTAGTAACAACCACCTAGTTCCTTAACTATGTACCCCCATAGGAAACCTTAGCTAGTGGTTCCAACTTTAGGCTATACGAATGTATATGTCTTACCTTGGCAAGTAGGACAACCTCCTTTAGGCGTGAGTGGATGAACCGGATCCTATGTATCTCACATGGTCTATGTCGGTTATGGAAAAGTTTCCCAAATTTTAAAATCAACAAATTAAAGTAAGAAGATGAAAACTAACTAGGACTACTTAAGAGTTGTAGCTAAGTGTAGGTAAGGGTATGGGACATTACCAATACATTGCATAAGTTGACCTTGAGGGGAATTCTAGAGTGGGTTATTTGTGTCTTTATGTTATGAAAGATATGCATGATGTTGGTATCATATATATGTACGATGTTGGTTTTACTTAATATACATGATGTTTGTCTAAATTGGCATGCATGTTCTTGACTATACTCTATATGATTATGTATGAGGTAAAAGACAACGCTTGTGGTCTCTTCATTGGCTGACTTGGTTTATGTGGGGTTATGGGGATTCACATACACATTTCACTAGTGGACTTGAATTGAAGTTATGAGTAAGGTCTTTGATGTATTGATGAAATTGACCCTATACATAAAATGTTGACTATGCTTTGTTATGATGTTACTCTTGAATATAAATTTGAATATTCCTTATTATTGGTTTGATAGAGACTTGTACATGTTCTTGGAATGTGCATAAAGGCTTTTTAAAGTGAGATTAGCATGTTTATAACTAAATGTCCCTTTGTGCATGTTTCAAATGTTTTACATGCATATGTTTCCATACTTAGTACATGTAGTTTGTACTTACCCATATTTCTTCTATTTATACATAAATGTAAGTTTGGACATTGAGGTGATTCAAGGCCATTTTCTGAAGAATCTTGGATGGTTTCCCAAGTTAGTGAGTCCTCAAGTCAGAGGACAAAATCCTACGATTCTAGCTTTAGTGTTTTGCTTATGTTTAAAGACATTTTTCTAGTCTCCTATTTCAAGGACTATGATGTATTCATTTTATAAGACATGTATTGACGTAAAGACTAAGTCTCATATATTTTGATATATGAAGTGAAGTTGAAATTCAAATGAAAAGTTTTAAATTTTCCGATTTTATTCTATCTATGATGCAATGATGAATGCTAAGGGCTTATCTAAGGCCTCATCGAGGATGAAGACTCCGGTTACGATTAGGGGGTGCTCTCAGGTCGTGGCATTGTTCTTCCCAAGAATTTTGGGAAATTTGATTATATTTGGGTTGTACTTGATAGGTTGACCAAGTTAACCCATTTCATTTCGATAAGGGTGAATTACAACGCTGAACATTTGGCTAGGATTTAGGTATAGGAGATAGTGAAGTTGCATGGTGTTCCCCTTTCCATTATCTAAGGCTATGCTACTCTTTTCACTGCCATATTTTGGAGGAAGTTGCATGATGAATTGGGCATGCAACTCACTTTCAGTATAACCTTCCATCCCCAGACGGATTGACAATGAGCAAGGACTATACAAGTGTTGGAGGACATGTGGAGAGCTTGTGTAATTTACTTTGGAGGGCATTGGGATAAGTTCCTACCCTATGTGAGTTCTCCTATAATAATAGTTATCACTCGAGTATTAATATGACACTATTTGAGGCGTTATATGGGAGAGGATGTAGATCACCCATAGATTGGTTTTAATCTGGAGATGTAAAACCTTTGGTGCTTGACTTACCTCCTATTATTTCTTAGGATACAGATGATTTAAAAATAAATATTTTACTAAAGATGAATGAATACCTCTTTGTAGAATGGAAAGACTAGATCTTATCCATGTTACTCAATAATAAATTTAGCATCTTTTTTAGGTTAAGAGAGTTTTCTTGAATCTAAGGAGAAAATTAGAATTTAGAAAATTTAACTTCATTTTTAACCCAAAAACAATTTTGATGGGATCTGAGGATGTATGTCGATTTTTTTCATGTATAAATTTTATTAATGAACTATGTTGAATCGTTTGAAGAAGGTAGTTCATTTAAACATGACTCTAGAATCTAAAAAAAATCAAGTCATCTAAGAATAAAATCAAAACAGTAACCGCAAATAATATTAGATAAAGAAAAAAAGAGATAGTGAATAGAAAGCACTTACACCTTGCTGACTCATTAATTTAATTTTGTAAAAATCTATGGAGATGATTCATGGTGAAAATTAATTTTTTCATCGTCACAGACGTCCTCCTCTTCACTTACATGAGTTCTCTTTATCTCGACCGCCTCAGATGGAAGGCATATAGTATGATGTGATGAGACTACTAGAACACAACTATATATCATATATTATTATAAGTGGGAACAAAAAAAGCTAAAAGTTGAATTACAATTTTACCCTTACTATAAATTAAAATATTATAAAATCATTTAAAACTATTATTTAAATAATTAATTGTTTCATTTAAATTAAAATGTTGAATAGACTTTTGCACTTCCGTTATGTTATATTCCTAATTAAAATACTACCTGATAATACCTATTTCTATAATATATATATGTTTGTCTCTTTTTTTAGATTTTAAAATGTCTAAAATTTTGATTTAATGTGTTTTATTCTCTATCTATAATTACTAGGATTAAATAAATTTATAAATTGGTTAGTAAAAATAGCACCCTCCATCTCCGCCATTTATAAGATTATGATTATTTCATTAATATACAAATCTTCAACTTTTCAATCATCCTTTTAGTTATTAATAATACTCAGTTATGAGTAAATACATTAATAGTCTTTACATTTTCTTATCTTAATATCAATTGGTAGAGAGTAAGTTATGGCTCTCCAATTATAATTCGATAAATATTTTATTTTAAAAAAATTAAATGGTGAGCCTCGTAAGCCCTCTGTATTAAATCTCTAACTATGGAGGAATATTTTTGTTCACCAATTACCATCATTTTGATGAGAATTATTTCGGGCGCTTTTCAGTAACATTTATGTTATTTTTTTGTTTACTATAATACTATTATATATGATTTAATAGTGTATTTTGTATCCTACTTCATTCATCATTAGCACTTTAAATGACTATTTTTTTCAAAGACTGGTTGGTGTGTTTTATGAATTCTTGAATTTATTTGGATCTTATATTTGTATATTGTATTTTGTCATGTAAAATATCATTTTTTTTCTTGTGTTCATATTCTATCAGCTCCTCGTATGTCACAATATATTTTCTACTTCTTTTTATTAATTGGATATAGGACAGTACAAAAATTGATGGTTATGGATGGATTAACTCATTCTTCTTATGGATTTTTGTACTTTAAATGATTATTTTAGGTCCATATTTTGCTAGATAGAATTGTTTTTTTTTTACATTTATGTTTTCTCGCTTAATATTATTTTTTATTTAGATTTCAAGTTCATAATCGAGTAAGCTACTTTAATAAAAACTGAGAACTTTTCAATTAAATGTATGTTCAAATAGTTTATGGTTTCGACATATAGATCATAAAGCAAGACTCTTGAATTTGGATAGGATATGAGGAAGATCAATAAGAACTTCGAAATATTATGTACTAATTTGTATTGAAGTTTTTAATCTACATTATTATTGATCAACTCTTATGAAAAGAATGTATACATGTACTTTTTCCTTCGCTAATTTTTTCTTTTCTGTGTTTTTTTCATCTCTATTAGACATCTTAATTTAGTTTTCTATGAAAGTCGTCATCCTAAATACTTGTTTGAGCTCAAATTAGTCATTTGTGACTTCATAACAAGTTGGCTAACTATTAATAACCAAAGTTTAAAGTTATAGTAGTTTGCTTAAAAATAATTAATTTGCACATCAATGTGCCCTCTTGGTGTTTTTATGGTTTATTATTAAAGTTATTTTAATTTTTGGTAATTATATTATTCATTGCATTTGTTTACACACTATATGTTTTCAATTGCATTTTATTGTCCATTCTATCATTCTAGGAACACACGTGCAAAGCTCGTGTCATGAGCTATTAGAAAATAAAGGAGACTCTGGTTTCTTGAAGTTCTAGCAAACTTTGCAAAAGTACATTTTTCTCCGAACATTTTGCAAACTAGCTCCAAGTCTTAATTTATTGGAGAAAAACACATCACTTATAATTTAAAGTTAAAAAATTATAAATCCTTATACCTAGGTCTTAAATAATATTAAATATTTTCTATCATCAAAACCTTAAAAGACTAATATCTCAGCCTCAAAGTCTTAAATTGCATATTAGTTTTTTTCATCTTCAAAGTTTAAAATACACGATTTAGGATTAAAAAAAAATTCTTCCCTTCCAAAGATCTCGATTTTTCCACTTTAAGACCCCCTTCTTCAGCAAAAAATTTAGGTCAATCATCAAAAAATTACTCTCCAATAATAAAATAGTTCTCCAGTTCATATTGCTGTTAGTTCTCAAACATTTTTACTTCTAATTAATTTTTCATTGTTGTAAAAGCTCAAGAACTTTACCAACAATCATCGACTACCCTCTTTGTTGATGATGGTGTGTTATGAACCAGAACTTCTATACCAGATTTATTGTGTGTCCAATTATCACGCCAAATATATTTCCTATTCAACTAATTTTGTTAGTCATAAGTAATCAGCCACTTATTATATTATACTACTATATATAGATATATATATATATATCATATATCTATATATATATATCTTATAGATATATATTGTACTGATCTATATAAGCAAAACTGATAAATTAAGTGGTAATTCCACTTTAAGCACTTGGACACCTTGTGAAAACTTGACCTTCCTCCCGCCACGATATGAGAGTCACTTGTATATGATAGACTACTATTTGACTATGAAATAATTAAGTATTAACAAGTCACTTGATATTATTTAAATTGATCACATATTCTACTATATGAGAGTCTCTTTCTTTTTTATTTGTTGGTAAAAACAAATATTATATTAATAAGACTTAATATGCATCATTACATGAATTTTGGTTAAATTGTTGTTTAGTATGTGGGTAGAGGGATAGTACAATACATATTACAAAAGACACGAGTAGTAGATGACTTTGTTAGCCTAAAAAAAGAGTCCCCTCCTTGTTTGCTTCTTTCTTCTTGGACACAAACAAAAGTTGAACTACACAGTGCACAAGAAAAATGATTGTTGATAGATTAGACCCCCTCCTTAGCTAGAGAGTAAGTCACTTGTTTCTCCCCTCGATATCTGCTTTAGATAGCGAGTTCCTTAGATGGAAAGGTAGTGCCCTGCAATCATTTAAGATGTTAGATAGAGGGGCACAATCATTTTGTAAATAATGTGTAATATCCTTACAATCCATATAATTTGTAATCATATCAACCTATTGTCTAGTGCAATTTTGCCCCTATAATAGGCCACATATCTTGTTTGGATCGTTGTAGCTTTCAAGATATTCACCTCATATGCCTCATTTTCATGATTCTATATTGAATGATTCATCTTTGTTTAGTTCAAATCCTATTGATGATGGTTTCCATTTAACAAGTTTAGCATAATATTTATGTTTGTTGCACATTAATATTTGTGTAAAATGATTTTTTCTAGATGACATTCCAATTTACCTACAAAATAATTTTTCCAGATCTAATTAATTAGATGATCATAGTTGCATAACATTCATTCATTTTTTGGATGTTAGCAATTATTTCTTCAAACTATTATAATGTAGTTGGCCTTTGATGGCTACTAGGACGTACAACAAGGAACCCTTTTGGGTTTGGAGGGAAACAATTTTATTCTTCTACTTTGGTTGAGAGTTGTTGTATGGAAGAACTTAGTGTTGGAGTCAGCTTCAGCGAACCTGTTGACTATAGATTTTAGTTTCAATAAATCTTCATAAGGTTGTATTATTTAATTAGGTCAACCTATTGTTTTGATATGAAGGAGTTCGAATACAATTCGATGATTTTGGATGCCCTCAATTCCTCGGAGCAGTTTTCTGTTTTTCTTTTAATTACAAATGTTGCCAAAAGTAGTATTATTCTATATGGTAACTATTAGAATAGAAATAAGTATTTCCTACTTAGAATAGGAATAGGAATAAGAATAGAAATAGGAATACGAATAAGAATAGAAATAGGAATAGGAATTCTAGTCGGAAAAGGGTTTCAATGTAGAAATAGGAATAGGAATTCTAGTCGGAAAAGGGTTTCAATGTAGCATCTATAAATGGGGTCTCAATGTAACAATTAATATACACAATTCAACAATATTCTTCCAATATATTTCTCACATAATATCAGTTCACACTACTACAAAAGAGCCCTTTAGTAGCAATAAAATATGGCTTTAGCGGCAATAACATTTGCCACGATACTCTACACCGGCAAATGAACTTTAGCCGGCAATGTTGGGGTCGGCAAAGGCTATTGCGGCCATTGTGGGAAATGCTGGTAAAGGATAGTATTTATTGCCGCTACAAACCATTAGCTTTTACGGTAATTAATTGCGACAATTATGTTGGCTGCTAAAAGTAATTCATACTCTCTAACTATTGTCTTTTAGAGTCCATTGATTTAGTCGATAAATATAAACAAATAGCCGCTAAAAAGTACTACTTTTAATGTCAATTGTTTGCGGCAATTGTGCTGGATGCTAAAGATAATTTACGTTGGGAAACTATGATATATTAGCGTTCATCACTTTAGTCGATACATCTAAATTAATAGCCACTAAAAGGTAGTAGTTTTAATGGAGATTGTTTGCGGAAATCACGTTGGCTACTGAAGGTAATTCATATAGACTATTTGTGGTCCTTTAGCATCCATTGTTTTAGTCGATAAATAGAAATAAATAGTTTCTAAAAGGTAGCAGTTTTAACGGCAATTCAATTTTACCATTGGGTCGCTAAATGTCATAACATTGAACAACAATTGTTTAGCCGTCATTAACAATATCTACTACATTTATCGATAACATCCATAAATAAAAATCTAACAAACACATCCGCAAAAAGAGCCACATAATAACAACTTTCGCTAGTGGTAATAACATATATATTACTATTAATCCATAAAATACAATATATCTTTTTTAAATCTAGACAAACAAAAGAAGTAATAATCCAAAATAGGTTACAAATTCTAAGAATAAACTTATATTGTGCAAACTATTGAATAATATCTTCAAATAAGTTTTGTTACTCTTCTTCAAATAATGTCTCTGAAATCACACATATGAAATTTGCGAACTTCGGATTTTATAACCTGAAATAAAAAAGAAATTTGCCGATAAATGAAATCTAAAGTATAAAAATATTGCAAGTAGTGTGACTAATCTGAAAAATTACAAGAAGCATTTAGGTAATTCAATATTATGTGGAGAAGAAATATGCAAGTTGATCATTTTTGGTTTGCAGTTTTACACAACATGTCTACTGTAACAAAATTTGTGCATTCTCTTTGGCAGGTTGTTTGGTGATCAATATAAGGAAAAATGGTAAGGATATTATTCTAAATCATACTTTAGTCAGATAATTCCAGTATTTGTACAACAACTTTATATAATGGTGAAGCAACTACCTAGTCCTTTTACTACCTTCTTGAAGAATGCAACAAAAACAATGACATAACTGTAAATTTCATTTGATCCTAATGTGTGTTTGCTTATGTACAGATAAGGAGAGAACTGAATGTTTAGCATCTTATGACGACATGGATGAAATTGAACATGCAGAAATCTCAATTTCTTATCAAACCAGAATAACTAATGAAACTAATAACATCACTCGTTGAAATACAAAAGACATGGACAACACTAAAGTTATGCAAGAACAGAGAGGAATTCTACGAGATTCAACTAATACAATTAAAGTCTATAAAAATAAATCAAGAACGAAAGAAAAGACAACCAAGAATACGACTAAATAGTGAAGAAACATATAATAGTAATCCCCACCGTGGTCTTTATATTCGTGTGCAAAAATAAGTCTTAGTACGGACGATACAAAAAAAAAATGAACGTATGTGAAACTTCATATGGTCTGGAAAAGTGACTACAAACATAGCTCCATTAGTTGCATGTGACTTGGTGTGTCGGACCAAAAAGAATGAGGACTAAAAATTATTGAATGTATGATATGGGACAAGGCTGCTGTAGAAAAATACGTGTGGAAAATTGCTCAAAAAGCTGATAATTTATGGGTGCGATGGGTGGATCATGTCTACATAAAGGGCACGGACTGGTGACAATAGCTTCTTCAGAAATCTTTTCTAAAGACACATCTTCTCATTTTCAACTGTTTGATGGGTTTCCAAAACTGTACCAAAGTTCAGAAGCAAAGATTGCACAAGCTCGGTCTGATTCTCAGCATCAATCTCTAATTATTCGAGCATCAACACTGTGGTATGCATGCGATGATGGTATTTCAGATATTGAAAGTCGGAAGAAGGGAAGATGTGATCAATCTTTCAGAGATATTTTTTAGAGATGTCTGCGCCACATTTGTTCACCCCCACCCTCATCAAAGCGAGAACTCTAGGCTCGTGCCAACGCCTCTGCCACCAAAGGTGAGGTCACGACCTTGTTTAGTCGTTTGAGAAGTAGATTTTATTTCTGGAAAAACTAATGGACCTGAGTCGAGCCCGATACACCACACCCCCCCCCCCCCAACACACCCCCAAACCCCCCCCCCCCCCACCCCCATGACGAACGTATGGGAACGACGGACCGTCGTGCGGCGGGTCTCGTTCAAAAACACTTAGAATTAGAAATTTGACGAGGTACGAAATCGACTCTCTGAACGTCATGACGGGTCGCGGTGGCAGAGATGGAACCGCTCTCATTCATTTGAGGGGCCCGTCACAGGACCATTTTTACTGACATCGAGTCTCTGAGACTTGTCGACGAAAGCCAGCCAGGAGCGACAGTCGCCAGGACGACGACGCGGCCTTCATAGCTGCCGCGTAATCCCAGGCTGGTCAGTCGCCGGATTTCAAGAGTTAAATGTTTTAAGGGGCATTTTGTACTCTTCCTAGTATAATTTATAAAGGTCGATGGGTTGAAATATTAATAATTCAATTTCTTGAGGGGTTAACGCGGTAGCTGATAACCTAATTATTAGGGGGTACTTTTGTCGCTTTTAATACTTAATTATATGCTTAATTAGGTTTAAAAGAAAAAAGGGATTCTGAATAAGAAAAATAGAAAGAACAGAGGAGAGAGAGGGGAGGGAGAATACGATATGAGAGAAAGAGAAGAACGAAGAGGAAAGCCAAAGACTCCTGAAGTTAGCTGCTTGATCACGAATTGCTCGGTGGAGGTAGGTTATGGATTTTTATGCCTTTCGTAGTAAACTCTTACTAGTGCGAACGATATGTATTGCGGTAGTATTATGTAAACCCTTCTATATGCCCTAATGTATGCCTATCTCACGAATGCCTGAGTCACATTAATTGTGAAAAAATAGCATGATGAAGCTATTATGAATCTTAAAGCTTGAAAAACCCTAATCTGAACCTTGTAATGAGATGGATGATGCCTTAGTATAAAGCAGGCTGCATGAACTAAAGTGAATGAGAGTAGTGGAATGGAACGGTGTCACGTTCAAACTACATGTCTGATATAGTGGATGGGTGTCACGCAACCGGACACGTAGTGTAAGTGGATCGAGGTATGGCTCTTGCTCACGAACGACACGTAGATATTAGTGATAGCCGGCCTCTGTCACGAACGGACACGTAGTATGAGTAGCGATCGCTCAGGTGCTCAAGAAACCGACACGTAAAATTAGGGGATGGGTCGATGGGTAGTGGTGTCACGAACGACAGTAGAATATAGGGGCAATGCGGTGTCAAGAACCGGAACGTTAGACTTCAGGGGACACGGGTGCCACGAACCGACACGTAGTATATGGAGACGGAGGTGGAGTGTCAGTAACCGACAGAGAGAAATAAACATAATGAATATTGAAAGAAGTTAATATGCCTCTATCTAATGAACTAATTCCCAAAGGTTATGGCATCGAGGCTTGAGTCCCTCTTGGGCGAACTTGGGCCGCGGGTTCTTATTAATGATTAGAGAACTTGTTGTTGCGACATGTTGAGTAGTGTAGTTGGATTATGAAATATTGGATATATACTATTTTTATTTTGAGTTGGACGATGATACCTACTCCTAGTACTTGTGTTTGACTGACCCCAATTGTAATTGATTTCTCTTCTGCTCATTTGATGTGAGTGCAGGCAAACGTGCCACGTTCTTCACTCAGTCGCCACTCTAGCCAATCTTCATCAAGCCACATTTCTCGGGCTGAGCATATTGATTCCTAGCCTATGGACGGAATCTTCCTCGTCATGTCTTGATGCCTTGATGATCCAGCATGACTAGCTTTTTTACTTATTTTAGCTCTTAGATACTCTTAGATTAGTAATTGCGGATAGATGTTCTTGTGAGTGATGACTTCCAAGCGTTTTGCGGAATAAATAGTATTGAGTTTTGCATAAGTTATGTATAATCGATTTTATTAATGAGTTTTAAGTTGCTTTCCAATTATATTTAGTTTTATGGTGAATGAAACGTGCTTGGGAATGGGATGCGGTTGGCTTGTTGCTCAATAGTAGGATAAGTGTGGGTCGGGGATGCCAGTCGCAGGCCTGTTGGGTTGTGACAAAATTGGTATCAGAGCCATTAGGTTCGTTGGTCTAATCACATAAAGAATAGGTCTAGCTAGAGTCTTAAGGAACGGTTAGGGGAGCCTTTAGTTTTTTCTATCAAAGGCTATAAGACTTTAGGAAAATTCCATTCTATTCTGCTTTTCGCTGCCTATATTGGATCCAATTGGTATCTAGCGGTGTTACAAATTGTATCGACAATATTCACTCTATTGCGCCAGATGATGCGTTAGAACTAGAGCAACGACTGCGCCAACACCCAAGCACCGGCAGGACTGGTCCGTCCTGAGCCAGCCACTGGGCTGTAGCCTCGAAGGAGGAGCAGAGGACAAGGGGGCAGTCGGTTAGCAGGATCGTGGAGAGGCCGGGGGGGACGAGCAGACGTCCGACTGAGGAAGAGCGACAAGCCACCTGATTCCCATATGAGCTACTAGGGCGGTGACCCTCCATCAGACTGAGGAAAGTAGTAAGAGAGGGTGAGGCAGCGGGCAAAGTGAGCAAGTGAAGAATGAGGAATTACCACCCAAACTACCCTAGAGATTGATTAAATCAGGCTTCTTGCTTATATTAGCGGGTACGTTATCTAGCCATCAATGCCAGACACCTCCAGGTTACTGCACAAGCACACTCAGTGTTGGTTCAGGAAGTCGACTAGGACGACTGCCTAAGGACTCCCCCCGCATGGAGCCTACATTGGAAATAGGGCACGTTCCTCGTTTGAACTACAGAGGCCTATAATGACAAGGCGCATCAGCATGAACTTTTCAGATAAGTTCTTGAAATCTGTAACCTCCAGTCTTCAAGGGTGCTGAAATCTGAGGATGCCGATGATTTCTGGTTGACTGTCATGAGCTTACTACACAAGATGCCGCGCTCCATAGTTAGAACGTTTGGATGTATGAGTTGCTTTTTTTTGACGTATCAGTTCAAGGGAAAAGCCAAAATGTGGTAGGCGGTCACATGTTGAGTGTCAATAACAGATGCTGCCACCGACCACCTATGACTTGGACATCATATTTCTAGCCTTGTTATGCAGAAGTAGAAGAATATCCGGACTTTGAGGGAAATAGGCAAAGAGATGGTTCTTGTCCTAGAGGCAAGGTAGCGATGATCAGGTTACTGCATATGAGGCATGTTTCGCGCATATACAAGTATGACACCCAATATGTTTCACTCCACAAGGAGCGGGGCTCGCCGTTTGTGAAGCGGAGGGTTAAGGTCAGAATGTACGCGATTTCGCTCTTACAGGTGCGTCTACGGCACAAACTACTTTGAAGAAGTGCAGTAGACTTCGTGATAGAGGTGAAAGGAGTGAGCCAAGATGATTCACCATGGCATCAACATCAAAAGCGTTTTGCTGAAAAGGAGGTGAGTTTAATGGTTCTTACTCTAGAGGACAGGGTTCCAGGAGGGTACTCAGTCCGACCAATTCAGTCTTCACTCAGACAAAATGGCAAGTTGGAGGGTCCACCTCGACCGGTCAACATCTCTGAGAGAACCTTATAGCTTGACTCCATGCTGAGTGTTCATGGAGCGGGAGAATCGCGACATATTAGCGAGAATTGTCCAAAATAGGAGTTATAGACCCCCAATAGCTAGCTTGCTAGGAGGCTGGGTCATAGGGTTCAGAGGCTGCTTATTCTGGAGAACGCGCGGGTGGCCAGAGGCTTAATTGCTGGTCACCAAAATGGTCGGGTGCAGGTAACGAGGAGCAAACTGGAGCCCACTACAGACACAACATGGTAGCGCCGGCAACGGAGGCAGACAGGTGGCGTGATAGGGCACATTGCTACGCTTTCCTGAGGCGGTACTGAAGGCGGAGGCATCGCTGACTGTTAAAACAGGTAACTTTTCAGAGCTTTTCGTGATTTACATGGGATTCTGCTATTATTTCGATACCTGGCCTCCACATTTCATAGTATCTTCCCAATTACTAATGAGCTCTTAATGTTTACATTGTAAGCTTGACATGCATTATTCATGTTTCTACTACGGTGGGTGAGGTCTGTGATAGTTGAAAGGATATATAGGTTTTCTGGTGACTTTTGTGGCGAGCAATACTCATGTAGACTTGGTTATCATTAGGAAATGAGTTGATGTCGAGTAATTCTGGGCTTACGACTTGGCTTTCTCCAAATTTTGCAATCTTGGATGTAATGCCCTAAAAACTGTGACGTTAGCCAGCCGCGGACAGCATACGTTAGGTTTGGAGGTTGCACTACAACTTCCATCCGCGGTTCCAATCGGCTCCTTTCTTCGCTGCTTTAAGGAATGGTTAGATAGGGTTGCTTTAGCTTTCTTGGCACACCTCCCGGAGATGATATACCCCAAGTACCTTCAAGTGAGTCGGATTTCGATATCTGCGAGTTTTTAGATGTGTTTCCTGAAGACTTCTGCGTATGCCAGGCCGACAGGGATTATGACTTTGCCATGATTTGGAACGGGGATACTCGTCCATTCCATACCCCCTTATAGAATGCGCTCCAGCAGAGTTAAGGCGAGGTAAAAGCCAATTCAAGAATTAGTTAGGGAGGCTTTATTAGACCGAGTGCATACCCCTTGGGGTGCCACCCCACCCCTGTCTGTTGATGCCAAGAAGAAAGATGGGTCTTTGGATGTGCATAGATATATCGCAACTGAATATAAAGTAACTGTTAAGACAGGTATCCTCTTCCTCGCATATGATGCATTTGTTTCGATCAGTGACAAGGTGCTGGTGTCTTCTCTAAGATTGACTTAGCGTCGGTTCATCAATTGAAAAATACGCCGGCCAGCAGTGTGCCAAAGACTGACCTTTTCGAACCACGAGTTATGACTGGGTATGAGCAATTATGATTTATTGGTAAAATTGTCCTGTTTGCCGACTAAAGAATGCCCCTGCTGCTTTATGAGCTTGAAGGAACGAGGATTTTTAAGCCATATATGCCCACGATCATCTTGGTGCATCGTATTTATTGAGATATTGATATATCCAAATAGTAAGAAGGAACTGAGGAGCACTTGAGATTAGTGCTGCGACCGCAAATGATTGAGGGAGAAAAAGCTTTATGCCAAATTCTCCAAGTGTGAGTTTTGGCTAGTTCAGTGTCCTTCTTGGGGCATGTGACGTTCTAAGGATGCGAGTGATGGTGAATCATTCTAAGATTGAGACAGTGAAGAATTGGAGGGTAAGACCTACTAATGTGTCAGAAATAAGGAGCTTTGTCGGTTTAGCTACTAGTACCGTCTATTGTCAAGGCAGATCTCTTCCATTGCCCTTACCCAATTGACGAAACTTGACTAAGCCCCAGAATGTTTCCATTGTATGTCGGACGAATAGCTTGCGGAAAGCCTTTTAAAAAATCAAGATTCTTGTTGAATACTGGCACCAATCCTTACCTTGCCATACAGGCGCGTAAGAACTTCGTTTTGTCTGTGATTGCATTCCTATTCTGCGTTTGGCTGATTGCAGTGTAGCGCTATGCAAGGAGAAAAGAACGTAATTGCTTACTACTTCGAGGCCCAATTAAAGGCGCTGTCTCCATGAACGTAATTATCAGACCACGATTCGTGAGGTGGCTTTTGACGTAGGGTGTTGCATTAAAGCAATGGAGACACTATCTATATGCGGGTTAAGTGTGAAGTCTATAAGGATCATCGTAGGCCCTACAATTATGCCCTTACTCAGAAAGATTTGAATTGCACGACAGAGGCAGCGTGGAGTGGAACTATGCAAGAACGACGATATTACCATACTTGTATCACCAAGGAAAAGCCAAGTTGCGGCCAGACGCCTTAAGTAGCAAAGCAGGCGAGAGTAGGAGTAAGTTTTTTAACTCACTTGAAAAGCCTCCTAGACGCCTTTGGCTAGAGAGCCGATTCAGACTCTGGCTAATGACTTTATGAGGTTAGAAGTAAATGAAGAAGGGAGGATTGTTGGTCAGTAGTTGGATGGAGCGGCAGATCTTCTTTCTTGACCGGATCAAGGCGCAAATAGTTTGATGATGAGAAACTAAGTCGAAATTCCAGGATATGGTGTGTTGCGGGAGAGAGCTAAAGAAGCGAAAATGGATGAGGAAGGTGTATTTGAAGAATTAAGGGAAGGCTATGTGGGCACCCGGTTGAGGATTATGGGAGTTTGAATCCACACTATTCTACAGAGAGGCTCATAGTTTCGTCTATTCTAACATCTGGCTGTTGCAACCCAAGATAGTCACCGCTTCGACCTAAAAGCAACACTTTTGGTGAGAGTTAAGAATGAAAGCGACGGACATGTTGATTTTGCTGCCAAATGTCAAAATTGTCAGCAAGGTAAAGCGTGGATGAACACCAGAGCGCCCGGAGGAACCTTCAGAGAATGCCACATTCCTACATGGATCAGAAAAGCTGGTAGAGAATTGCAAGGGAACTTCGTGCGTTGTCTTCCAAAGACATGGCGCAAGTTTTGATTCTATTTGCGTAATTGTGGACGCAGATTAACTATAAGTCTGTCATTTCATTCCGACTTAAGAGGAGCTTACAATCCCAGAGAAGTTAGACCAGACTCTTTTTTTTTTTTTTTTTTTTCTTAGACATGGCTCAGAAGAAATGTCGGTTGCATGAGTTCCACTTCCATCATATCAGATAGAGGTACGCCCCAGTTTACTTCTAAGTTTTGGAGAACTTGCATGGGCTGAATTACACGCTGGTACAGGTTGCGAACCTCCAGCCACTAGCCATTTCACCCTCCAGACCGAATGGGCAGCTAGATGCGTTTGAGCGAACAATTCAGGTGTTGGAAGATATGTTCGTCTGCTGTGTGTGATAGCAATTGTGTGGGCATTGGGGATAACTTCTACCTTAGCAGATTTTCAGAAAGTAGATAGCTATCACTCAAGTATTGAGTATGGCCTTCCTTTCGAAGCATTGTTTATGGGAGGCAGAGGAGATAAGTAAGCGTCTCCCATTGAGGTGGTGTGATGCATTCGAGGTTAGACCTTGGTAGGGTACTGATCCTTTTGGGCGATCATTAGAAAGAAGGTGAAATCTATCAAGAAAAGAACTTTATAGCGGCTCAAGTAGGCCAAAAGGACTGGTAGCATCGTAAAGGTTAGGGACTTGGAGTTCATGGAGGGCAGTGAGCCAAGTTTTGCCATGAAGGTTTCACCCATGAAGGGTTGTGATGCGGTTTAGGTAAAGAGGCTAAGAATAAGCCAGGGCTATATTGTCCATTGAATGTACTTATAAGCGGAGTAGCGGGAGGGGGCTTATGAATTAGCCTAGCCTCCAGAGGCTGTCAAGAGTGCATCCGGTATTTCATGTGTCTATGCTGAAAAGAAGACCATGGGGATGCAAAATACATCATTCGTTGCGGATCAGTTGCTGCCTTGATGAAAATTTCGACTTATGAGAGGAGCCTGTTGCCATTCTAGATAGAGAAATTCGCAAGTTGAGATCAAGCGGAGATTGCATCCCTACAAAGTTCAATGAAGAAATCGACCAATTGAAGAGTCCACTTAGGGAGAAGGAGGCTGATATGCCAAGAAAGATACCCAATCTGTTTACTAGATCAGTGTACTCCCTTTTCACTGGTTTTTATTCATTATGATACTGCCGTCCAGAGGTACGAGACGCATGGGTAATTGGTTATCTAGTTTGAACGACCGGCTAGTGCGTTTTTAGTAGTAGATTTTATTTCTGGAATCAAACTGGCCTGAGTCGACGCGATCCAACGACGAACCGTCATGGGCCGACGTGACCGTCGTGGGGGTCTCGCTTCCAAAACACTTAGAATTTAGAAATTTGGCGGTACTGAAATGACTCTCTGAACGTCACAGATGGGGTGGCTAGGACGGACCTACCTATTCATGACGGACAGTAACAGACCTTTACTCGACATCGAGTCTCTGAGCTTTGTGACGAGTCAGCAGGACGGACCGTCGCAGCACGACGGGCGTCACAGGATGCGATGTAGAACCAGGCCCTGGTTGAATTACTGCTTAAATGTTTTGTTTAAGGGCCCGTTTTGATATTACGTCACTTATAATTATAGTAGTGGTTGAATATTAATAATCCACTTCTTGAGGCTAAAGCGATATACCTTAATATAATTAGTGGGGTACTTTTGTCATCTTTATACTTATTATATGTTAATTAACAGGCGTAAAAGAAAAAGGGTTTTGAATAAAAGAAAAAAAAAAAATTATAAAAAAAAGACAGAGATGAGAGAGAGAGAGGGAGAACGAACGAGAGAAAGAGAAAGAACGAAAGAAGAAAGCCAAAGACTTGAAAAATTAGCTTGCTGATCAAGAATTCTTCGGTGGAGAAGTAGTATGGTTTTTATGCCTATTCGTAGTAAACTATTAATTAGAGAATGATAGTATGGGTAGTATTTGTAAACCCTTCTATATGCTTAATTGTCATGCTTGCCTACTAGGTGGAATTACATAATTGTGATTTAAAATAAGCAATTATGAAGGCTATTGAATCTTAATCTTGAAAAACCCTAATCCTGCCTTGTTAATGAGATGATGATACCTAGTATAAAGAAGCGCTTGATGCAACTAAAGTTATGAAAAGCTAGTGCGAAACAGGTATCACGAACCGACACGTAGTATTAGTGCATCGAGGTGATCACGAAACGACACGGAGTGTTAGTGGATCGGGTTGTCCCGAACCGACATGCTAGTATAGTGGCACCGATCGGGTGTCACTCTAACCGAACACGTAGATTAGCTGGAGTCGGGCGTCATGAACCGGACACGTATAATTAGGGGATCGGGAGGTCAAGACCGACGCCCCTCAGCATTAGCGATCGGGGCTAACGAAAATGACACGTATGAGAATTAGACGGGAAGGGAACGTGGGGTGTCACGAACCCGCCAAAGTAGTATATGAGAGCAGGAGGTCAAGCTATGACACGACGAGAAATAAACATCTATGAATCTTGAAAAGACGTAATATGCCCATCTAATGACTAATTCCAAATCGCGGTATGCGCATTGAGCTTGAGTCCTCATTGGGCCGAACTTGCGCTTGGGCTTATTAATGATATAGAAATTGGGTGTTGCTACATGTTGAGTATTGTAGTTGATTTATGAGATATTTGATATATACTAAAAAAAAGCTTTTTTATTTTGATAGTCGAGCTGGCCCGATTGATGAATACCTACAACTAAGATACTTGGTTTTGTACTGCACCTACTTGTAATCGGCTATCTCTTTGTCATTATTTGGCCGAGTAAGCGAAACGTGCCCATCGTCTTTCAACTCAGTCGCAACTCTCAGCCCAGTCTTAATCAAGCCAGATTCAGGCCGAGATGCTATTGCCTCTAGCTTGCGACTGGATCTTCCTCGTCATGATCTTGATGACCTTGAGATTCGGACATGAGCAAGCATTTTTTACTATATTTAGCTTCTTCAGTACTCTTAGATAGTAATTTGAGGATAGATGTCTTGTAGGTGATAGATCCAGGTTTTGGCGGAATAAATTAGTATTGAGTTTTGATAAGCTTATTTAATCAATTTTATTAATGAGTTTTAAGTCTTCACGCCCCCCCCCCCCCCCCCCATTACTATTTGTTATTTATGCGGTATGAACGTTGGAATTATGATGGGTTGATTCGCTCACATAGTAGGATAAGTGTGGGTGCCAGTCGCGGGCCGTTTTGGGTCGTGACAGGTGGTCATCTTTACAACACGTAGTTGTAAGTCTCTGAAGCTGGACTATGTGAAGCGTCTTTATTTAATCAACATCGGAATTTTAATGACCCTTACTCGCAACTTTGGGGTTCTGCATGGACGTAAGATCTGATGTTGATGTAGAAATAGCTCCAGATCTAATTGAGGTCTAGCTAACCTTTGGACAAGAGCAATGCTTTGCACAAAACTCCTAGTCGACAACATCATGTTTTAGCATTTGTAGGCAGTCAAATCTGTTTCCTCCAAGCAAAAAGTCATCCCAATAACATTATTTGGTAGGGTGAGGCTTGGACTCAATGGTTCTTATATCAAACATGAAGAAAAAAGAGCCTATTCTTCCAGATGAAAATGTTGTAATCAGATGTTACGGGTTAGAGGTTATTCTCATTAAGAAGGACCAGAAGTTTGTAGACGTGGAAGCTGAGTAAGATATTGGCCGAAGTGAAAAGTGTAGACATGAGGAAGGTAAAGAGCAGCTTGATGCACACTAGAAATAGAGAATTGTATATTTTTGATGTCAGCCCGGTTGGCTTGTCAACAGTTATTTGCCTGGAACATGAGGCGGAGGGAAAATACACAATAGCAAGCGGGTATACATGGAGAAGAGGCGATCTAGAAGAGTGGACGTGGAGCAGGTGAATTTTGTGTAAGGGAATTCTTCCTAAGCATAACTTTTTTTGTTGGTTAACCCTTCATAGAAGATTACTTACAAAAGAGAGACTCTATAGAATGGGGATTTGTTACGACGATAAATGTCAACTATGTGGGGATGTACCAGAAACAGTGGAGCACATTTATTTTGACTATCTCTTCTTAAAAATATGCAGCAGAAAAAGGAAAATCTAAATTCTATGAAGGTGGTCGAAGAAAGCAATTGTAAACAGTGGGTCTTTGCAGGTTGTACCAACAGAAGTATACATGCAAATGTTCCTACATTACCATCTTCATTCTCTTTGTTGTGCTTATAAATAGTGAACATAGTTTTGTGTACAATAATACATGTACAGTAAGTACAATGATAAACTTGTTTGGTAGACGAAGAGCCACAAACTTGAGTAAGGAGCCTTATGCCTGCTGATTCAAATCATTATCTCCCTACAACTTTTGCAGGTGAACTGTTCTGTTTTGGCTTGGTTAAATGCTTTTATGAATAAGTCATCTCTCTTCTCTTACATTTGAGACAAAAATGACAACTGGATATTACAGATCAAGGAATTATAAATGATAAACTGCAAGAAGAGCACACTTGAATTACTACAGTGAATCTGAAAAAGAATGAGACAACTGGATTACAGGGAAATATGGAGAAGGCTGGATAGATCCACAATAGGTAGAGGTTGCAGAGACCTGGTACTGACAACAATAGTAGTAGTGGTGTAACGCATATGGAAGGCAATTAACTCTTCCCTATGGGATAAAAGCATGCCACCACCAAGGTGGATTATGGAACAAGTGAAACAGGAATGCAGGCTACATAAAACAACTTTCTTGGGCAGGAAACTATGAGGAACACACAGGAAACAGATGGATACAATACCTAAGTAAATTACAAAGTTGTATAGAAGTAGGAGACATAGTTACTGGCGTAAATTTAATTCTGCTTGGTGCTAAGAGTATGTAAAGACTGGCTGGTTGTGGGGATTAATATGTTTTTCTTCACAAAAAAACATAAATGTACAACTAGTGCATTCAAAATCGAAACTAAACGAACATCAAATAAACTCGAGCAAAACAAGACAGAGATTCAGCTAGCTTTTAGAACAAGATTAGGTCACATCGATGCCAAGAAACTAATTTAGAATAGCATTTCACCATTTCGCATACAACATCTCACATAAAAATAATTGAGTTCACATTCTCTCTTGACTATCTTTTGTCTCTTGGAATTCTACTATTCAACACAATACTTACAAAGCAGGAAAACACAAAGAATAGTGTCAAAAGATAAAGATGAGTAGTACGATGAGGTAGAGCAATTTCAGCATTACTGGATATCCTTGATGATTGTGGTACTCCATCTTGACCGCTATTATGGTTGATAGATCTTTCATTAATGTGCATCTTTTCATTTATCATGTCCTGATCATAGAATACACAATAAATCCAATTTGAAATTGTCTTATTCACTTGTAATGTTTGTTTTAAATTGTTTCATGTTTTACAAAATAACGTTAAGAAGAAGTCTTACGATTGCCTTGGCAGAATCATCATCCAGTGGTCTACCATTCGCACACTTTTTATGAGTTAGCAAGAAAATTACTAATCACGTAGGCATATTCCATTTTCAGCCTAAGTATTAGAATTGATGTCAGATATGCAAGGTGTGTGCGGTCTTGTAAAGTGAATTTTGTTTTTTTTTTTAAAAAAAATGGTTTCAGTTATGTTGACTAAAAGATATGCCCTATGACAGAGCTTGGATTGTAATAGCAACTGTGACACAAACCACAACGAAAATAACTCTCAGTCTGTAGAGATGCACTTATCACTCTTTATTTAAACTCCTCCACAAGAAAACTGCTATACCTAAAGAGGTTGATTTGCCAAAGCGGGCCATAGGCGCTCTCATATATAGCCAGTTGTCAATACAAGGACAGTGAAAAAGGTGACCACAGCGAAGTTCTCAAAGTTCATATCCTTCATCATAAGTAGACAGATATATGGAACATTCCTATTCATGGTATATGGACATGATAGAAGCACATTTTCCAGAAGCAAATAACATATTAGAGTAACAGAGGTGAGGAAAAACAAAAGCAATGCTACGTACAGAATCATCTACTGGAACTCTGTTTTCATCTCTTGATGCATATCCCCCACACAGGGTCATGAATCTAGCAAATGTTCATTGATTGGACCGCGGTAGACATTTTATTTCCGGTGTAAATCATTGTGTTTGAATATGTACTTTGACCGTTTTCTCAAAAATCTCTTTGGCGCTCCTTTTCGGTGAGAAAATATTGGAAAGAATCATTAAAAAAATGGGGCTTTGGCACAAACCATTACTATAGTTATAGTATGCGAAAAAAAAAAAAAAAGGAAAATTCCTTGGATCCACGATTTCCAAATATGTTTGCTTGGTGAAATGTGAGGAGGAGGGGAATTCAATGGGAGAAAACCTTGAATACTGATGTAAATCGTTGAATACCACGTTTTTAGAAGAGAGAATTAGATATCTTCCTACTGAATGAGATGCTTGAAAATTTGGAGCCCACTTCATGTGTTTTGGAAAGAGTAGTAGGATTGATATTGTCTATTGATTCTACATCAACCTTATTACCGGACATAATGACATTCTGCCACTATTGACATGAAGAATGAAAAGACAAAAGAACCCGTTGAGTTGCCAATATCTTAGTCACCAAAATTTATTTCAGTTTATTATGAAAAGAGAAATTCTCCAGATCCTCCTTCAGAGAACGGAAAACATGTATCTTCAGGGAAATGAAATCATATCGACCACTTCTTTAATGCTCCTAGTTCTATGTTTCCAGTCTACCAATGGAAGCTTGAATGTATCAGCAACATAATCAGCTGATATGAGCAGCCCAATTAATCTTAAAGAAGCCTCATATTAAACCTATCAATAACAGGAAGAGTCATATTTACATTTCACGACATTAACCTATTCTAGTTACATAGGTTACTCATGCAAACCTTACTTTATTGCACGACTATCATCTTCTCCATCCTTGTAGATCTTGAATGTGTTAAGGGCATCATAAAACACAATCAATCTGCAGACAGAATAAGAAATTACATTAAATTCAACTAAGATAAACAGGTGCAAATGCAGAGCACTTTCACATGGAATTCATAAGGGTCAACACTCCAGTGGATCGAACCACAACAAACTAATTATATAAGATTATCAATCATCTTAATGAACCTATATGACAGAGAACTATCTCCAAATATAGATTCCCCTAGAATGAATTACTCGTAGAGAAAAGAATACAAAAATAAAGTTAGCGAAGTAAAAAACACGAGACGAGTACCTATTCAAACTGACAATTGTTATAAAGAATATGCAACAATAAATGGAAAGAAAAGAAACAACAATTTTTTTCGGAAGCCCAATAGCACAAGGCCGAAACAAGTAAGAAGATCACAAAGAAAACATCAAAAGCCAAGAAATCAGTGCAAAGCCTGCATTCAAATTAAGATATTAAAGATGAAAACTTTGATTTGTGAAATAAACTGAAAATAAAGGTCACACATTTTGCTTACATAAAGAAAGTTTTCCATTGCCATACCAGATTACAATTGAGGAGGATTTCATCCACATTCGCTTACCCACAAGATCCTATCAAATAAAAGGCAGATCCATCCACAGGAAACAATGATATTGATATATATAATTTGACTCTTAAACCATGATTTCGGCACATAACTGTACCATTTTTTTTCAAAAACAAAAATGTTACACAAGCCTGCATTGCACAATTAAAACCACTGCAGTTTCTCTTTTCTACTTATTCTTATGGGAATTTGTTTCTTGGTCACTCTGGTATTATTATTTAGTATCTTTAGGAAAAAGAGAAAATAAGTGACGATGTGATATGTTGGAAGATGTCCCCCAAATTTTCCTTAGGAACATATTTATTCTATATGTTTCTTTGAGAAATTACAGCAGTTCCGTTTTGTGAAGTAAATAAAAAATGACACACTATTTTATCGCGGGGAAAACCCCCCACTAACAAGGGTTAAAAACCGACACGGACCGAACCATCTTAGCGATGTAACCCACTTGATTAAATTTCACGTCTCAACAAAAGATACAAATCTATGAAACTAAGGAATTATAAACTCTAATTCCTAAGGATTATAAATTCTAGTCCTAGCTAAGAATTATGAACTCTAATTTCTTAGCTACCCAAAAGTACACAAAACACCCCGGTTTTTAATCTTCCAATGTTCTTCAAGTTCTACAACTTGTAGAAAACCCTACTCACAAAAAATTGATGTAAACAAGACTCTTCATACAATTTACAATTTTCCTCACAAATTGCTACACTCTCAATAAACTCAAAAACTCATTTCAAACTTTTTGACGTGTTTTGAGTCTTTCTATATTGTAAGTGTGAACTTTTTTGATGCAAATGCTCCCCATTTTAGATCAAAAAACATCAATAAACTTCTTGTATAATTCAACTTATATTTGCCTTACTACCACTCCATTGTTGACTTCTAATTGGATGATTTTCTAAAGAATTCTTGAATACATAAGAAGGCACAATTTCCTTTAAATTGAATTCCTTAAATAGGAATTAGTTTATTTTGTCACTGGCTTTGAACTCCTTTATAAAGGAAAAATTTTTTTACTTGTTGCCTGTCGAAAAAAAAAAAAACTTATACATCTTTATCAACTTCAATTCACGTGGTTGACGTTCTCCTTATCAAAGTCGGATTCGTTATGTAAGAACACGGGTCTGTACGACCTGTTCTTCATTTGTTAGGTATTTATCAATATCAAAATCTTATAATTCTAACAAAATTCCCCTTTGATGATGACAATTATACATTTGTGAACTCAGCAAATAAGAAGACATTCTTCCTTCTTTTGTCATTTATGCTACAACTCATTAACTTGGCCATCTTCAAAACAACAATACTTTAACAAATTTCCCCTTGTGAATATGAAAAAAATTTAGTCTGTGAATTGAATAAGGTCACATAACTCTATAGGATCACATAACTCATATGCATATGCAGGCTTCCCCCTTTTGACATTAGGCAAATTCGCTACTAGGACCACTGGGCTATCACATAAAAAACACACTGAAAAATCAAGAACCCAATGGAGCTTAAAAACAAAGCAATTAGCAAAACATAAGAGAGAGGACATAAACATGAAACCAAACCCAAATTAGCATTAATCAAAAGATTACACCACAAAGTAATCAAAATCTAAACATAGAATCAAGCATTGTGATGAAAAATATTGAAAGTCAAAGGCTAGAGTGGTTTAAGGTTATATCAAAGATGAGAGATAAATAAAAGTACATTTGTTAGAAGCAAAAATAGATTGGATTAACAAAAATCAGCAGGCATCTCCAAATTTCAAAGTTAACCGTGGTCTATTGCACGCTCCAATCCCCTTTTTTATTTATATCAACTTTTAAGGAATTGTTGAAATCAATCATGTTCTTTCTGCAGAAACAATAGTTTCACTCATCGTTAATTTCAATTAGAGTCAGCAAGAGGACAAATTTTTTGGATATCACTTGTAAAGGAAACATGTTATCAATTTGTCCCTGGGACGGTACTACAATGGGGCAGCACCAAACTATTAATTGTTTTTTTTGTATATTCAATCAAAAAAATCCAGTTTATATGGTTCCCAATAGAGAATAGGTTGACAGATGATTCTCGCAGCGATTTTCCCTCACTGGATGCACCCAAGTTGGCCTACAAGTGAAAATTTGTTCAAGTATAGGAGTCTCCAAAGTTCCCCCCCTACAATGTAATCATCTAAGACTGTACTAAATACAAATATTCACCCTAAGAACAGAGCAAACTCTCATCTTATTGTATTATAATGGCACCAAGTAGAGGTGTTCCCATAAATTTCCTCTCAACCACAGGACCAATCCACATTGGGTAAGTATTTTAAGAAGATATTTGTTTTGGTAGTATTAGGGCGATGAATATCTTTGGGACAAGTGAAATAAATAGGTTGCAAGTGCATTGACTGTATATTATCATGAAAAATTGTAGTGCACAATACATAGATCTCTGGATAATGCGAAAATTTTGCTTCAATTTTACAAGTCTCTCTCCTGGATAGATTGCAAAATACCATGTTGTAGTTCATGCGTAGCAGGACATTAAAAGTCGGAAGAGACATACAACTTAATGTACAAAATGAACAAGAATTCATATTAGAGGGCGTATGCGACATGTAAGTAGACATTGTTGGATACTGACTGTCATTAATCCTCCCCAAGTTTTCAATTGTTCCTTTTGAAAGTTTTCCTTGGTCCGATCAATTTTTGATTGATTGATCATCTTAGTGCGCATAATTGTTTAGATACTGCATAGGTGAAACGGTTTCTCTTTTCGACATGCTGCTTACGTCGTTCTCTCTTTTTTATCAACCCTTTTATTTCAATTTTTTTTTAGTCTAGTTATTCATCCATACTTTTTTTTCAAGTGAAGAGAATTTTTTTTAGTTAAAATCATGCATCTGGAAACAACATGTTCAATTGGTGAATGTTGTCTGCTTCCTGTCACTTTTCATGCAATTCAAAGGTTAGATTTAGGAACCTAACTAGCTTGGGTCATTTTGTAGTGATAAAAGGATGAATAAGATCTCTATAAGCCACTTGGGCAGAGTTTTTTCCTTTGAGTATAGCTGTTCCTTTGAAACAGTTTCTATAAGTCATCTTGCATTATTTCTGCACTAGCTTTGTATGTAGGAACAATATTGTTTGAGAGTGACCTGAGATACCACAAATAATACAAAACAGAGGGGATTCCCATGTTATGGTTTTGTTCATACTTATTCCAGTTTAATGTTCTATTATGGTTACCTAGATGGGTAGTATCATGGAGGATTTTTTTCCACTTATTGCTCTTTCCAGATCACTTATCATCTAGTTAATTCAAGATTATTCTTCTAGCGTTTTTCCTTTTATAGTTTTAAAATTATTTTTGAGTTTGCGACCTCAAATGTTGGTCAGGCAGTTCACTCCCTGTTTTTACCAAAAACTTTTAATTTTGAGATTCTCAGTTTAGTTCCAGATGCTGAGATTCAAGTTGCTTGATTTTCCCTGTAAGGTCATGTTGTTCTTATTAAGATCAATGTGCTCAAACTTTAGCTGAGATAAGGAGCAGAATTGGCTCTTGTGTTAAAAAGTTCTTGAATGTGTCTATGGAAGCAAAGTAATAAGAATGGAAAGTTTTTTCTTAAGAACTTTACTAGTTACTTTTAGGTAGGAAGATTACCTCAGTTTCTTCACAGTCTGTGATAAGGTTCAGTAACTGATTCTTCTATCGCCATTAAATCAATGTCCTCCCATAACCTCATCTTCATACATGTCTGAGAACATGTTACCCAAGCTGCAGACATTGCTTGTTATTTTTCTTTGTTTTCTTTTTATTAAAGAGTTCCTTCCTTTCTTTTTCAGTTTTTTCCTTTTCCATTCTTATTTCCACATTGGGAAAATCCTTGATCTGATGATTTGTATCACCACACTGACAAGAGCAACCCTCCGCTTCTGTGGGGTTTCTCAAGATTTATTCCTTTGGGGTGGTGCTTCTGCTAGATTTAATCCCCTTTTTAAGAGTTTCTTGAAGTTCTTACTAGCAGAGCAAGATCATCATATCTATGTCAGATTCATCACTTTTGAGTTGCTATTAAATCAAAGATTTTTTCTCCTTTTTTTTACCTTCACCTCTTTATGTCAACATTCACTATAAGTTTGAAGATTTCATACTACATTCATCCAAAGTCATATTGGGTTAGATCTTTGGCTTCTCTGATTTGCAGAACTTTGAGTTCCCATGATCTAGGCAGAGAGTCCTAGTACTTGTCTACCATTCTCAGGGTTTGATACTTGCCAAAGGATATTAGTAACTCATTTACACAGTGTAAATTGTGGGTGATCATATCTGATGAAGTATTTTCCGGATTTCATCTTGAAGGTTCATATTCACTAAAGTCTGGCGATTTCTGAATTTACGAACTTGGAGTGTAACTCGTGAGAGTTCTTTTTACAAGTGTCCCATATTGTCTGCCAGAAGTTTGGTACAACGAGAGAGCGGTTTTTTTTTTTAAAACTACATCAGGTCCTAATCCACATACAAAATGCACTGTTTTTGCCTTTCCAACATCTTGTAATCGGCTTTCTCCAATAACTTTTTATAGCGTTTAGGTACCTTATTCCCTTCACTATCAGTAATCAGTAAGAAAATTAATGGTCCCCATTAGTAATTCTAAACCATAGTCTAATCTTCATCTTTTGTAACGACCTGTTAGTCGTTTTTGAGCACCAGATTTTATTCTGGAAAAACTGGCAGATGTGACGGGAGGGCCACGACGGAACGTCAAGGGCCACGACGGCCGTAGTGGAGGGTGTCGTTTCAAAACACTAGAAAATCTAAAATTGTGGGTACTTGAAAACGACTCTCTGACGTCGTGACGGAGTGGCAGGACGGACCGTTCGACAGGCGCGACGGCCCGCACAGGCCATCCACTCAAAAATGAGTTCTGTGGATACGACGGACAGAAGGACGGACGTCGCAGGCGAGACAGCCCGTCACGGGATACCAATCCAGTTCGGGTCGGATCTTTAACGTTTTTAAGGGACGTTTTGACTATTCCTGCTTAATTATAAAGTTAGAGGTTACTGTTAATAAGTCTAATACTTGGGGTTAAAAGAGTAACCTACGTAATTAGTGGGTATTATTGCCATCTTTCATTCTTAATTACATAATAATTCAGTGTAAAAGAAAGAGGGTTGAATAAGAAAAAATAGAGAACAAAGATAGAACGAAAAAGGGAGGGAAAGTCGAACGAGAAAGAGGAAGAAACGATAGGAGAAACAAAGGCTTGGGACATTGCTTTGCTTGATCACTAATCTTCGGTGGAGGTAGGTTATGGTTTATGTACGATATTAGTACATGAACTCTTAATAGTGAAATATTTAAATGTGTTGATAATATGTATAAACTGCTATGTGCTTAAGTTGTTGCTTGCATTTGATTATGATTATAAAATGTGATGAATAACAAAGCATGATGAAGTTTTATATCCCAAAATCTTTGAAAGAACCCTAATTCACTGATATATTAAATAATGAGAATATGATGCCTTAGTATGAAAGAAGGCTTGATAAATTATATATGAGAATACTGATGCCTTAGGTAAAAAGAAAGGCTTTGATGGAATAGGGATAGGTTGCAACGTCCGTGAGTACCGATAGAATAATAGGAGATCGGAGTGTCACGTTCCGACACCAGGATAGAATATGGATCGGGGTTGCACGTTCCGTACAGGATAGAAGATGAGGATCGGGAAGTGTCACGTTCCGCACACCAGGATAGAATAGGATCGGGTGGCCCACGTTCCGGTACCAGGATAGAATCTGAGAGATAGGAGCCAGTGTAACTTGCGACACCAGAAGATAAATGGATCGGGTGACCACGTTCCGGATCCAGGATAGAAGAGGATCGGAAGTGCCAGTTCTCGGCAACCAGGATAGAATAGAGGATCGGAGGTAGTGTACGTACGACACGATAGGAAGAAAGGATAATGAATCTTGGTAAGATATGAATATACTCAAATCTAATGAAACTTAATTCCCAAAAAGGCTATGGTATTGAGGTTGAGTCCTCATGTGTGAACGCGTTGTAGTATTGATGAATTCATGTTGTTATGCTACATGTTGAGTAGGTAGTTGATTTTAATATTATTGATATATACTGTTCCCTATTTTGAGTTGGCCGATGATATCTACTCAGTAGTGTGGTTGTTTTACTGACCCCTACTTTTAGTTTTTCTTTGTTTATTGGTAATGCCAGCAAAAGTTCTGTCAAACTTAAAACTCAACAGCAGAATCTAAGCCAGTATTGACTTTATCGAAAATCAGGTGAGTGAGCTATGCGTATAGCTGGACTGGGTCTTCTTCCGCAAGTCTTGATGCCTTGACTTCCGGCATGGACTAGCTTTTAGTTATTGTGTTCTTAGACATTCCTAGTTAAGTAATTTTGAATAGATGTTTTGTGATGATGACTTCCAGATTTTGGGGGATAATAATAATAGTATTAATTGTTTTTATTAATGAGTTTAAGTCTTTCCGCATTATGTTCTGTTTGATTATCTGAAAGTTAGGTTTAGATGGGTTGGTTCGCTCATAGTAAGGGTAATGTGGTGCCAGTCGCGTTCCCTGGATTTGGGTCGTGACAACACGTGGTATCAGAGACTTAGGTTCATTGGGTCTCTCACACAAGACAGGTCTGTAGAGTCTTAAGGAAAGGTCTAGGGGGATGCCTTTACTGTTCTTGAGAGGCTTAAGACTTAGGAAAATTCACTCTTTCATTCTTCTTTCTGTTTACTACTGAGTTCCAATTGGTTTATCTGGGTGAACGAATGGGTATCTGACCCATCTTCACTCCTATTTCGCAGATGGTTAGAAACTAGAGCAACGGACCGCACCGCACCCACCAGAAAGCAACAACGGAAAGACAAAGAAACGACTGAGCAGCCATGGGCTGTAGTATAGCTCGAGGAAAGAGCAACGGCAAGAGGCCGGGGGAGATAGAGGTCGTGGGAGACGTCCTTAGGGGAAAAGATGAAAGCACCTAGCCATGATACTAGGGCGGTGACTCCTCCACCGACCGAGGAGTGATAAGGAGGGGGAGGAAGGGGAGAATGGAACAAGGGCAGGAATGAGGAAGGGAAATGCCAACCCCAACCTACCCAGAGTGATCAACCAGGGGTATTGCTTATATTAGTGGGTATCACGGATCAGGGTTCAGGCACTCCAGGGTTTTACCAACACCTTCGGTTTCAGAGGACGACAGCGGCTACTATGCTCCCCGATGGAGAATCATTGGAATGGACCCTTTCACTCTGACTACTGGGCCTAGTATGACAAAATGATCCGCATGAACTTTTCAGTAAGTTCTTGAAATTGAAACCTCCAGTCTGTAAGGGGCAGAATCAGAGGATGCCTACGAGTTTCTTGGTTGATTGTCATGAGAACTACACAAGATGGGTATAGTAGAACGGTTGGCTTGAGTTCTTGAGCTATCAGTTTAAGGGGGACGCCAAACAAAATGTGGTGGCGGTCACATGTTGAGTGTCAAACAACAAGACCTCCCGGCCCACCACCTATTATGACTTGTGGAATCTTCTCTATATGTTTATGGAGAGTATATCCCAAGGACTTTAGAGATAGAAAAAGTGACGCAGAGTTCTTGAGTCTAGAGCAAGGGGGAGACAGTTAAGCGTAGAGGCTTAATTTGCGCACTATTCCAGATAGCCACCCAACTTTGTTTCAGTCCACAAGAAAGGATGCGCCGTTTTGTGAAGGGGTTGAGGTCCGAGTTGGATTTCAGGACTTACAGGTAAGCGGGCTACGCAACATCCTTCCAAGAGGTGTATAGACTTCTGTGATAGAGGTGGAGGGAGTGAAGCCAACGACTTCACACACCGACGTCCGACATCGAAAGGTTTCGAAGGGGAGGCGAGTTAGTGTAATGGTTCTCACTCTAGAGGCAGAGTCAGGAGGGTTATCAAGTCGAACCAATTCTAGTCTTCACTACAGACTGTAGTTGGGGTACACCTCAATCGGTAAACACTACTCGAGAGACCTAGCATGGAAACCCCGAGGAGAGTGTTAGGATGTGGGGAGGTTGGACAATCAAGAGGTATTGTCCAAACAGAGTTACATAACCCCACTAGCTAGAGGTAGAGGTGGTCATGGTTAGAGGCCGCTTTTCTAGAGGACGTGGTGGTCGAGTAATGGTGGTAATCACAACGGCAGAGGTGATGGGCCAAAAATGCGCCACTACTACGAAATGGTAGGGGCACTGGACAGACAAAAGATAGGGCCATTGGTACGCTTTCCCTGGGAGATCTGAAGCGGAGGCGTCTTGATGATGTATCACAGGTAATCTTTCAGTGTGATTGCCATTGGCATCTGTATTATTTGACCCTGGCCTCCAAGTTTTTCATATGTATCTTCATCATTTGCTAATGGTCTAAAAATTGCATTGGGAATTACTTGACATGCCGTTTCGTGCTAGTTTTGTTTCTACACCGGTGGTGAGTCTGTGGTAGTTGAAATGAAAAGGTACTAGGTATTGTTTGGTGAACTTTGTGGAGCACACTTATGTGAGGATTTGGTTATTTTAGAACTGGGGGGGTTGACTTTGATAGTAATTCTGGATGAACTTGGCGTTCTCCAAATTTTGCGATCTGGGATGTAATGCTAAAACTGTGTAACATTGGCCAGCCCTGGGACAGATCGGTAGTGTCGGGGAGGGTGGACTACACTTCCATCCGGTGAGTATCATCTCATTTCTTGTGCATAAGAAAATGGTTAAGTAAAGGGTTGTTTAGCTTTTTGGCCATCATCAAGGATGGACACTACACAAAGTACTCGATTGTGTCGGTTTTTTCGGTAGCCACCGAGTTTTTTGAGGGTTCCCTGCAGATCTTCATGGATGCCACAGATAGGGATTATTGACTTCTGTATCGATCTTAAACCGGCACACGCCCCATTCTCTTACACCCGATTAGAATGGCTTCCGCGGAGTTACGGAGGTGTAAAAGGCTCAAAACTTCCAAAAAGAGTTTGTTGAGGCAAGGGCTTCATTAGACCAAGTGCATCCCTGGGGGAGCCCGGTTTTGTTTGTGAAGAAGAAGGAGGGAGTTTTAGGAGTGGCATAGACTACCGGACAGGTTGAACAAGGTAACTATTAAGAACAAGATCCTCTTCATCGCAATTGATGATTATTCGATACAATACCAAGGTGCTTGTTCTTCTATAAGATTGACTGAGATTCCGGGTTATCATCAATTGAAAATCGGGCACGGACTGTGCCAAAGACTGCTTTTCGAACGAGTGTCATTGGACATACGAATTTTCAGTGATTGTCTTTTGTCTTACGAATGCCCATGCTGACGTTATGAGTTTGATGAACGGAATTTGAAGCATATTTAGATCTCTTTGTGATCGTATTTATTGATGATCTACTGATAGACTCCAAGAGGGTAAGTAAGAAACATGAGGAGCCATTTGAGAATTTTGAGAATCGGTATTGGGGAACGTTGAGGGAGAAAAGCTTTATGCCAAGTTCTCTAAGTGCCGAGTTTGGGATAGATGCAGTGTCCTCTTGGGGCACGTGGTTTCTAAGGATGAGTGATGGTGATCAGTCTAAGATCGAAGTAGTGAAGATTGGGTAAGACCCGACTATGTATCAGAAATAAGGCAGCTTTGTTTGGTTAGCTAGCTACTACCGGCCGCTTTGTCAAGGGATTCTATTTCTATTGCTCTCCCAAATGACGAACTTGACTAAGCAAAATGTTCCCTTTGTATTGGTCGGATGATGTGAGGAAAGCTTTAGAAGCTTAAGACTTTGTTGACTACCGCACCTATCCTCACTTTGCAAGTAGAGGGTAAGAACTTCATTGTTTAATTGTGATGCATCCTATTCGGGTTTGGGTGTGCAGTGCTAATGCAAGAGAAGAAACGTGATGGCTTATGCCTCAAGACAATTAAAGTGCATGAACGAACTCCAACGATGACTTGAATTGGCCGCGGTTAGTGGTTGCATTGAAGCAATGGAGACAATATTTAATATGGGGTTAAATGTGAGGTCTATACGGATCATCGTAGTCTACAGTATGTATCATCAGCTGAATTTGGAATTTGAGACAAGAGGGAGATGGATGGAACTACTGAGGACTAGAACATTCACTATTTTGGTATCATCCGGGGGAAGGCGAATGTATGTGGAGATGCCTGAGTAGAAAGGCAGGAAGGCATGGGACGTCTAGCTCATTTGGAAGCCTCTGACGCCCATGGTAGAGAGGTCAGGCTCTGGCTAACGACGTGATGAGGGTGGAAATAAATGAGAAGGGAGGATTTTGGCTAGTGTTGGAGTCAAGATCTTCTTCTGGACAAGATTAAGGAAAACAATTTGATGATGAGAAACTAAGGCGAACCGAGATAAAGTGTTCGCGAGGAGAGGCTAAAGAAGCAAAATCGCGAGGAGGAAGGTGGTTGCGGATTAAGGGAAGGGATTATGTGTACCCGCATTGCTGATTTGATCAACCCACGTTTCGGCAGAAGCTCATAGTTAAAGGTATTCTAACATCAGGGGTGCATACCACGAGTATCGCGACCCCCTAAAACAACACTTTGGTGGAGTAGAATGAAGCGCCATATGTTTACTTTCTTGCCAAGTGTCCAAACTGTCCACAAGTGTAATATGAACACCAAAAGGCCCGGAGGAACACTTCAAAGAAGCCCCATTCCTGAATGGAAGTGGGAGACGAATTGCAATGGACTTTGTAGTTGGTCTTCAAAGACATTGGGCAAGTTCGACTCCATTGGGTGATTGTGGACAGATTAACTTAAGTCTGCTCATTCATTTCCGGTTAAGGTGACTTCACAATGCAGAGAGTTAGCCAAAAATTTACATTCTAAGAAGTGTTAGATTGAATGGAGTTCCATGTCCATCATATCAGATAGCAGGTACGCAGTTTTAACTTCTAGGTTTTGGAAACTTGCATAGCAGAATTGGTTACAGGTGGACCATTAGTACCGCGTTCCATCCTCAGACGATGGTCAGTCTGAGCGAACGATTCAAGTGTTGGAGATAGGCTAGGCCCTCGCGAATGCGTGATAGAGTTTGGTGGCCAGGGGATAGTTCTTACCTGGCAGAGTTTTCGTACAATAATAGCCGATCACTCCAGTATGATATGGCTCAATGTTGAAGCATGTCTATGGGAGGCGGTGTAGATCCCATTGGTTGGTTTGATGCATTCGAGGGTAAGACTTGGGGTACCGATCTCTGAGGGATGTCGTTAGAAAAGTTGAAGGCATGCAAGAAAAGCTTCTAGCGGGACAAAGTAGGACAAAGGAGTATGCAGACAGCAAGGTTAGAGATTGGAGTATGGAAGGTGAACAAGTCTTTGTGAAAGCGTTTCACCCTGGAAAAGGGGTGACGGTGATGATGCGGTTTTGGCAAAAGAGGGTAAGCTAAGTCCAAGGTATATGGACCATTTGAGGTACTAAGCGATAGGGGAGGTGGCTTATGAATACCTTGCCACCAGGCTGTCCGGAGTGCATCCGGGATTTAGTGTCCCATGTTGAAGAAAAGTACCATGGAGATGGACACAAATATCCGTGGGACTCATGTTGGGATGAGAATTTGTTCTTATGAGGAGGAAACCTTGTGCTATTTTAGATAGGGAAGTTCGCCAAGTTGAGTCAAGAGTCAGAGAGGATTGCACCATAAAGCGTTGCAATGAAGAATCGATACGATTGAAGAAAGCCACTTGGGGAGAAGGATGGCAGAGAGATGCGGGAAAGATACCCACATTGTTTTACGGATTCAGGTATTCCCTTTCGCACTTGTTTTAATTAGGTGATCGTTCGGGGGGACGAACGATGGGTAAATTGGTATTATTTAAGGACCTATTTAGTCGTTTTGAGCAAACATATTTTATCTGGAAAACTGGCAGATTGACGGATTGCCAAGACGGACCGTCAAGGGCCACGACGGGACGTAGGGAGGGTGTTTATTCAAAACACTTATAGAAGAAAATCTGACATTGCGGTACTGAAAATCGAAAAAAAAACTCTCTGAACGTCGCGTGCGGAGTGGCCGGAAGGACCGTCGCAGGGGCGATGGCCCGTAAAGGCCTTAAACTCAAAAAATGAGTTTCTGGGCATCCGAGGACAAGCAGGACTAATGGACCGTCGCAGCCGACGGCCGTCACGGGCTACGCAATACCAGTTGGGCGGATTTCTTACACGTTTTAAGGGACGGTTTTTGACTATTCCTGCTTTATATTAAAGTTAGAGGGTTTTTTTTTTTTTTAATGTTAATAAAGTCTAATTACTTGGGGTTTAAAGAGGGTAACCCAAACCTTACACATCCCTTAAGTATTAGTGGTATTATGCCATTCTTTCATTTCTTAATACATAATAAGTAGGGTAAAAGAAAGAAAGAGGGTTTGAATAAAAATAATAGAAAGAAACAAAAGATAGAAGAAAAAAGGGGAGCGAAAGTCGAAACGAGAAAGAGAGGAAAAGAGGAGAAACAAAGCTTGGGAAATTGCTTTGCTGATCACTAATATCGCGTGGCGGTAGGTTATGGTTATGTTACGATATTCGTAGTGAACTCTCATAGTGAATATTATGTGTTGATATATTGTAAACCCTGCTAGTGTGTTAAGTTGTATGCTTGCATGATTTGATATAAATGTGATGGAATACAAAGATGATGAAGTTATTGAAGCCCAAATCTTAGTGAAGACCCTAATTCACTTGCTATCTTATATAATGAGAATGATGATGCTTAGTATGAAGAAGGAGTTGATAATTATATAATGAGAAGATTGAGGCCTTAGTGTAAAGAGGTTGCTTGGAATTAGGCGGATCGGGCTGCCACGTTATCCTAGGTACAGGATTAGAATTGGAATCTGAGGATTCGGAGTCCAGTTCACGTGCCGACACCAGCAATAGAATAGGGATGGGCTTGCCCGTTCACGTAGGTACCAGGAGAGATATGAGGGATCGGAGTGTCACGTTCAGACACCAGGATAGAATATGGGACCGTTTGTGTGTATCGGGTGACCACGTTCCTGTACAGGATTCGAATATAGGATGGAGTGTCACGCTTCCGACACCAGGATAGATAAATGGATCGGGTGCCTGCCACGTTCCCCTTGGGTACCAGGAGAGGAATGAGGATCGGAACGTGCAACGTTAGGCACAGGATAGCAATAGAGGAGCGGAGTAGGGTCACGTTACCGACACGATAGGAGAAAAGAAAAAGATATAATGAATTCTTGAAACAAAGGGGGGTAATGAAGATACTCCAAGATAATGAACTAATTCCAAAAGAGTATGGTAGTGAGGCTGTGAGTCCTCATGTGTGAACTCGTTTGTTAGTTATTGAGGAATTCATGTTGTTATGCAACATGTTTGAGTATTTGTAGTTGATGTTACATTATATTGAAGATACTGTTCCCTATTTTGAGTTGGCCGATGATATATACTCAGTACGTGTGGTTGTACTGAACCCCCTACTTTTATGTTTTCCTCTGTGTTATTTTGTAATGTCAGCACAACGTTCTCTCTGTTCAACTTCAATCTCAACAGCAGATCCTAGCCAGTCGTACTTATAGGAATTAGGGTGAGATAATGCGTCTAGCTGGGACTGGGTCTTCTTCTTCAAGTCTTGATGCCTTGAATTCCGGCATGACTAGCTTTTAGTTATTTGTTCTAGACATTCCTAGGTAAGTAAGGGAGATAGTGTTCGTGATGATGACTTCCAGCTTTTGGGGATAATAATCATAGTATTGGATTGTTTTATTAATGAGTTAAGTCTTCAGCATTATTTTCTGTTGATATATCTTGAAATGTTAAGAGTTTAGAGGGGTGGTTCGCCTCACATAGAAGGGTAAATGTGGGGCCAGTCGCCGTCCCTGATTTGGGTCGTGACAATCTGAATGAAATCTTCCATTCTTGTCTGCTCACCAAGTAGATTTCTCCATTAAATAATGGTGGGGGTCGGTGATGTGTTTCACCTTGACCATGCCCAAGAGGATGGTGCAGGAATTCATTATGATCTTATCTGAGTGTTTTAGAATCTTCAAGAGATAACCTGCGCTCGATACCATTTTGAAATTCTGGACCTCAAATTCCTCCTTAGGAACAGTTTATTCTATATGTTCTTGAGAGAAATTACAGCGAGTACGTTTGTGAAGTAAATAAAATAATGGAACAATATTTTATCGCGGAAAACACAACCACAAGTGTAAACAACGACCTGACACCCTCTGTAGGATTTTAACTCCACTTTATTAAATTTCACGCCTCAACAAAAGATTACAAATTTAGGTTAATCTAAGGAATTATAAAACTCTAATCCTAGAGGAATTATAACTATAATTCCTGCTAAGAAATTATAAACTCTAATTTCAGCTACCAAAAGACACAAAACCACCCCGATTTTATATCTTCCAATGTTCTTCAAGTTCTACAATTGTCGAACAACTCTACTCACAATAAACGCAGATTGTAAAACAAGACTCTCGAATTACATTTTACAATTTTTCCTCACAAATGCGACACTCTCAATAAAAAATTTTTCCTCAAAACTCTTCAAACTTTTTGATTTTTTTTATCTCTTATAGGGAATGTGTGCACTTTTTTTGATTTGCAAATAGCCCCTATTTATATATCAAAACTTCAACAAATCTTGGTATAATTTCAACTTGTTTTCTTTCTACAAATCCTTGTTGACTTCTATTGGCACTACTGTTCTACAGAATTTCCTTAAATAATAAGAAGTCCCAATTTTCCTTAAATAGATTCCTTAAATAGGGAATTAGTTTTCATCTTTCACCTTGCTTTGAACTCCTTTATAAAAGGAAATTTTGTACTGTTGCTAGTCAAAAAAAAATAATTAATTTCAACTTATAACTTCTAAGTCACCGTGGGTGACGTTTCTCATTATTCAAAGTCGGATTCGTTCTGTATGAACACGTCTTGTAGACATGTTCTTTAATCTGTTCTGTATTTGTCAATTTCAAAATCTTTATCATTCTAACAGATACACACTATCAAGGATATGGGAAAAAATTAACAATACATGTCCAACTATAGGTATTATAAAAAACTTCAGATCCTCCTTCAAATAACTTACTTTAATTTTGAGAACTTAAATAGCTTACTCTTTATCCCAGGAAAAAAAACTCATTCTTCCGTTACATTAAAAGCTTCAAACGCTTTTCAGGGGAGGAGAACTCAAGGACATGTACTAGTCATGCAAATCATACAAGAGATATGTAATATTCTGAAAAATCATATGTCTAATGAAGTGCCCAATAAGTCTCTAAGAATACGTAATAGGGGTACATAGGAACCCCAATGCCCAATATTAAGAAATATTGGGCATTAGTTTTGAAAAATTGGCTAAGAGATATTAGACAATTTTCTATATATGAACAAGAAAAATACATTTTTGGGTTGTCATACCCCAATCCAAGATTCATTTACCAAGAAATGTACCTGCAATGAAGACCGTAGGCTAAAATGCAATAGCTTCATTTCAAACACATGAAGTACTAGGCATCCAAATGTCAAGCCTATTACCATAGCACATGACCATTTAAAATGATCATGTAATTAAGCGTGCCCAAGAACATAGTAGAGGATCATGAAAAAAAGTCCGCATTCCAAAGAACCATATAAATAATAGTTAGTTAGGAAACGTACAACCACATGTGCAAGACATGTTGATAAGGACATGTGCAAGACATGTGAAGAAGGGCTGCAAAGGAGGGGGACCACTTCTAAATGAATTCGGTTAGGGTTAGTTGGGGGGAAAGAAGAAAAAAGTTGTACAAGGGACCCCTCCATGTGAGGCTAAATTCGTACTAATTCGACTCTAAACTACTACCCTAATAGACTTAAATAACCAGAGGACCAAACGAAATACTAAATAGTGACCCGGCAAACCCTAGGCCCAAAACAGGGGGTTGACATACCTATAAGAGTGAAAGAGACAACCTAGGATGTCAAAGAGGTTAGTTATGGTCCTAACACTCAGGGGTACGTTAGTAATTCCCATAGGTTAACTAAATTAATAATTTAGAAAATTAGTTAATTACTTTTAAAAGGGCTTAAAACAAAACATAAACAGGAAATTTTTAGTTTCCGGTTAAGATAAGAAAGGGACAACCGAGAGAGCATACCTAACCTAAGATGGTCCAAAGAGTCGTTAAGATCCTAACTATTAAGGTACTTTAGTAGTACATAGTCTACTCTAATTAATTAATTTATAACTTAATTACTTAATTAAAGGGTAAAAAATTCGAAATCACAGAACACTTTTCAGATTTTGTTGTACAAAACAAGAAAATGACAACGTAGTACCTAATGATGGTTAACAGGATGGATTGTGGTCCTAACACTTAAGGGTACTTAGTATACTTACCTTAAGTCAACCAATTAATTAAATTAGAAATTTATTTAACTCGTTTAAAGGATAAAAAACGAAAATTCTTACACTAACCTAGTACAACTCAAGAAACATCCTAGACTTAACCGAGGAGGGTCCAAACGGGTTAATTTTGGTTCCAGTGACTTAGGGTAACTTTAGTACTACACTAGGTACCTAAATTCATTAAAAAACAAGTATTTAATTTAATTAATATATAGTCAAAATTGGACCAAACCATAGTAATCACCAATTTCTGATTTTACTAAGTGTTATGTTACCCTATGTTTTGTCAAACTAGGGGGTTCTTTTGTAAGTGGTTAATTAGTTTATTAAATTATTAACTTATTTGAAATTAAGCTTTTATAACTCAATTCAGTTCTTTTTAAACTAAAAATACGTTCAGAATGAACTTATAGGAAAAGGTGGATTGATGCAGAAAACAACAAGCAACGAACGAAAGAAAAACATACAAAATTATCGATTTTCTAGGGCGATTCAAGGTTTCTTTAAGTTTTGTCAAGCGTGGTCTTTGTAGATTAAGTTGCTACATAAGGTATGGATTTATATAATGGACTTTTTCCTCCAAGAGAACTTCTTCGAAGTGATTTAAGATCTTGTGAAACTAGGGGTGTTTCCCCGTCGTTCTTGTCGAACCTCCTTTCCACCTAGTATCCTTGGTATCGGATTGTCAATGCTTGAATAGGTTAAGAAATCATGTTGTTGGTATATGGTGATGGCTGATTTTAATGTGTATGGTTTTTATTATAATAATGATGATGTGAACCTAATGGACTGGGTTTGATGCAAAGTTTTATTAGCGAATGAAAGAATGGATACTATGTGAAAAATATGTTCGAAAATGTTATGTATGAAGATTTACGGTCTTTTGGCTACGTGCTGTTATATAACGTTAGTAAGATGTAAGTCATCAAATGTTAATATGATGCTGTCTATTACGACTCAAAACGTACTCTAAAGTCATGTCAACAAAAAGTTTCTTTAACAAAGGCCATTATGACATCATATCTTGAAGGTATTGGCTATATGGTTCCAAGAAAATTCGGATAAAATCTATTGTTCAAAATGAATAATGCTAATGGCAGAAAGTTATGTAAATAATTAAAAGATTGGCGAAAGGGTTCATACATATGGTAAATTAAATATGCACAATGTTTAAAATTGGCTTATGCCAATAGAATGAATTTGCTAGTTCACATCCCAAATCTGGGGCGAATACTATCATATGCTAAATTTGTGTAATTAGAGTATCAAATGATAATTTAAGACACTTCTAAAAGTAAGATCAATGATCCATAAGAAGGGCATGCCACTCGTTGAGACAACTCCCAACATTGCTCTAAAAAGAATGACATATGAACTCATGAAACAATGACTGAAGTGAAGTGCTTATCGTCCAATAAACGATGATTATGAATACTACTACACTTAAGGAAGTAAATAACGTGAGTTATAAAAATAATTTAAAGGGGCATTAAAGGAAAGTACAGTGGACCAGAATGGGGTGTTAAAGCAATGAGACAAGTCCACTTACACCTAAGCTACTATATTAAAGAAATCTACATTAACATATGAGGTGTTAGAAGGTGTGAGCAAGTCTCATTTAACACAAAGGATTGATATGTAAGGAAAATTTCAATTTCACCCCATTTATATTTGGATGACCATGTCATCAATAGATTAAAGTAAAATCAATTAGAAGCAAGCCTCCATACAGGTTGAGTCAACACTAGAAGATAAAGAAGAAGGAACATTCACGTAAGGGTGGAGTAATTAGGGAAAAGCAAAGTACTAATGTTAATGAATGTGAGACAAATTATAGAGGCTATATGGAACGAAAGCTGAGATCAATCTCAAATGAGCCAAAGTACATGTTACGAAAAACGTACTCACCTATGAGAATGTAAAGCTTAATAAGAAGACACTAGTCTGGGCTAGGAACATTCGAACGAAAGTATTGAGATTAACGTATACTTATAGTAATGATTAGATGAGAATCATCTAGTGAGGTATGAGTCCTCATACTAGGAAGCCAAACTTCATAACGTATGATTTGAATGTAATGAAAATTCTAACTGAGACGGTGATCGGCCTTCTTCGGGAAGGACAAAGTTCACGGACCCTCCATGAGGATGAGAAGTCTGGCATGACGAGTATGGGGTTCCTTATATCTCCCTAGTCTTGAACCTATATGACAATATAGGGATTTCTAGCAGAGTTCGACTCCCCTATATATAATTTTGAGCTGTTCGGGTAACTTTAGCCGGTGATTCAACATCTCTTCGGGTTCGGTGCCTGTGGGGAAGACACTGGATTCAGAGGAATGCTCCCATGATCTGTCGGTTAAGGTTAATCTCCCAAAGAAAGAATTAGTCAGCCCATGTAAAGTATGAAGTAATGAATGAACGATAGCAAAGGTTGTTTGTGGAAGATAATCAGGAGGTGAAAATGCATATTCAAGTAATGACATTAGATCATTCTTGGTCGTTGGCACTTCATGATCCAGAATGAGAGTCTTAAACTGTATCCTTAGGTATAGCTGGTGTTTACATCGCCTACGAATGAATTGAATTAATAACGTGAAGTACGAATGAACGAATGAGAGCAAACTCTATGTTTTTAAAGAAGGACCCTAGGGTGAGGTCCCCATGGGGACCTCATTGAGATGTCTTAATGTGACATCCACGATTTAAAAGTCTCGTGTTATGAAAGTAAATATTCAAACATGAACGTCATGAATGAAATCAACTGCATGATCAATAGAGAATTGATTAAAGACGGTAATGAAGCTATCTGGTAGGAATGACTCACTATAAGGAGGGAAACTCATCATTAGTCTTTGGATTACCTTACATTATTCATGTGGATAGGGGACTACTAGAATCCATGCACTTGTAAGTAAAACACAGGATCAAAAGAATTATTGAACTACACAAAATACAAGAGAAAAAAGACTGAAAAATAGAAATAAGGCTTGTGCCAATATTGGAGTATGAATATATGCTCAGTATATAAACAGTGGGGTTAATAACCAATTAACGGGGCTAGCATAGCTTTAGTTTTAGACAAATCTAGCTGGATGTTGTCCTTAACGCTTCTTCGCACCTTCATTTCGACGCATTATAAAAGACTATGTTTGACAAACTCTTTATAATATATTCATCTTCCATTCGAATTGATTTGTTAAGATGGTTGTTATCCTTATGTGAGCTAATATATGATGTATTTGTTAAAATTCTATTGAATTCAATGACACTCATACTATATTAAAAACATTAAATGTTTCTGCAAAATTTAACAGCCTGAATATGATGAAGAAAGATGTGAGGACTTGTCTACGACCTCGAGAGGCAACAGAACGCGGGGGTTTGCGATCCGGTTCTAGGAATCTGGGTCGTGACAAGATAATCGGGCGAGGCTCCATTAGGACTGGTTAATAATGATCACTTGGTAAATAACATGTTTACTTATGAAAAAAAATAATTCCATTCTAGGCGAGAAGAAAAAGGGAACACAAACACTAGGTTTGGTACTAAATTACAAAGAACACAAACACTAGGTTTGGTACTAAATTACAAAAAATATGTAAGCCACACGTCAAAAAACTAAAGGCATACTCAAAAACATAAAAAACATGCTTCAAATATAATTCAATTTGGAGAGCTTGTTTATGAATTTTATTGTAAATATTCTAGTGTGTTGTATCAGTCTCCTCGAAGGCTCATTTGCTTTTATAATCGACAGCACTCGCCTTGTAGTATAACAACAATGCCTTAGATTTAACTTCCCAGGACACCCTTAATCGATTAACCGAGGAATTGATTCAAAATAGTAGCAGCAATATATCACAAACACAAAAATGATACTTTTAGAAATCTCAAATCACTTGGAAATCATAGTTAATACCTAAATATCGATCAACTCATAAAGTGTATTTTCCATTTTTTCTTCCAATTTAATACATTAATATAATGAACATAAACTATAGGGATAAATTCTCAATGACATCGCAATAGAAACATGATAGAAACACTGGAGTGGAGGGTAGCACGACCAACAAACCTGAGAGTTTCATTGTTCGTGGACGTAGTTTCTGCGATGAGTAGATGATTGATTCAGAATACACAGTTGGAAGGTCGCTGCCGCTATGAATTTATGTTGTTTGAAGTTGGGAGATATTTTTAGGCATATTTTCTTATTAGAAGCGTGTAGAGTTTTTTTTATTAATATATTCCTTATTGATGAGGATTTCTTGTTTTTTTCCAGAAATTTGAGAATGGGGAAAAAAATAAAAGACAGAGCGGGAGTTCTAATTTTCAGAAAAAAAAAAAATCTTTTATCAGCTATTTCTTGGAATTGCTGCTAAAAGTATACATATTGCTGGCCATTAAACATTATACATTAGTATTTTGCTTCACATGAATAAATTAGCGGCACTTTTCTTATTGCCGAATAATAATTATCGCTAATGTTCATTTTTGTAGTAGTGGCATTGGTGAGAATCTCAAGTCATCAGTATCATATTTCGGTTAAAACGGTGGGACTGATTTGTGTAATCTTTCATTCTGAAGGTGTTGTGCAAAAAAAAACGCCGTCACGTGGCTCGGGAAGCTCAGGTGACCAAACCCCAGCCAGACCTACCGGAAAATACCCTCCCACGCACCCCCATGTGCCAATCAGAGGTGGAAATTTTTTGACGAGATCTACTCATGTGTCGGCGCGTGAGTGATGCTTCGATCAGTTTTTTTCGAACTATCTTTTTTGTTGGGTTACCCAGTATTTCCGACCAGAACCTGGGCTATTTTCTCTAAATCCAAACACCGAATTTAGGGTTCCGATGATTTTGAGGCAGTTTTCGGCGAGTTTTCGACGAAATCATAACTTTTAGGCTACTGTAGGTAGATTCCGACAGTTTCCAGCAAGTTTCTTACTCTTTTCAAGACAAAAAATTATGTCTTTTGGGTGTGATGTTTTTGGCTCCAAAAATATAGGGATTGGAAGTTCAAGCCTTACAATCACTTCCGAACCATTAATGGGAAGTTCAAACTATTCATCTTGGGCTTCTTCAATTGAGTTGTGGTGCAAGGGTTAAGGTGTTCAATATAACTTAACAAACAATTCTTGTGTCATAGATGATAAGACAAACTCTAGTGACAATGGCGCAAAAGCCAAAGCACAATGGGAGAAAGTGGATGCCCAACTATGTAGTCTCCTTTGGTGCTCTATTGATTCTAAGTTGATGCCCTTGTTTCGCTTATTCCAGACATGTCATTTAGTTTGGGAAAAGGCATGTGCTTTATAGACTAATGACATATCTCGATTCGATGATGTGATATTTTTGATGACCAAGTTAAACAAACAAGAATCCAATATGTCTACTTACTTGGGAAAAATACAGTCAGTCATAGAGGAATTTGAAACATTGATGCATATCACTACAAACATAGAAAAGCAACAAGAGCAAAAACAGACTTTGTTTCTAGTTCTTACACTTGGTGGAATTTCTATAGACCATAACTCTGTACGTGACCAGATTCTTGCCAGTCCTACAGTTTCCTCAATTGATGAATTATTCTCTCATCTACTTCGTCCTGCTGCACCTCCTTATCACAAAGAAGTTTCATCACCCATTGTTGACTCCTTTATTCTCGCATATCAAACCACATAAAAGAGTACATAACAGACTATGGAGAATCATCAAGAGAGAGGTAATTTTGGGAAACCTCGATCCAAGTGTAGTCATTGTCATAAACCTGGACACAGTCGTGACATATGCTATATTTTGCATGGTCCATCACCCAATTATGATCCTATTGTTCTAAAGGAACATAATGAGTTCCTTCGAAATTGTGCAAGTAAAGGAACAACTTCACCAATAGCATATGGAGCTCAACCTATTCAACCATCCAATAATGCTCATATTTCTCAGGAAGAATATGATGAGTTCCTTTGGTATCATGCAAATAAACAAACATCTCCACAAGTATTTTTCGTTGCACAACCTGATGTTTCTATTGAGAATAATTATTTTTCTTATGTAACATATTCTATTACTCTTGGAACATGGGTCATGGACTCTGGGGCTTCTGATCATATCTCTGGTAATAAATCACTTTTATCTGATATTGTTTTTTGGCAAACTCTTCCATGTATTACTTTAACCAATGGGATCCAGACAAAACCAAAAGGGGTCGGAAAAGCCAAATCCCTATCTTCTGTCACCCTAGAATCTGTTCTTTATATCCCTGGTTCTCCTTTAAATCTAGAATCTGTTAGTCATATGACGAAAGCCCTACATTGTACCATAACATTTTTCGATGATTTTTTTCTCATGTAAGATCGCAGTACGAGACAGATGATTGGAACATGACATGAATCACAAGGACTTACTATCTTACCTCTTCAAATTCCTTAACAGCATGCTCCGTTAGAGATTCCCCAGATCTAATTCTTAAACGTTTGGGACATCTTAGCCTATCTAAACTGCAAAACATGGTGCCTAGTTTTCTAGTTTATCTAGACTAGATAATGTGTCATGTCAACTTGGGAAACACACTCTGTCTACATTTTCTCGTAGTACTGAGGGTCGTTCAAAGTCTATTTTATCATTATTTCATTCTGATATTTGGGGTCCTGGTAGAGTCAGTTTCACCTTAGGCTTTCGTTATTTGTTAGTTTCGTTGATGATTATTCAAGATGTAACTGAGGTTTTTTAATGAAAGATCATTCTGTGTTATTTTCTATGTTCAAAAGTTTTTTGCTGAAATACAAAATCAATTTGGGAATTCTATTCGTACTTTTCGTAGTGATAATGCCTTAAAATAATTATCCTCTCAATTTTGGGAGTTTATGACTCACCAAGGCATTATTCAGCAGATTACTTGTCGATACACCACTCAACAAAAAGGTGTAGCTAAAATAAAAAATCTGCATCTTATGGAGGTCACTCGTACTCTTCTCCTTGAATCCAATGTTCCGTTGCGTTCTTGGGGAGATGCAATTCTTACGTCTTGTTATTTGATAAATAGAATTCCTTCTTCTTCTATTCATAATCAAGTTCCACATTCCATATTATATTCTCAGTCACATTTTATCCTATCCCCCTTGTGTCTTTGGGAGCACATGCTTTTCATAACTTAGCCCTAGGAAAAAATAAATTAGCTCCTCGTACCCTCAAATGTGTCTTTCTTGGTTACACTCAAGTCCAAAAAGGGTATCGATGTTATTCACATGATCTTCATCCATACCTTATGTCCGCTGATGTTATATTTTTTGGGTCTAATCCTTACTATACATCTTCTAATCATCCTAATGTATCCATGGTCTTAGACATACCTCAAGTTTTACCTGTGCGAACCTGTATGGAATCTACACTTACTTCTACATCTCTAGTTGTTGTTCCATCATTACTAACTTATCATCACCGTCCACATCCAACCCTAGTCATAGATGATTCATGTCATGCGCTAGACCCTGCGCCTATTGCGGACTTGCCTGCAACTATCCCACCACTTGCATTTCAAAAAGGTATATGATCCACTCGAAATACTAACCCACATTATACCTTCTTAAGTTATCATCGTCTTCACCCTATTATGCCTTTGTGTCATCTTTGTCCTCTATTTCCTTTCCTAAGACTACAGGTGAAAGACTATCACATTTTGGGTTGAGGCAAGATATGGTTGATGAGATGCCTGCTTTACATAAGAGTGGTACTTGATCTTCCTTCCTATAGGTAAATCTACTGTTGGTTGTCGTTGGGTTTATGCGGTCAAAATTGGTTCTTTTCATCTTTTTCTATCTAAGGCTGTCGTTCGTCATTGGCCTCTTTATAATTGGACATTAAGAATGTTTTTTTGCATGGTGATCTTGAGGAAGAAGTTTATATGGAGCAACCACTTGGTTTTGTTGCTCAAGGGGAGTCTACTAGCCTTCTATGTCGATTGCGTAGGTCACACTCTATGGTCTGAAACAGTCTTCTCGAACTTGGTTTTGGAAGTTTAGCACATTAATTTAGGAGTTTGACATGACTCGTAGTGGAGCTGATCACTCTGTGTTTTATCAACATTCTGCACCAAATTGATGTATCTAATTGGTTGTTTACGTTGATGATATTGTTATCACTTGTAATGATCAAGATGCTATCACTAATTTAAAACAACATCTCTTTAAGCACTTTCAGACTAAAGACCTTTGCAGATTGATGTATTTTCTAGGTATTGAGATTGCTCACTCTAGATCATGTATTGTTATTTCTCAACGCAAGTATGCCTTAGACATTCTTGAGGAGACATGAATGATGGGATGTAGACCTATTGACACTCCTATGGATCCGAATGTTAAACTTCTTCAGGGATAGGGGGATCCACTTAGTAAAGGTATAGACGACTTGTTGGAAAGTTTAATTATCACACAGTGACTAGACCTGACATCTCTTTTTTCGTGAGTGTTGTATGTCATTTTATGACTTCCCCTTGTGGTAGTCATTGGGAAGAAGTTTTTTCGTATTCTGTGACATATAAAGTCAACTCCCGTTAAAGGACTATTCTTTGAGGATCAAGGCCATGAACATATCATTTGATATGCAGACACTGATTGGGCCGGATCACCCTTTGACAGACATTTGAATCTGTATGTTGTGTTTTAGTTGGAGGTAATTTTGTGTCGTGGAAGAGTAAGAAACATCATGTGGTTGCGCGATCTAGTGCAGAATTCGAGCAATGACGACAAGAACTTGTGAACTAGTTTGGCTCAAACAGTTGCTGGGAGAACTAAAATTTGGCAAGATTGATCAGATAGAACTTGTCTGTGATAATCAAGCCGCTCTTCGTATTTCATCATATCCAGTGTTTCATGAAAGGACTAAGCACATTGATATTCACTGTCACTTTGTCAGAGAAAAGATACTCTCGGGAGATATTGTTACAAAATTTGTGAAGTCAAATAATCAGCTTGCAGATATGTTCACCAAGTCTCTCACATGTCCTCGTATTAATTACATCTGTAACAAGATACGTGCATATTATTTGTATGCACCATCTTGAGGGGGAGTATTAAAATAGAAATAAGTATTTATAAGTATTTCCTACTTAGAATATGAATGGGAATTAGAATAGTAATAGGAATCCTAGTCGGAAAAGGGTTCCAATGTAGTGTAAATAGGGTCTCAATATAAAAATTAATATACACAATTCAATAATATTCTTCCAATATATTTCTCACAATAACATTTCATTCAAAAGAAGAGATTACCTTAGATACGTTTGGTTAGTTAAGCCAATTGAAGGAGATTAGATTTGGTAACTCGGGGTATGAAGTCTATGTGAATTCGAAGCAAATATTTTATTGTTGTGCTTACTTTTTAGTGGGAATAGTGATATTAGAATGAGTTTAATGCCTATGTGGTAGGTGGAGTCTTAGGGGTGTACATGACCGGGTTGGTTCGAGTTTTTCAAATATCAAACCAAACCATTTGTGTTGGATTTTTGAATTTATAAACCAAATTAAACGAATAAAACTCGGGTTTTTCAACTTCGGGTTTCTTCAGATTTTTTTGTTAAAGTTTTCATACAATGATATAATTTTTTTGTAAGCCAAATATTTCTTTAGTCCAACTAAAATGCAACTGTATATGTTATCTCTGAAGAAATAACAAAAATATGATATGATTAACGACACTAATATATCCAACAAAAGAATAATAATAAAATCGCATAAAAAATGTTGCTAATTAATAAGTCATAATGAAATTTCATCATAATTTAAAGTACTAAATCATGTTAAAATAAGTTTCTAAGTATTAGTTACATGACTAAACATTAAAAGAAAGTAAAATTATATCATGTATTTTAATTGTCTAAATCTATTTAAACTAAAACACAAATATCAATATTATTGTCATTCTTAGTGTTGAGTTGATTTTCTTTCTGCATTAGTATTAATTATTTTATTTAAACTTTATTAATTACCAACATGTATGACTATAATCTTGTTATTAGATCTTTTAAGAATTTAACTTCCAAACTGAAAAGAAATCTATAATAGGAAGATTAAAAAACTATGAAAACGTTCAGAGATATTAAATATTATACAAAATAACCTTTTCCGTGAATTCAATAATAGAATTAATGTCGAGTTGGTTTGGTCTTGGGTTAGTTTTTTTTTATTTGAAACCAAACCAACCCAAATATTGTCGGGTTTTTGTTTTCCAACACCAAACCACTAGTCAGATTTTTTTTCGGTTTGATTCTATTTGCGATTTGGTTCAATTTTTTGGTTCGGGTTTGTACACCCCTAGGTGGTGTTCTTGTGCATCTCGATAACTACAAAAACACTTGTCATTTGTTGAAAATTGGTCTAGTTTTTCAAAAATAGACTCAACTTTTGTGTAGCACCTTATTGAACCACATTTTGGCTTACCTTTTAAACGGTCCTAAATAATCCATTCACGGTAACTAACACTAGAACACTAACACACGAACAATAGAAACACATAACAACTTTTAGATAGGAAATAAATAGACACATTACCCAGAGGTTAAAGGTTTTATTACGTATTAGTTAAGTCGTTATTGATCCAAATCGCTAAAGCCTTTAGAAACATGCTAAAACAGGTTGGTTAGCAATAAAAATAAATATTAGCAGCAATTGTTATTAATTGCCGCTTAAAGTGCTCATGTTTTTTATCAGTAAGTGTAATACATCCAGAAGGCATTATGGAGAATTTGTAATTAGTCCTACCCCAATATTTTCATGGTTGTTCTTTGCTTAATTGTTTTAAGTGTTCCTCAAAATTTCATTGCAGTCCACAATATTTGAGATTATCTTTTGAGCAACATTCGACAGATTATATTGGCAGAATGTGTACGTTTCGGTTCAATAATGGTGATGGTGAAGGTAGGCGGTTACTGTAAAGAAAGATAGAGGTTTTTTAAAGGATTATACCAGCTAATGGCAGATCCATAAATTTTATATCACGGGTGCTCAATTATGTTATGCATGAGTTATTAGATATTGTAAACAAATTATAGTGTTTATCACAAAAGGAAGTAGGTGCTTAAGCACCCATACTCAATAACATACGTCCGCCAATGATACTAGATGTGAAGGTTTTTGTCTGTGTCACCTTACTATTTACAATAATTTGGCAGAGTTTTTTTATATTAATTTTTGTTTAATTTAATTATATTGTTTACATCGTTAGTCATAATACTTGGACCATATTAGTCTATAGATTTCATTAAGATCTTTGCAGGGAAAACTGTAGATTGAGATACCTTCGATATAACTCAGTTTTGATGAGGAAATTTCCTGTATTTATAGATTTTAGTCAAGAAACTTACTTGTATTAGCATCGAATAAATTGACGCTAATACTTCTATCACTTGAGCTAGTATCTAAGGTTGGCTGTTTTTCATGATTCCTTTTCTTTCAAAAAACTACCAGCTGTCGTGGGTCCTCAGTAATCTCTTTCCTTGAGTCTACCGATTGCGGAATTAGGTTGGTAGGTGCTTCATCTTGTGTTGTAGTGGTGCTCTATTGTAGCTCATTTATTTATTAGACTTCCCTTTTCGCAAGTGGCATTAGTGTTTACAAAGACACAACATTTGGTACAAAGTATATATACTATGTCCTTCATAGACAAGGCTTTGTAAGTGGCGACCTATAAAGATATGATTATTGACTGGTAATCCAATTAGTACCTATACACAAATGTGTGTGTATCATCCGTCCAATGCATATGATGTATTCCATCTTTACTAACTTCCCTAATTTATTTCCTACGTGACCTAAGACTCTATGGTCGTAGAATATGTTGTAGTTCGGGTAGTATGATCCATAAGTGAAATAAGGGGTGAATTGTTCTTTTTCGATTTTCTTCTTCAAATAGTGGACTTAGAAGAGTCGCTAGTTAACTTTTGTTTCCAGGAATAAACAAAACAGAATGAAAGTCTCTAAGGTCAACTTGACATAGGATGTTTTGTATTGGTTGAGATCCAATGTAGATCTTACGTGTAGTCCCCTTTGGGTGAAAGGGTATTGTCTCCTAGTCTTGTGAACTTTGTACTAAATATATCTTTTTAATATAGTTCCTGTGTCTACACTCAACTTATTTTGTTTCTTTTTTATTTTGATACCAAGCCTTACCAACAATATTTTTTCTTCTCTCTATTTTGTTTATAGAGTAGAAACTAAGTAACTTAATATTTGTTAAAAGTAGAGTAGAGAATGTAGCCTATTTTAGACTCATGTCCATCTTCTGTTTAGTAGACGCTGGATTTTATATAGTGTTGATATGTTCAGACTTAAATGTTCTTGATGAAGAGATGGCAATCCAAGCGATTTTATCTTTGAAAAAAAAAAGCAGAGTAGAGATCCTTTTTTTACAAGAATAAAGCTAACACTAATCTTCTGCTTCCTTCTTGATTGCTTTGAGATCTTAATTTTATCCTTGTTGATTGACTTCTTTCCTAATGAAATAATCATTGATTCAGCTCAACTTATTGTAATTATTATCTTCCTCGAATCAAATAAGCTTCTTTTCTATTGTCATATTTTTGTGTTATTAACCATTCAAATTTGTAATATCATCATGGAGTGTAATATAGACTCTGTATACAAAAGATTTTTTCTTCCAATTGTACATGCAAGTCTATGTGGTTGCGCAAGTAATATGGTGACCCTAAAGAGTAAGATTATCGAACACAAAGGACTTGTTAATTAATTATTCTTACTAAATTATATTAGTTCTAATTATTTATTTAAGGGAGGCTTGTCCACAATGCCCACAATAATTTATGTTTATTATTATCTAATTATCTGCATTTTTTCTTCACATCCTTTTGTATCTAGATGGAAACACAATTTCATGTAAAACATTGTCTGGAATCGACCAATCCTCTTTTTCCAGAATTGAAACCATTTAAACCTCATAGGATTTTGCTAATGCATCAAGCTTGTAGTAATAAGAACAATATGGATGCATATATGTAATATTTTTTCTCTTTAAAATACCAATTAAGTATGCACAAGGTATCTTGTCTAGTTGAAATATTCCACAAGTACATACTTTCCGCTAAAGGCAAACAATATATCTTCTTCCAGATTCATAAATTTAAAAAACAAATTTAGCTGATGGAAAAATCTGCAAACATTATAAATGCCATTCATACGTTACATGAAATGCCACTATTTTCTATTTTTTCAAAGTAATGTTGATCAAACAGCCAAATGATACACCATATCAAAGGCATAAAAAATATATCGTTATGTATCTCTATACATACCCTCATCTTTGAACCTTATGGTGCATTTACAATCAGTACATCCTCAAATCTTCTTCCCAATGTATCCTTTGTATGTGAGGATATTTCTCTGTTTTTACTGTTTGATGAACCAAATAGAATTCTAGCCTCTCAAAAATATTAATACAGAGAACTGGCATGCCTCAACAAGGAAGTCATCGGTACATTCTGCGATGTTCGAAGTATCATTGTACCTCTATTTATTGTTGAATGAACTCTAGACCACTTTTCATGCCTAGCTTCCTCAAGTTACTCCTTAACTCTATAAAACCTTTTCCACCTTAGACATTAATTTATCAAAATCCTCCTTTCAATAAGTCTTACCTATAGAGTAGAATAGATCACTTAGGGTGGTTTTGCTCCTCTTGAAATTTGTACTTACATTCTTCTAAAGATGCAACATGCATTTTTAATGAGGTATATTTGAAAACACAATTATTACACTCTTCATAATACTTTAATTTATATCTAATACAACACATATTTTTTCAAGCTAGACAAGTGTAGTTTTGAATTGTTCAAAAAACCATTTCCATAAACATTCATTTTCTATGTCTACAACTCCATCTATCAATGACAATATGAAACCTAATCACAAATCAACACACATGAATATTTTTGATATAACAGTCACAGTATGTATCAGTAATTATACAAAAAACAAAAAAAAAAGAAGCAAGTTCACCATCACATGAACAAACCTTGCCCCATCCAGTGTGATTGCTCATACAAATGTTCTTTTGTAAGCTCCAATAAAATGTGCACCGTTGACAATAATACCTATCTATTGAACTTGAACCCCCTCATCAATGGTCTCAACCAATGAAAAGATACGTTAATTCATGTTTCTCTTACTTGTGCATCATTCTATATGATTTTAGATACACAATATTTAGCATGTATATGCATCTCGACATCTGCCTATATCTATATGATGGTTTGCCTCTTATTATTTCTAATGTACGTTCATTAGCACGTCATTATTGCTAGTAAGACATCTCTATCCCCATTTAATTCTATAACATCCCCAATTATATCTTTCGGAGTATGAATTCTCTTTTGGTTTACCACTTTAGGAACAGTCACACCATGAACAAACCCAATTATTTCTTGGAGTTTGGTTAGTATTTTATCATTAATGGATACATATGTTAACTATTGAAGTATCTTACTTTGAATACATCTGATATTTTCCTACACAAAGCCTTCACACTCTAGACACATTTATTCGAAAAGCACACTGACACATAATTGTATAATTGTTTGATCATATTAATGCATACACGATACATTTGAAATATATAATGCTAAAATGATTTTCAATATATCAAAGAATGATATATATTAATGTATCATACATATCAGCGATCACTATAACTATTTGATACATCTTAATTATTACATTGTTGCATGTATCTGATTCACATCACTAGTCTGATACATGTTATAAAATTCAGTAATACCCTCACATTAGAGATACAAAATGTATCATGTATCACATCTTAACTTATGTATCACTTAAAATCCATTACATTTATTTACAACCTTTTCATGCTTAAAAAATAGATACACATTCACTCATAATGATTCATATCGTACCGCCAAAAACTCTATAGAGATACAAAATACAAAATTAAGTTTACACTATTAAATTTTTAGAACAAATCTATATCATTAATATCATATCAATATCTAATAATCATCAAAAACAAAAACAATTATCGCCATGATACATATTAGAAATTATAAAATCAAATACTCTCAAACTTTTTTCTATCAGATCTTTTTATTCTAAAATTTAAATTGTGCTCTATTTTATATCTTCACTACAGTTATGAGCGCTGCTTTATCCTTGTACAATTGTATTGTATTCACCTCTTTATTCTTTGAATCACTTATGTAATTTGTGACTTTTAATTTCTGGAATATAATATGAATCACAAATTCTTGATTTAACCACAACAAGAGATTAGGTTTTCATCTTTTACCTTCGACACATTTAATTTCTACGGATGTAGCATCAAAGTTATGTATCTCTCCACCATTCTTCTATTGTATCAACACATAAGGCATATATTGCAAATTCAAACTCATTTATTTAACCTCCAAATATAGTTTACACCCATATCGTTCTTAATTTTCAATGGAGATGAGTTACGTTCTACGATGTACCTAATTTTCAAGTTTTTCCTAATCTCATTGATCTCCAACTTGGTTAAAATGGTGGCTTTCAAATTTACAAATGAAGTCAGTTGTTCAACAACAATTCCATCACAATTGTAACCTTCATAACTCACATCGCTTACCCAAATTCTTGAATATCTCAACAAAATCAATACATTTATATTGTATCAACCAATTTTGTCGAGTAATTTATATTTTTCACTATTTGGGCAGCAATGGAGACTGGATGGAGATGATGGAAATTTTAATTTTAAAATTTGTGAATCATGGGAATTAAAATTAATCTTATGTTTAGTTTCCTTATTAAATGCAATAGCAAACTTTTACGATGTATCACACCTAATGTATACAGACAAAACTTATATATTTGGATGACTTTTGTTTTAAGAATTTTTTGTAAAATAGTAAAGAGTAAGGATCGGACAGCATCATCAAGGTGACGTGACTCCACCACGCGCCATAATTCTCTTTAAAAATAATTATTCCCACAAATAGCCTTCCCCTACATTCAATCGTATAGTTTCCACCTTCCTCTTACGAATTATGCCTTCAATAAATCTTCCTCCTTCACTTGTTATAACCCCTCTTACCTGTGCACAACCTCCCATTACTTCTAACAACTTTTACTATTCTCCCATGTTGCCTTCAACACACTGATCACTTCCACCAACTTCGAAGAAATTTCCGCGACCCAATCATTGTGCTCTTAACCTACAGTCTTCACATTAATCCTTACATTATTTGTTTACCGTCTAACACTCACACCCTGTGCCTTAATTCCCAATTAACCATTAAAGGTGAATTAATGTTGCATCTCACTCACCAACGTTGATTAAAGTGTCACTAACCTATACTAGATTTTGCACAGAGCCAAAAACAATACAATGCACATAAATAACACTACCTACCTGCATCAAAACTCAAAATAGAAACGATGTCAACAACCGTCTTATGAATTCCTTTTAAACATTGTACGTCTTGTGTAAAATGCCAGTACAAATTCGTACATCACATTCTCAGTTGTTGTGCTCTGTTGTTGAAGATGTGAAACACGTTGCGTTCCCACGACCTCACGGCCTACTAAATTTTCTTATCCTGAATTTAAAGCCGTTCAACACGCCGTTGGAAAATCTTCTAGACTCTCTGGGTAGTTCAATTTATCAATTCTATATTATTGCTATCGAGAATTGTGATTCCCTTTCTTTGAAGCCATACAAAAATCTCACTGCAAATTTCTATTAAATATCCCAATTTCTTCATAATATCCCAATTTTCCACTTTTTCTTACCTTAAACGCCTGTTCAACCGACTGATATAAAAATTAGGTAACTTGCCTTTTGTATTACTACTTTTAATGTCGTTTATAATTATCCTTCAACAAAACCTCGCCTTTTGAATTCCTGACCCAATTACAGTTAATACAAATGTAGATTTAGATGAAGATGAGGATAAGGATGGAGAGTCTTGAAAAAAAACACAATTCACCAATGCAGGCTTCTATTTAAGGAAGAAAATTCATGAAAAAAAACAATTTACCTAGGATTCTCCACTCGACCAGCCACACTCACTAATACTGTAGGCAAAATGAGTCCATATTTTGGTGATGCGCCCAACCCGCCCATATTTTAATTGGTTGAGTAAGTGATTTTTCAGATGGGTAGAATATGAGTTGATACCCATATTTGATCCATAAAATATGGTAAAATATGAGTTATCCATATTTGTTAAGCTTCTAACTTTTATTCACTTAAAATTCATGATATCACTAAAAATATATAGTGTAACTTCTCTTCCTTTTTTTAATGTTATTATATATAACTAACTATTCTTCTCTATAATTGAAAAGATTAACTCTTTGACCCTCCAAAAATATATAATTCAAATGTACATTTCTTTTGTTAATTGTAAATATATTTTATATATTTATTTATTTATTTTTATATTGGATAATCAATATATAAGCAAATCATGTATTAGTGTTGACATTGGTTAAAGTGCATTAAGTATGTTTTAGTCCTATAATACAAATATTCATTTACCTTGAAATTAAAGTATTTTCATCTGGTTATTGCATAAATTTATTTTATATTGAAAAGTTATAGGATTTTTTTTTATTTTTATGATACAATAAAACTAAATGAAGCATGTTCAACATTTTTCATCTAAAAAGAAGACTAAAATATCTTCTCCATATTGAATACTTAAGACAAGTACTATTTATACATGAAAATATGGGTAAACTAGTATTTTACCCAACTCATTTATTACCTAGACAATTTTTACCCATATCAAATGTGGGTGGGTTGTTATTACACATTTTATATTTACCCATTTTAAACTTGCCCATATTTGACCCAACCCGCCTATTTTCCACCACTATTCACTAAGGATTATCTAGGTGACCTGCATTCCCCCTTGCATACACTTTGCTTTACTACTGAACCTTGAAAGTTCCTCATTACCCTTTACTCTGACCTATACCATCTTCTTATTGATCGTCCTATATGTTTTTTTAAAATTATGTTACGCTCTTTCAAATTAAATAATTTTCCTTCTGAAGCTTTTACACAACACACTCACTTTTTCATCTTTCAACCCTCCGAATAAATTTCCAACTTCTTCTTCGATCCCAACATACATTTAAGAGTTCTAATTTTCCTTCCCGTGACTTGTCCAGATTATTAGTTTGGCCATCTCCTGCTTACCTTTATACAAACTACCAACAACAAGCAACCCAAAACACCTACTTTCAATTCACAATGAAAGGCCCAATGCTGCTATGAAACAATAGGGCTGGAGGCTTTGAACTTTCGGAATATCCTGTTAATGTAAAACTACATGTACTACATGTTGTTGCATTATTTTCAATTTTTTTTAAGCATTTCCTCTCTTAAAAAAACTTTTACACAGGTACAATTAATTTTAATAGTTCTCCTCTACTTGCTTAGGAGTTGTGTGTGATGTCACCTCAAATCCATGTGCTCTATCCAATTCTGCTACTTTATACAACTTTACCAATAATCTAAAATTAAAATAACCATTGAACTCAGCTGGGACACATAAAAGATTAACGTATGTTTAAAATTTTATTCTATGCTGCTTTATTTTAGTTTAATATGCAAAAAAGACATAGAGGTGCATGATTGACACTTCAACTTTAAAAACTTCTTTTGTGTGTATGTCTGATGCTTGTAACTCTATGTATACTTGGAATACATTCATGTCTTTCCTGCTATTGCATTATGTATATTTTAGTTCCTCTCTTAGCCCAGATTAAGGACCAATCAAATTAATTCAAAAAAGATGCCCCCTACTACCTTAGAAGTTGTCCATTATGCCGTCCAAGATCCCTATGCACTATCTAGGTATGATGCTTTATAAAGTTTAACTTGAATTCTAATACTTAACTGTCTATAAGGCTGTGAACAAGGGAAGAAAATGTCCATGAAGCATCATGTTATGCTATGATAATCAAGAAGAGACAAGGAGAAACTCTTAATCAAGGCGCACTGTATCTTCAATAGTAAAAGTTATTCACCCATGAAAAATTATATGTTGCATATCTTGAGTAACAAATAAGAAAAGTATTATCCATCCTCCATGCAGGCGAGGATGCAGAAGCCCCGAAAATTATTTAAAATGTTATGAACAAAAACTCTTCCAGAATATATTCCCAAGAGTTGTAAAAACATAAGCGGTATTTCATAAACATTTCAAATTAGTTTTTTATTACAAAATATCCTTCTAAGTCGTAAATTGCAAATTTTCATTTCTCAATGTTGTACGCTAAGATTTCGTACAATTAAAATCTCAAAAACAGAAACAAAGCACAAACCTACCGGATGCACAATGGGTAAACTCAATGAAGATGATATGCAAAGTTTAGGCATAAATCTGTGGGCATTGATGACACTTGGAGTATCTTTGTTTGACAACTCTATTATGGTATTTAGAGTTGTGGTAGGCTATAATTTGCAAAAAAAAAAATAGCTAAAGAACTAAATTAGTGGAGTACATGCACATAAGGTTGACATATAAGTTCATAAAACCATGAAAAATTGGGAATGGATCATACTAAATGCTTTTTGATTACACCTAAGAATATATGGTAGATATGACTAAGAATAATACAAATTCCTTTCGTAGTTGTTGGATAGTAGAAAATAATTACTTTATCAATACGATGAAGTGAAGTTGTGCTTTACATAAATGCTACACATTTGTATATGGACGAGACAGACGTTGTAACTTGATTTATGAGGGTCAATGATTCGCAAAGATCTGTGCGAAGGCACCAGTACCTCCTCCAACACTACCAAAAACTTGGTTGAACTAATAGAAGTTTAACATGTGAAGCTTGATATTGAATATTGGTAATAGAGATTAGAGTATTGACAATTCTACCTATGATATTGAAGAATGATGTGGTTGCCTGATATGAGTAGTTTAGAGAGGTAAATCGTATGCAACTTTACATTACTTATCCTTCCTTGTGGTAGAGTCATTTCTATTTTGGTGCCACTATTGGATGAGTCCTCTTCTCTCGACCAACATGTACTCCATCTCTCTATCTTCATAATTGGGGGTCATTTAAGATTCAATTTCATGTTAGATAGCTTTCTCCACTGTACGCGGCCTTTAGTAACATGTACTATGTAACAATCTTTTTCCTGCTAACTATGTGCAAAATTCGCTTCAACAGAGTACTGGAGAGTCAACATTAAAGTGAGAGCCAAACAAAAACATTCCTTCAGGGCAGACTGTATCTTTTGAAAGCAGTTTACACCCACGTACAAGTAGGTGTCACAGAATTAAGAGTAACAACTAGAGAAGGATCCATCCTTAACGCAGATATGGCCACATGAACCACTGCCTTCATTAAAAAATATTTTCTGTAAGAAGTGTTCCAAATTGTATGTGGTGTAATTGGCGAATTAGACAAGACATTTTGTACACATTTCAGAATTTGCTTCAGCCATTATAAGACACCCTTTTTGTAAATGGCTTGGAATGTGTATATATGAATGAGTAACAAATGATCATGGGTAAACATAATGAGGATTGCAAGCTAAATCTGAAAACATGTCATTGTAGCAAAATAAGGATATTGGGAGTTTCTGTGTTTGTTTACTCTAACAATATTTGTCACTAATGGATTTTACATAGTAAAACTCACTAATTTTTTAGGACTGATTGTCCAGATTAATAAGTGATTTTGCGTATGACTTTAAAAGCCAAGCACACACTTAACAAATACCAAGCACTTGGTCCAAAATCGCACAAGATGGCAAGGTATGAAACTTAACCATCCACAAGCAATTTGGTACACTTAGTCTGTGAATGTCAATTGAAGAAGCAAAGTTTAATGTTTCACTGGTTCATGGCTTCATCTAACTCTTTGTCGCATTGGAAAAAACGTTTATGCATTGTAGTTCTCACTTGAGAGTTAGAGGAATTCAATGGATATAATAATCAAGTGCATACTCAAGTGGAATTGACTACAAACTAGGTAATCACAGGATTTGAACTATTTTATGAAGCTTGCATATGATCATTCGGTAATATTCATCTTTTTAATACATATACTACATTGTTGAGAACATTTTATCCTAAGGCAATGCGTTCTTCCCATCACGACTGGAATATAGACCGTAGACGAGACCGGCGTTGTTGACCTCTCAGAGAGAGAAGACATGCCTACATACTTCATCTTTACTTCTTTTAGGTTAATTTTTGCGGAAAATTTGAACTTTTTTTATTTAACATTAGTATAAGACATTTTACTTAAACTCATAAACGTTCACAATCAACAATCTATCATTAAGATCATCAAATGAAATAAGTAGGTCATAGTTTCAATAAATGTGTACTTGCCAAAACGGCACCAATACAAAATTTGAAATGAAGTGGGAAATAAAATACTAGTGGAATATGCTCCACTAGCTAAGGCCTAAATCTAAGATAGATAATAACAGTAGACAACCTCGAAAGCATGAGGGCCTACCAAGTCAGAATGAAAGCTCCACGTCTGGATAGCTGTAACATTGTATCGTACGATCTAACGTCCACCTGTGCCTGCACCTAAAAATAGATAATTGTATGGAAATAGTACACACTTGTACTAAGGATGGGTATATGCAAGCACACACCAAGGACATGCATGACAAAGAGTAACTCTTTCGTAACAACATGATTCATGGAAAGTCAAGTCAGTGAACTTGCCAAATTTGGATCAGGAAAGTCAATGGAGCTTCCAAATTTGGATTTGTAAAGTCATTCCATAAGTGTAACATGCATCATCAAACTTATCATTTTGCACACAACACATAACATCTTGCACACAACACATAACATATCGCATATAACACATAACATTTTTCATATCATTCGTTCATATGCCATGAGACCTTGAAATCATGGACTTGACATCAAGACTTTCTAAAAATGAGGGCTCAACATATGGGACCTCAACTAGGGAGCCTTCATTAGCAAACACAGAGTCTGCTTCATTCATTCATATGTACCGTATTTCATTTAGTTCATAGGCTAGTGTGAACATCCGCTATGCCTAGGATGTAACTTAAGACTTTCATCGGGTACGCTGTGCAATGATCAAGAATGACCTAGTGTCATTACTTACGTCTAGCTCACCTCTTGATTATCATATACTATCACATTTGGTATCATTCATTTCATTATGTGCATCATTTGAGCTGACCTCATTCATTCATGCGGAAGTTTAACTTCAACTGACATAGATCATGTGAGCATCATGAAATCCAGTGTCTCCCCCACACCGAAAATAGGTGGAATCAACGGCCAAAGTGACCCAAAACATGCTACGAACATGGGAATTAAACCCCGCCAGATCCCTATATTGGCAGTATAGGTTCAAAGACTAGGAGACACAAAAAGACCCATACCCGGAATGCCAGACAGTCTCATCTCATGAGAGATTCGTGAACCTCCGCGTTTCTCGAAAGAAGGCATCACCGCTCATAAATAGTCTATCGGTACTCAATATAAATTTCCATTACATTCTACTCATATGTCATGTAAACTGGCTTCTAGTATGAGGACATCATAGATCAATAGATGATTTATCATGTCATCATTAGTATTAAGTGTGTTAATCTCAATACTTTTATTAGAGTGTTCACAGAGACTAGTCTCTTCATTAACTTTACACTCTCATAGGTGAGTACGTTTTGGTAACATTTACTTAGGATCATTTGAGATTGCTCTCATCTTTTACATTAGCCTCATATCATGTTGTCACCACATTAATTTACAGTAGCACATTTGTTGTTCATAATTACTCACCCCTTTTTACGTGAATGTTCAATTCTTCGTATGCCAATGTACTTGGCCATTTCTGTGTTTCATACTCTTACTTAACCCTTCTAGGGTTTCATCATTTCATTACATAATATTCGTTTCTTCATATGCCAATGCACTTGGACATTTAGTGTGTTTTACACTCTTACTTAACCCTTCTAGGGTTACATACTTTCATTACATACATCTTAGGTTCACTTATTTTTTTAAATGTATGTTAGACTTATGGATTTATACATACAATCCATGAGGCTTCATTCATAATTCATTTTAATGATTCATATCTTCCTAAGATTATGTGGTACAAGACTTATGCATCTTATATGTATGCCAAGATCTCAATTTCGATCTAAGTAGGCAACATTATTCTTGAATATTCAATTCACGTATGACTTATGTATCAATACGGAATTTTGCAAGGGAACCCAATTTTCAAATCCCTTAAACAACACTTACATTTTTTTATTCATTTTGGTTGGATCCATACGGCTTGGGGACCCAAGTTCGAGCCCCAATGCCTTTATTTTATTTTCCCCTTAATTTCTCTATTCATTTTTTGCTTTATGGAACTAAGATATGTGGAGTCGAACACCCACAACCTCATTTACTTTTATTTTCATTGCCTTTGAATTTATCTCGTTTAGCCGAGGGGTTGTGGGTTCGGACCCCCATAACTCCTTTTTTATTTCTTTTAATTTTTCTTCTTAAATCTGCCTAGGAGGTCGTGGGTTCGATTCCCATGCCTCATATCTCTTTTCTTTCATTTCCTTTGACTCTCCTTCACTGGCTAGAGGTCGTGGGTTCTATACCCACACCTCACATTTTTTTTACTCTTCCTTAAATCTGATTGAGAGGTGGTGGGTTCGAATCCCACTCCTCTCATTTCTTATTTTTTCTTTTAAGCTACATTTTCCATCCAATACCATGGTTCGAATCCCCTTAACCACATTTCTTTTTACTTCTTTATATTCATGGTTTTTAACATGGTGAGGTCATGGGTTTAATACTCCATGAACTCACTTGTCTTAATTCATTTCTTTCAACATTTTGAACCCTCTTTGATGATCGAATTCATCACTAAAAGCTGTAAATTTTCTTTTAATTTTCAGCATCCTTTCATCAAGTTACAACCTTAGTTCTTAGGGGAATTCGTAGTGCATTAGAAACATTTTTGTGCTTCTTGCATGTTATTCGTTTAACCAGACATTATCTCCTCAAATAAGCCCCAATTTCACTCATATGAACATCACATTATCTCAACATGTGATCATGAAAATATACAAGAACTATCATGGCCATGTTCAAGTCCCTAAACCATGAACAATAGCCATACAAAAACAACACACATACACAACGATTTCTTTTTTTTAAACATCAACATAATTCACATAATTCCAAACCTACATAAAATCCACATACTCATCAGGAAACAACGTTTCATCCATAGTTTTGTCTACCAGCAAACGTACCCAACCTTGATTCAATGGGAGCTAGTGACAGTGACATGCAACAGGGACTCCTACTTTTCGGAATGAATTGCTGACCTTTAGGGGTTCCTTTTTGGGAAAATGCCACAGAGATAGAAGAGAACCCGATGCCTTTTTTACTTAAACTCTTGAATTTCTGCCCAAAAACATTCACCATGAACATTTTCTAATTCTCCCAATATCACGCCCCTCGTGATGACAACCTCCATTAGCCTAGTGTACGATTAACGTTTTTTTTCTTGTGATTTCGCGTGAGTTTCTTCAAGGTGAAGACCTTGGTTTTATTTTGATGATATTTTATCTTATTTTGTCTAGGAAAAAACTGGTGAGACATATAGAGAGATTGAGGCGTAATGTGGAGAGATAACGTGGCAGAGAGTGTGGAGTTTTAGTGCGGGCTTAGCATTTGTTTTGGACTTAGTCCAATAAGGTTTTTGTTTATTTAATAAAAATATGATTTTTATTTTTTATCTTAAATCAGATTATGAATAAAAATTATTAATTAATTACATTAATTTAATATCTGAAATAAAAATAACTTTAATTCATTGCTTCTACCTAGGTTCGAACCCTGGTGGAGCACGACTTCATTTCAAGAGCCAAATTTCGGTCCTCTCTCCCCAAATTGCCCCTCCACCTTATTAATTAAATAATTTCATATTTAGCGTAATTAAGATACTACCCTTATCCAGGAAAAAAACCATTTTACCCCTAGAATCTTCAAACCTAAGATTTCCTCTTTTTTAAGTCCGGCAAAGACTCCTTCGAGTAAATCTTCGTATTCGAGAGCCCTACATGGTTGGACCCCACCTTTCCAATCTCAAATAACTCCCCAAGTTAGTTGGCTTGGATGTAGAAAGGGTTCCGAGGTCTGGTTCTACGCGCCTCAATCCTTGTTAACCCTGGTCTAATCATAGGCATTATTGACACATTAAGCATTTCTTATCTTATCTATTTTTAGGGTTGTTACATCTCCAAAATCTTAAAGTTCTATATTTATTTAATTTTTATTTTTTTTATACAAAAATTATGTGTCATAGATAGATTTTAAGTAAAAAAATAAGTCTAAGAAAATCTCCTTGGAAATAGTTGGTCAGATGTAATGAAATTTTTTATATTCCAAGAAGTTAAAAAGAACACCATAAAACGTTAAAAAAGAGATAAAGAATATCGAACTACAACACTCCAAAATAATGTGGAAGAAATATGAAAAATTAGTTTACTTGCGATTAAAGATGTGGACTAATTGTATCTTTATAAATATTCTAGAAATAGTGAAATGACTTACAAAATATTTGTACCCAAGAAAAAATAGTCAAACTAATATACTAACTTTGGCAAGCAAGAGAGAAATCGTTTAGGTTCTTTTAAATAACTCCATCATTAGTTCGGTATTAGTTATCAAATATTTATTGTTCTGTGCTGTCACATCCTAGAATACGCATAGACGTAACCTGCGCCATCATCATCTTTGAGGACTAAGACTTGATTCTTAGCTTACATAATTACATTCATAGGTAAAATTAAGCAGAAAATTTAAAACTTTTAAATACATCTACTCGGAGGGTTTACTTAGATACCTTTACCTACACATAGTGTATATTACATATATATATATATTATATATATAATATATATTATAATATCTATATATAGATATATATCTAGTTTATACATAGACCCGTCAATCGGAAGAATTACTAGTCTTCACTCAACTTTTTAATTGCACATAATTTGTATATAAATATAACATACTCGTAAGAAGTCATCCCATCTCATAGCCTCTAATAGAAAAAGAACTTGGTGAATAACCCATACATCAAAGTAAGAATGCCTCACATGGGATAAATATGTTTCATACTAAATGAAAAGAAAGAACATAGAAGTCTTAAACTCAAACAACTCCATTATCTCTTTATCCTCGAAAGTGAGGACCTACCCTACAAAAAGATAAATTGTATATCAGAGTCCAAGTCTTCTTCAAAGTCGCTTCAAAAGCACTCAATGACGAAACTAACTGTTGGGGAAAAGGAAGAAATGGGTTAAAGTACATCACTTGTGTACTAATATTAGACCATATGCCAATACATACTTTGAAATTATCTAAAGAAAAGTGAGATTCCGTGAAAGTTATGCACGTTTCATTAAACAACCTTTAATGCACATCACAAGGACCATAAACGAACCAATAGTCCGCTTAGGCATGGTACATCCAGCGAACCACAACACATCAAGTCTAGTAAGTCATCATCCAGATCATATAATTGAATACATAGTTCAGTCCACTCTATCATCCAGTCATATAGAAACAAGCATGAATAAGAGTAGACTTAACATCACTAAAGCAAGGAAGACAATTACCCATGAACCCCTATCAATCAACAATCAATGACAGCAAGCCCATTAACCTTAGTCGATAAGTAACCCAACAACAAATAATGACGCAATATCCTACTTCACATAACATATTATTTAAGGTACAATAGCATCAGACTTTAACCATATAGACAACACATACTCATAGCGACGCCAATCAACCTATAAGAATCCAAAATTGGCAGTTCATCATAATACATGTCATATAGCAAACCACTAAACATATTCATACGTACGCAACATTCCTCCTAATCTACCTTCAAACGCTAACTAGTGCAGATGTTTGGTAGAGTCTCATATACCGCCTTACCTAGACTAACACTTAAACCCTAGTATGCCTAGGTTAGAGTCCATTCCTTTATTCATTTTTAACTTTTGGGAACTCTCCCCTAACCGACCATAGACCAATAGCTAATGTGAAATTTGGTTTCATGGACACTACATCGAAAGAATGCGGACTATTGCCAAGTAGTACAAAACATTAACATAGCACTATGTGGATCCACTAGCTATTATTCTTATGGTGGAAACATAGTTAAAAACTAAGAGCTTTGTTGAACCCTCTTTGTGCTACATTGCATTATAGTCTCCAATCTCTAACTTAAACATGAGTGATCTAACTCCCCAGTGGGAAGAGCACTCCTTACTCTAGTTCACCCTCGTGCTAAGTTCTAGTCCCTTTTGAATATCTTTAAGTGTATTTGTTACTCTCATAGCTAATATAGGTCACTAGGGTCTATTCCCTTTGTAGAGCATGTTCATTATATCATTAGGAATGTCAATGGAGAATATTCTTCATGAACCCTCGTACATGAATTTAGCAAGCTCATCATCCTTGTCACCAAAAATACATTGTACTCGTCATACCAACCTTATATCTACTCATCCTTAAGAAAATCTCACAATCCTAGTAAGACTTTTGGTTCATCATCAATGGCCAACCATAATTCTAAGCTACTCCACAGTCCATGCTTCAATTTAACTACAATCATCAATCAAAAACATCATAATGAAGTAAAAGTTAGGATCATAAGGCTTACTCAATCCCTTCAATAGCCATCACCATGGTAATTACCAGGAACTAACCAGTACACCATCCACAATAGTGTAGTAACTCATCCATAGTAATCCTACAGCAGCCAACACGACCCCTACCCCACGTGACTCACACGCAATTCTGCTCACGGCCTTGATCTATGCATCATCACTTCCTCCCGTTAACGATTCGCAATTACCTCAAATCAACCCCGACACCGCCAGTTCTAAAGTCGGGGCATATTGAGCGTCTCCATCAACAACAGTGATATCTCAAAGGATGCAGAATCCGCATCACATACAGGATATTTCACACCTACTCTCAACATCACATTCCATAGTACGGAAAAATGTAAGTCGAAATAAGAATACATTCTTTCTTCCCATCAATTCCTAACCAAGATCCGATTTGGGGGATTTGGGGAAGGGAACATTATAAGCATGGAATTAATCATTAACTCAATTAATCTACAATGTAATAATCATAAGGCCTACTATCAAAAATCCAATTTATCATCAATTTGAAGTTTAGAAGAAAATCCATAGAATTGGAAAACCCCATGAATTGGGTAAATCTAAATTCACCTTTGAGTAGTGAACTCTTGCGAAAGGAATCCCAAGAGTGAAGAACCCATATCTTAATGGAGATTAATATGCAAAGTTGAAGTGAAATCCTAGAGAAATTTGACCTTCTTCCTCAAGCTTTCTTCCTTCCTCAATGGAGGATTTGGGGAGAGAGAAAGTAGAGAGAGGTGAGAGATTTATGGAATTTGGGTTTGGATGAGTGATAAATGACTTAAAATGAACCTTAGGATATATATACAATAATCCCCTAAATTACCCAAAAGACCCCTCACTTAAATTAGTTTTTTTTATGAAGTATAAATCTCAAAAATACGATTTTACCAAATTTGGAAAGTGGCTCCACATTGCGGGGTCAACACATATTTTATTTCCCAAAAATAAATTTGAGGATGGTGAGGTCCGTGTGGGCAGCGCGTCACACAGCAGCCCACTGATTCTTGACTTTCGCAGGCTGCTTTGGCAGCCTGCCCACCCATGCTGGGGTCTTCCTCCATGACCCTTCGGTTGGTCCTTTGGGTGTCTCTATCAGATGTTTAGACACCCTATACTAAAATCTACCTAAAAAAAGTATTTTTGCAAGTTTAGACTTAATTTGAACCTCCGAAACCATCCCCAAGCATGGTGACGTCAACCAGTTCCATTAAACAAGTTTTCGGACGTCATGGACGTCCTTTGACGTCTTGGCTCTTAAACTTCTTGGATGACTTCTAAACATTAGTTTAGGTCATAAACACGTATATAAACCTGTAGAAACTCATGTTTAAGGTCTCAATTTGTCTTTGAATATTTTTGGAAAAAAAGGGTATCACCTTTCCCATCCTTAGGAACTTCCGCCCCGAATTACCTACAACCTTTTAATAGGGAAAGATAACTCAAGAATAACTGTCCAAACTACAATATAATCTACATCATCAATGATTAACACTCAAATAAACTAAATAATGAAATTTAACACACGTACTCAAAACATCATTTTCAACCCATAAGGCTCAAGTCACCATGAGAATTTCCCTTCTCACATAAAACATGAACTTCAAATAGTAACACTAACTTTCGTATGAGTCAATTCATCACAACTTTCAACATATCAAAACATACTACATATCATTACAAAGATACGACAGCCCCCATTATAAAATGCACACTAACTCAAAATAAGAAAAATTGCAAAATTCCAAGTTGAAGCAGCATTTCCACTGGAAAATCACTCTAACAACACCAAATGTCGTGTTTTTGCAAGATTCATTAAACATAGGCAAACTCAATTCGTATAATTATTTTTATTCTTTCTAGTAACAACGACCTTAATTATAAAATGCAACTATGTGGTAACGGTCAATGTTCATGTCGGCCCTCGGCCTCCGCAATGTTGCACCCCTCAACTAGGTGAATCTTCCTACCACCTTACGGAAACCACTCTTTGTTCCTTACTACTTAATTTGCCTATCAGGATTTTAACCGGAACCGCCTCATAAGAGAGGTTATCCTTCAACAGGCTAAGACCTACAATAGGAGAATACCCTCGTGAATCACCAATACTTTCGTAAGCATAGAAACATGGAAATTGGCTGAACCCAAAGCAAATTCACGATGGCAATCTTAGGCATCATATGAACGCTTACCAACCTTTTCAAGATTTTCATAGGGAACCCTCCAACACTATCGAGGACTACCAAACATTGCCCTTTCTTGCAAATATCTAACACTACCCCTTTCAAGACAAACTTTTCAATACATATTGTCCACTTCCTTCAACCTTTACGTCCCCTTTCTCCTATGATCGTCTAAAGACTTTGCCAACTAAATAAAGTGTGGGTCGTTTGTAAACGATTTCTTATCCATAGCTTCTCCAAAGTCTTTTAAAAAATCAATATGACCAAGAGAGAAGGCTCAACCCACTTCAACCATCTGATGGAGAACCTACATCTCCTACCATACAATGCTTCATAAGGAGCCATGGATATCGATTAAGGAACTATATTGTAAATCAAACTCCACCCAAGGAGCAAAGGCTTATCCTAATGTCTTTTGAAATTAATAATACAAATCCTTAAGCATTCCTCAAGGGTTTTGAATAGTAAACGCTCCTCTTGACCATACCATTTTTGGGATGCAACATTTGTGCTTAGCTCACCTTCGTGACCATAACCTTCTTGGAATGAATCTCCAAATCTTGATTGAAATAATGCACTCCCGATCCGATATAATGGATAACAAATAACAATGGGACACACCACCAATCTCATCTATGAAGATCCTTGCATAATCGTCCGCCGATAAGGAGACTTGCAAGAATAAATGAGATTGACTTGGTCACCTATCCACAACCACCCATATGGAGTCCATATGCCTTTTAGTCCGAGGCACCTACTAAAAAAATCCATATTGATAATCTTCCACTTCCAGTGGAACTTGGATTTCTTGTAGTAAAACACCCGACTTTTGATGTTCTACTTTCCACTTGTTTGGCACTTTGACACTTATCGACATAAACCTCTGCTATGTCCTTTTTCAAAACTTCCCACCAAAATTCTTCCCTAAGGTCATGGTACATTTTTATCGAATCCGAATAAATGGAGTAATAGGACCCATGGGTTTCCTCAAGGATCTGGTTCCTCAACTCATCTATATTGTGAACACACAATCTTTATTGATACCTTAAGACACCATCCCCCCAAGGAGAATGACTCATTAAGCTTACCAAGAACGATTCCTTCAATTCCATCAATGATTGATGAAGGTGTTGTTTAGACTTCACCTCGACTACCAAATATGACTCAGAGTTATGACGGTTCATGAAACCACCATTTGCAGAATCTTCCAACCTCACACCTAATATAGCCAACCTATGAACCTATTTAACTAGGTCCTTCTTGGATTCATCTACATGAGACACCCTACCCATGGATAAATGATTTAGAGCATCCGCAACCACATTCGCCTTGTCGGGGTGATAGAGAACACTCATGTCGTAATCCTTCAACAATTCCAACCACCTTCTTTGTTGAAGATTTAACTCATTTTGAGTAAACATATATTGGAGACTCTTGTGATCGGTATACACATCAACATGGACACCTTAGAAGTAATGCCTCCATATTTTCAAGGCAAATACCATTGCCGCTAATTCAAGATCGTAAGTTGGATAGTTTGTCTCATGCACCTTAAGTTGTGTAGAAGCATAGGCTACGACCTTCCCGTGTTTTGCATAAGCACACACCCTAAAACCCCTCGGATGCATCACAATGCGACACTGACACCCTTGGTACCCTACTCTCCGGTAAGTCAACACCGGAGCAGAAGTAAGTCTATCCTTTCAGAATTTTTAAACTTCACTTGTATGCCTCCGACCACTCAAATTTACTCTTTTGGGTCAAAGAAAGTCAGGGAGGTGTAGATTCATGGACACAAATCACCCACAAACCAACCTCCGACAATAACCCGCTAGAGACCGAGAAACTCCCTAGTGTCGGTTGGAGTCAATGGTGTTAGGACAATTTTTCAACCGCCTTTGTTTCTTAGATCACCTCCACCCCTCACTTAAGATGAATGACCAAGAATGCTATCGACCTTAACCAAAACCGCACTTATTATACTTCGAAATCTTAATTCATCCTTAAACGCATGTAATACACCCTCCCTCAAATGGTTGATGTGATCACCCTCATTTTTTGAATATACCAAGATGTAGTCAATGAATACAATGACAAATGAATTTAGGTAAATTCAAAACACTCTACTAATGAGATCCATAAACGCCATCGCGACATATGTGAGACCAAAGGATATTACTAGGAACTCATAGTGACTTACCATATCTAGTATGAGATGCCGTTTTTGGTATATCCTCCCCCCTCACCCTAAGTTGGTGATACCCCGATCTAAAGTCAATCTTAGAAAAGTAGCTTTCTCCTTGGAGTTGATCAAATGATTCGTCAATCCGAGGGAGAGGATACTTGTTCTTAATAGTGACTTTATTGATTTGGCAATAATAAATACACATTCTAAAGGACCCATCCTTCTTCTTCACAAACAATATCGGGGCTCCCATGGAGAAATACGAGGTCTAATGAAGCCTTTATCTAGTAAATCTTTGAGTTGAACCTTCAACTCTTTCAATTCTGCCGGAGCCATCCTATAAGGAGGAATTCATATGAGATTTGTATCCGGTAACATGTCGGTACCAAAATAAATTTCCCGTTCAGTAGGAATAATAGGAAGATCATTAGTAAATACCTCCAGAAATTCCCTACTAGGGGACCAACTCTATGGGAGGAATTTCGGAGTCTAAATCTTGGAATCTTACTATATGGTATAAACATCCTTAAGAGACTATTTTACATGCTTTCAAACAAGATATGATATGACCTCTAGGGATAGAATTTCCCCCCTTCCACACTAACATGGGCTCATTTATAAATTTAAGCTTCACCACCCGTGTTCTAAAATTTTATAGAGGAAAAGCAAGCATGGAACCAATCCATAACAAAAATGACATCAAAATCAAGCATATCAAGTTGTACTAGTTCAACATATTTAACTCTATTGGGTAACATTATAGGACAATTTTTATAGACCCTTTTTGCAACAACCGACTCACCCACCGGGGTAGGCGCTATAAAAGGTTCATGCAATATATTGGGAAAAATGTTAAACTTTTTAGGTAGTAAAGGAGTAACAATTAATAAGGTATCACCTGGACCAAGAAAGGCATATACATTAATAGAGTAGACTTTCAACATACTGATTACCACGTCGGGAGAAGTCTCTTGCTCACCCTTAGAGAGGAAAGCGTAGAAATGGTTCTTCATCGAAGCCTCATTTGAACCGTTGCTTGAGCGTGACCACTACCCTTGTCTTGACTCATCACATTAGGGCAATGTCTAACCTTGTGGCCCTATCAATTCAACAAGTGGCAATGGCCAAGCAAAGCCTAATAAACTTACTCAATCAAGTAACCCAACAAGAATCATGACCAACATACTACTTCACATAACATAGCATTTAAGAGTACATAGTATCATTCTTTAATAATATAGAACAAACAACATATTCAAAGTGAACATCAACATAGAGTTCAACATTTGGCAAGTTCAATATATACATGGTCCCATATCGCATCATAAACTATTCTTACATAGTAACAGCTTCTAAGACTCCCTCCAGCTACTATGCAATGTTTAGGTAGAGTGTCATACCCCTACCTAACTAACATAAACCCCTTAGGGTATCCTACTTAGAGTCATTCGATTTAATTGATTTTAACTTTTGGGAACTCCTGCCTAAACAACATAGACCACATGAGCTATTGAAATGCCAGTGTCATGAACCCTAACCCGAAGGAAGCTGACTACTTGCTAGGTATACAAACCATGAACATAGCACTACGTGGATCCACTAGCTAGTATTCCTATGGGGAAACTAGTTTCAGAACTAGTGAGCTATAGTTGGACCCCTTTATGATAGATCATTCTAGTCTCTAATCTCAAGAAGTACTTAGTGATCCTAACTTTCTCTATGGTGGGCAGGGACACTCCTCACTCTGGTCACTCGTGCTAAGCTAAAGTAATTCCCTTTGAAATGTCCTTAATGTATTTATTAATCATCTGCTTAATCTCGGTCTTAGCTTCTATTCCCTTGTATTGTCCATTGTATTAGATTAGGAATTGCATGATAATATCCTTCCATGGCAACCCTCATCGTGAGATAGAATAACACATCATCATTTCTAATAAGGCCCATAGTTACTTTCATAACCAACCTTAATATCTTTCATCTAAAGCATATCTCACCCTCACAGAGTCAAACGTTGAAAATTCATCATCATACAAATAACTACTTAAGCTAATCATAAGTCATCTTTCAATGAACTACAATCAATCATCACAAAGGCACTCATAATTGACGTACAGGTTTTGATCCTAAAGACTTACTCATCTACTCAATCTCCTTCAATAGCCATCATCATGATGTTACCATCAACAAACCAATATCATCCAACAATAGATGTAGTAAGGTTAATCAATAGTAATTAACACACGAACTAGGTCAATTGCACCACATCACTATTGCAATTAACATCAATTCATAACCGAGGGTTAGGGGAATTAGGATTCATCATGAATTCATCAAGAATTAGATCAAATCCCAACAATACATTACCCTAGCTAATCAATACATGAATTTGAATAGATAAAATAAGTCTAATAATCAATTCATTCTTGAATTACCATATATTCATGACCAAGATCCAAGATTTGGGGAATTTGGTGGAGGGAACATTATCACCGTGAAATTGCATCAGTTAACATCAATTAATAAACAATGTATACTCAATTAGTCATTGTAAATCACAATTTATCATCAATTTGAAGTTTAGAAGAAAACCCATGAGAATTGGAAAACCCCATGGAATTGGGTAATTTAGAAATCAACTTTTAGAGGACCTCTTGGGGAAAGGAATACCAAGAGTGAAGAACCCATACCTTAATGAAGATTAATCCACGAAATTTAAGTGAAATCCTAGAGAAATATACCTTCTTCCTTAATCTTTCTCCCTTCTTCAATGGAGGATTTGGGGAGATAGAAAGTAGAGAGAGGTGAGAGCTTTTGGGTTTTTTTTTGGGAATTTTGGTTTAGGTAAGTGATATATGACTTAAAATGACCCTTAGGATATATATAATCACACCCTAAATTACCCAAAACACCCCTCACTTAAATTTGTTTTTTTATGAAGTCAAAATGTCAAAAATACGATTTTACTAAATTTGGGATATGGCTACGCGTGGTGCAGCAGCCCACTGATTCTTTACTTTTGCAGGCTGCTTTTGCAGCCTGCCCACCAATGTTTGAGTCCTCCTCTATAACCCTTCCGGTGGTCCTTGGGGCGTCGTTATTGGACGTTTAGACACTATATACTAAACTCTACCTAACCAAAGTACTTTATCAAGTTTTGGACTTCATTTGAACATCCGAAATCATCCCCAAACATAGCGACATCAACTAGTTCAATTAGACTAGTTTCCGGACGTCATGGATTTCCTTTGACGTCTTGGATCTAAAATTTCTTGGATGACTTCTAAATATTATTTTAGTTCGTAAAACAGCATATAAATCTGTAGACACACATGTTAGGCTCTAGATTAGGTCTTGACTTTTCGGAGTATTCATGTGGTATCATATATAGCACAACCCACAAGGAATTTTTCCAAATTGTTTATGAAGAGAACTTGTAGTAAGGGATAAAAGAGAAGATAAATTTTGAATCTTCCTCACTAAATTTTTTAACATAATTCAAAAAAGTCACAAAAATTTCAAAAAGAAGTTTTAATAGATAAATGGATCACTATGGTTTATAGTAAAAAATTAAACTTCATGAAATAGGAGGAAGAAAACATTAAGAAATGAAACACACTTTATAAGAAGCATAATTAATGTATTTGAATTCTTAAAAGAACATACAAATAATAATGGTAGAAATAAAAGATTTGCTTGCTAAAGAACCAAATGTACTGAATTCAACCATTAACCATTTCAATAGCGTATCGCATATCAATTGAAATAAATATTCTTTGTTTATATGTAGGAACGTTTAGAAAGGGACAAAAGAGAAAATACATTTTCAATCATCTGCTGAACTTTACAGAATTAAAACAAGGTCACAAAATATGAAAACTTCATTGACCTATTTTTTACAAATGAATCACTATGACTATAGGAAAAATTATCTTTCAAAACTTTAAGAATGTAACCAACTTCATAAAAACTTAATTTAATGCCATTTGAATTTGACTACCCTATAGCATACTACCCTTACAAATTTATACATGCATGACATTTCTCAGTTATAGACAAGTAGGGTAGTGTCACCATAGACTATTTTATTGTACCCTTATCATAACAAGAAACCCATCCATATACTTTGGAAAAGTTACAACCCTTTAGTCACAACTTCATAAATTTTTCATAAAAGTCGCAACTCTTCATAAAAGTTACAACTTTTCATAAAAGTCACAACTTTTCATGATAAAGGAAGGCTAGTTTTGGAAATAAATAAATTCAAAAAGGAATGCATGTTTATGGTGGCGCCAGGTAGGCGGGCCTAGGGTTCCCTTTTATATAAATATAGGATAGGATAGTTCGTCCTAATCTCATCATAAAAACTCATCCAGTTTAGGTAGTTCATAGTTTGCAGTTTATTATGAGAAAAATACAGAGATTGAAAGGCTTTTTACTAAAAGGATTAATGCAAGGCTTTGTAAAATTAGTTATTTTCTATTACACTGGAAGATTTATGATATTTTCCAGTTGAGTTCAAAACCAAGTACTCCCGGAAAACATGCCACATGAAACTCTTATTCTCCTTTGTTGTGCGTTTTGAATGAGTTTACGAATGAAAAGTTATGCTAATGCACAAATAATTTGGTTGCCGAAAATCTAATAGTAGTAGTATACTAATGTTTAAAGTGTAAGTTCATTTAAACTTTATTGTATCCTCATTACTTTAAGAATTATTAAGTTGTTACTATTTGAAAACCTACTAGTAAAATGAATCTTTCTTTCATAGCGATGCTTATAAGTTGACGTATCTGAGTACATTGAAACAATACTTTATGACTTAATATTTGGTTTCCTATTCTTGTGAAAACTTGTGTGATCTTTCTATGAAACCTATCTACTAAGATAACAATAGTTTGTTATAGTTACTAGTCTATGGGAGCATGCATTATACATTACCCCATGCAAATTAGTTCAATATCTTAATACTATATAACTAATGTGTTAATATGTTTGTGATGAGTAGAACTAAAATTAAACTGGTGGAATATACAAAACACAATGGATTGTTACAACATGTAAATTTAGTTATGTAAATCAATCAACATACTGAATATTCAACTTCATTTTCTTGTTTCTTTTTACATTTTAACAACATTGTCTACATGTGAATATGAGCAATGTCTAATAAAAGTGCAAATAATTCATGCATCGAAAATCTTGCATTGCAATTTGATTTCTTGTATAGCCGCATAAATATTAAAAAAAATTATCAAATGAAAGTAATATTATTGAACTAATATAGATATGTGGATCAATATCGATGTTTTTAGTTTGAATATCAATTTCATGTGTAAAGCACAAAAAGTAAAGTTATTTACATAGAGATTTTAAAATTATCGTTCCCATTAAAAGTTAAGTGATAATATCAATTTTCTGCCATACACACACCCTTTGTCTGATTTAAAGTTACAACCTCTTTCTTTCATAAATGTAAATATAAAAAATTGACATTGTTCAAAATTTAATTATATATCAACGATATGTAACACTATAATCATATCTAAATCGGTATAATATTAGGCACTCAAACAATCTTAGTAAGTTGAATGACCAAAGTAAATTATTAAAGCAATTGTCGGGCTATTGCCCATGTTCCAGCCAAAGTCCCATGTCCTAATCCTACATGGAAAATGATTGAAATTATTCTCATTTATTTGTTTTTTTCAATTAGATAGGAAAGATTGAATTGTATCCTATTGTAGTTGTTTTGGCTTTGTAAATAAAATCACAACTCTCTAAATAGAGATGTGTTCTTGAGAGAATCATTAATTGCCTCATTGATATTTTCTTTGAAAGACAATCCGAACATAACTGATGGCTTTTTGTAGATAGCATTTTAACAAGCAGGAAAAGAGAAAAGGAAAAATGTTCTTTTGCTGTAGTCTTTTTGACCAACTAGCAATATTCAAATCGTGTTTTCCGATAAACTAACCGTTGGATCGGGTTGAAATTTGGACAGAGTGTTCCTGAAATGTTGTTGGTTGATTTGAATGGTGGATATCGGATTTATAGGTAACAAGATCCTGTTATAAGTCCCGAACAGAAGCTCGGCTTGGGTGGTGTTTCATTCTATTTATCTTTTGTTTGTGTAGCTATTGTTTGTTCTCTTTTTGCACTTGTTGTGTAGCCATTAGAAGAATATTTGTAAACCTCTTATTGGTATAGTGAAGTAAATCGGATCTTGTTGATCCCATGGTTGTTACCTTCGGTTTGAAGGGGTTTTTCACGTTAAACTTGGTGTTCTTTATTGTTAGATTTTCGGTTTCATCTTTTCATTACAACAACTGGTATCAGAGCTAAGATTATCTATATGGAGGGGAATATGAAAAAGATGGTATGTCTAAATAGAAGAAACTACAAAATATGGAAATGCAAGATGAACAATCTATTGTTCGTGGAAAAATGCAGCTTGTCGGTTTTCTTTCTTCTCATAAACCCGAGAATGTGACCGATGAAAATTGCAATTTGAAGCACCACAGTATGTGATCTATAATACAATGGGTTACTATAAGGTTCTCAATTATATTGTTACTGAGACACTTCTAGACATTTTGTGAAAATTGGAGACACTTTACTCTTCAAAACGGCAATAACCAAAGTGTTCTTGTTAAGAAAATTGCTTATCGTTAAATTCAAAGAGGGAATTTGCCTATTATTGATCATATCAATGAGTTTCAAGGTATTCTTGATCAGTTTCAAAATGGTGTTATTTTGTGATGCCATACCAGGGCTTTGGCTTTTTAGTACTCAACGCGGTCTTGGGAAACTCTTCGTGTTTCTTTACAAATTTTGCCACTGTTGGAAGGTACTATGGAATAGCAAAGAGCGGTTGTTGAATGACGAATTTAACAAGCAATCTCAAAACACTCTTCACATTCCGATGTTCTATATACAGAAAGATGGAGGGAGACACAAGACAATAGATCCGATGATTAGAGGTCAAAGCGAAGTAGTCAAAAATTCAAGAATCCAATATTATAATGTTATTATTGTGGAAGAAGACAATATTAAAGATTTGTAAACAGTTAAAGTAATATCTTAAAAAGGGGAAAAAGGTGTTAGGATGGAAAATAAGTAGGTGTAAATGTGGAAGCTAGCAAAGCAAACCTCGAAATATACCAAAAGACACACAGATTTAACGTGGTTAGGTCAATCGACCTACGTCTAGAAAGGAGTTGAGAAATCCACTATAAATATGAGAGTACAAATACAGAGGGAAACAACCTCAACCAAATTCACTCAGAATACAAGGGAGGTTCACACAAGTAATAATGTATCAAGCTTGTGACCCAAAATTTCTCCCCTAACCAAAACTCTCAAATCCATTAAGACTACATTGTAAATGCTAATTAAGTTAGAAGGAACATATCTCTTTATAGAGTCCTAAACCTTTCCCTACTAGAAAAAATTATTAGTCAAATCCAAAGAAAATTCTAAGAAAAGCCTATTTATGGTACGAATGACAGGGCAAATACATCCAACAATCTCCCCCTTAACCTGAATTTCTAACAAATCAATTGTCCACCTTCTTTACTATCTTCAATAACTGCTTCTCCTCTCCATAGTCTCCTTTGCAAATTTATGTTCTCAACATAGAGAAACTCTCGAACAATTTCCTCTAATTAATCATCATTCTGCCAAAATAAAGTTTACGACTAGAACTACACCCTTCATGATGAACCCTCTGTCTAAACAATGTTTCACTCATCGCTTATCGACCACTGCACTACCTTACTCTGTTATTGAATTTTGCTCTGATACCACTCGTTAGGATCGAATAATAGGTAATAAATACGGAATCTAGCAAAGCAAACCTCGAAAGATTCACAAGTAGGAGAAAACGAGAAAATATACCAAAAGACCCAATATTTGACGGGGTTGGGGGGTCAATCGACCTTACGTCATAAGGAGATGAACAATCCACCTATAAATCTAGATACCAAATACAAGGGAACAACCTCAACCAAATTCACTCAAAATACATGGGAGGTTCACACACTGAAACGTATCAATGCTTGTGACCACGATTTTCTTTCTTCCCTAACGCAAAACGCTTAAAGCCTTAGACTACATTTAGAATGGTAATTCAGTTAGAGGAACATTTCTCTATTTTAGAGTCCCGAACCTTTTCCTACTAGAAATTATTAGTCAATCCAAAACATTTTCCTAAAAGGGAAAAACCTCTTTATGTAAGAAATCATGGCAAATAACTCCACAGAAGGACGAAAAACACTGTAATAATGTTGTTGTTGTTTTCAGATGACCTTCTCTTCCCTTGCATAAAGACATCCTCAATTTGGTATTCACGATACACGTTGGTAGTAGATTCTGGAGCCACATCACCTGTTCACCAAGAAAGACTTTTTCATCTTATACCTCTGTAACTCCTCTGAGGAGTTAAAATGGGTATGTTGGTGAGGTAAGGTGCTTGGTGTTGGCACTGTTTGTTTGAAAACTAATACCGGTTCAATGTTGGTTTTTTCAGAATGTCTGCATGCCCATACCTTCTCTTAGATTTGATCTTTGTAGGACAACTAGATCATGAGGTCTATCATAATGATTGTGCAAATGGACAATGGAACTTACCGAAAGGCTCCTTGATTTAGCTTGAGGAGAATCCTTCAACGTATACGTGCCAAAAGGATCATCTTGTGAATTTAAATTTGGTGAAGAGCGAGACTTCATTCAAAATTGTGGCACAAAGGCCCCCCCTTAGTCATGATGAGCGGATGGGGAATCACCTATTTGGACAAGAAGATTTTGCTTGCTGGTATAAAACGAGCAAAGGTTAAATATGAGTTCATTGCTTAGTATTAGAGACAGAAAAGCTTGTTTTGTTTTTCACAGGCATCCTCCCTTCAGAAGTCTGAGCTTTGGATCTAGTATACTCATATTTCTGTGGTCCTATCAAACGTGAAGTCAAAAGGTGGTGCACTATACTTGCTACTTCATTGATAATCTTCTCGCATATGGGTACAACTTTAAAATCCAAATAGCAAGTGCTTATTTGTTTAAACAGTTTGAAAGCCTTATTTGAGAGACAAACGGGACGAAATTAAAATGTATTCGGCTGATCATTGTGTGAGTATGTGGTCACAATTTGATAACTTACCGCAAATCTAGGAATTCGGTCATCAGAAGACTCCTCCAAAGACTCCTCATTAAATGTTTGGCAGAGAGGATGAACACAACGTTTAGTTGAGAGAGTTAGATGTGTGATTCAGAGGCTAAAATTCCCAAAATTCTTTTTGGTCTGAAGCACTTAACACTGTCGCTTTGTTTTAAATTTGTCCTTGTTGTTTTGCTTAGATGGTGATGTTTTCACACAGAGTTTGGTTTGATAATGAGTTTCCTTACGATCATTGAAATGTGTTAGGTGTTAAGCTTGTGTGCATTTCCAAATTAGAGTAGAATTGATGTTTAAACTAAGCAATGCAATCTTCATATTGGTTAGGTCACATGAGTTTGGATAATCCTCTTTTATGATCCCAATTGAGACTAAACTCATTAGAAGTTGTGATGGTGTGTTCATTGAAGATCCAAACTATTAAAGATATGACAAGACTGAGAAACTAGAATTATCCTACTTACGCGAGCTTAAGTTGATGTTGTCCAATTCCTATTATTTATACATCGTCTCTTCTTCTCCATATGAGGGAACCCAAGGTATGATCCAGAATCCAATCATTAGAGTGTAGAACATACAAATGTTCCTACTTAGATGTTGTGGTAGACAAATTAACCGATGTAAGAAACCTCTTGTATAAAATCTAACTAGAGAAAAAGAACTCACACGTTATTTTCTTATGGATATATCCTCTTGACGAACATGGGAAAACTGAAGGTTAGGATGAAGTCCGGTTAGCTACTACTCAGTAGAGATAAGTTAAAGAACTCATCGTAGACATCATGCGTTTGTAGAAGTGTGTAGGTAGAGAGCCTGTCAAAAGTTAGTTCACTTAAAGTACATTTGACCTTGGATGGAGGGGGAGTTTTGTTGGCTATGCCCATGTTCAGCCAAGTCCCCATGGCCTATCCTACTTGGAAAGTATTGAAAATTATGCTCTTATTTGGTTTTCCTTTCTATTACGAAAAGGATTGGAATTGTACTCCTATTTGTACTTGGTTTTTTTGGCTTTGTAAGGAAAGCACAACTCTATAAATAGAGGATGGTCTGAGAGAATAATTAATTGATCATGATAGTTGGTTCTTTGAAAGACATTAGAACATAAGAAAGAGAGGTTTTTTGAGAGAGAGCTTCAACAAGAGAGAAGAGATAAGGAAAAAAGGTGTCTTTTTGCTCACTCTTTTTCTTCTCCGACAGTAATATGCAAATCGTGTTGATCATAACTAACTGTTGGAATCGGGCTAAATTTTGACCATGAGTGTTCATGATTCTTTTGGTGGTTGATTAACGGTGGAGATCGAATCGAGGCCAGAAAGATCGTGTTTTAGGTACTTGGCAGAAGCTCATTTTGGTGGTGTTTCTTTCTATTATCTTTTGTTGGTGTAGCAATTGGTTTGTTCCTTTTGGCACTTATTTGTTTACCCAGTAGAATAAATATTTGTAACCTTTTATTGGTAGAGTGAAGCCAATATCGGATCTTGTCGATCTCGTGTTTTTTACCTTCTCTGTTTAAGGGTTTTTCCACGTTAACTTGGTGTTTCTTATTGTTAGATTTGATTTATCTTTCATCCAACAGAAAATTTCTACAAGCATGTCATACAGACTTTTTGTTCGGATAGTTCAATATTATGTTCTAAAGTACTGTCTGTGAACGAAATCAAAGACATCTAACAGGTTATATAAAATTGAAATGTTTCTTGTACTTGTAATATGTGAATTAAGATAAGAATAATTATAAAAACTTTAAAATGGAAAGTTTAAAGAACAAACATTAATTTTGGTCAACCGTCGCATAGTACCATTTAATACTCTTTCGGATTTTTTTATTTTTTCAAACTTAAGATAATTAAGAAAATAATCAAAATCTTGAACCAAACAAAACTAAGTATTCAGAGAATGAATTTCTATATCTGACCATGTACAAGATTACCACTATAAACTTATCTTTTTAAGTCTAGCAGACGCTCTTAAATAATCGAAGGTTTCTGTACCACATCCCGCTAAACCGAAAAGAAAATGCATATAAAAAATCATAAGAGTTTTCAAAATGTTCATCTATGTAAATTTATTTGATAATATATGACATATAACCTGATCAACTATGGTGTGTACCGGACAAAATAGTTTGATAATGTCATTTTTCTTTGTACCAAAATATTTTAATATTGCAAAGATGAAACAAAAAGAAAAGATACTTACTCGAGTATGTTCAATGAATATATGAAATCGGAGTGATGATATGCTAGATTTTGGAATGATTAACATCTGATAAAGAGAATAGACACAATATATTATAGTAAATGATTATCTTTGTTTCCCTCGTGAGTTATGCCTTTTCATTTGCATCATTTAAATATGTCATTATTATAGGATAGAATTACTGAAGGCTGAAACTAAATAAATGTACATTATAATTCAGATACTATAAATTAAAAGTTTTATATGTAATATTAAATATAACTCCAACAAATTTAACAGATTACGAAAAAATTATTTCTCATTAGAATAATTTACTCACCTATTAGAGGATCAAAATAAGAATTAATGAGACATTAAAAATCTACAGGTAAACAATTACAATGAATTAATTTATAAATAGCGGCTAAGAGATAAACTCAAATTTCTAACTATTTTTTTAACATGAATAGGAAAACCGGCTTGAGATAATTACTGTTATTATATACTTTCTATACTACTCTTTTGTTACTAATTAGATGATGTTATTAACAATTTTAATTAACAATAGGGATAAGATAGTAATCCAACTTTTCCCTTTTAATTTTTGACTATATTTTTAAATTATTAAATGTAATTAACTTTTAAGACTTTTCACCTTTAAATTAAGAGTAGTTAAGTTAAGAGTATAAATTAATTAACATTGTATTTACTAATTATGATTTAATATAAGGGAAAAATTACAATTCAAGTTTGCCTAACATTCTTCCCACTTATCATATATATAAATGTAGTATGTTGCTACTCTTTGCTTTCTACAAAGACTAAATTAATTTTTTGCTCTATGATGGGTATGCATTCTTATGACTTATTTTTACTAATGACAATGTGATTGATGTTGTGTATATAGATAAAGATATGTGATAGACCATAATAATAAGTAACTGACAATTGTCTATGACACATCATAGAAAGACAGTGAAAAGATAAAACTAATAGTTGTACAAGTTTCTTACTTTTTTAACCTGCTCATGTTGCAAGTTAATATATATATATATATATATTATATCTTAATTCATCCGACTAAGTGATATGTGCTTTTGTATTTTATAAACGACATAACATATTCAATAACATATAAGCTAATTAAGGTAGTTTGTCACCATGGGTAGTGCGGGTTGTTTTCCTAGTAATTGATGATATTGAAAGACAAATATGACAATTTTCAGTAAAAAAATATGACAAATGATAATATGAGAGTTATTAGTTTGACAAAATCTCTGAATGACTCAAGTATAATTCTCTTTAATTATCATGTCTCTAACAAGAACATTTTTTCAAATAAAATCAATGATTGATTATCGTAATTATCGTAATTAAGCACATTACCTTTGTCACCAGTTAAATTCAATCCAAAATAAAAATTGAGTTCACTCTATTGCTTAACACTATTTAGATATCTTCATACATATCATTTCCAGATTGATAGAAGAAATGAAACAGAAATCCTTCTGAAACAAAAGCAAAACAAAGCAATCAAGATCAATCGTGATACCTTTTTGTCTAGCATTATTTTAGGACAAGAGTGAGCTCAAAATGAGTAAGAATGAACACAAGCTCATCTAAACTATGCTTAAGATGTACTAGTATATATATATATATATATATATATATATGATTTGAAGTTCCTCTCCTTCCAATTCTGTTGCTCAATTTACAATCAACCAATTGTTTTGGTTCAGCTGGTCTTGGATTAAGGGGCTTTTCCTGTTGTCCTTCCATCCCATGATTGTCTAGTCCATCCCAGCCACAAAAATTTAGAGTGCTTCCTGAACTTTTTCAATATGGTTCACCATTTGAGGACTGATAATATCTAACCTTTCCATTTCAAGTATTTACTCCTTTTCCCATTCTTGTTGTAGGGTTGCTCGCTACTCTAGCATAACGTCTTTTCTTTTTCTTGTAATTGAATTGTCGACCTTCACCGGACCATCCCCAGATGACATCCATCACTAACGAAAGAGCAGACTGTTTCAAAGGAAGTTCTAATGCCATGACAATATTATTTGTATATGTTCCAAGTACCACCGACATATTAATAGCTGGAATCATCAATCCAAAGGCTCTGAGAACCTGCATCATACCATAAGAGATTATACTTACAATAGTCTGCAAAAATGGAAGCTTTATAAGCAAGCCTTTAATGAACGAATTTTCCATCGGTCACAGAAGTACAAGCCAACAAATTAAAACACTCAATATAGTTCACATATTTACATGATATTTGAAATCTAATGAACAAAAAAGGCTGAAATTTTTTCTTTGCCGGGTGATTGGCACCAAAATTTCTACTTTAATCATTGAAATATGCCTCATGAGCTTTTAATTGATGTTGAGTTCTTTCTTCCCCTTTCCCTCGCCCCTCTTCCCCGTACCAGTCGTGTCCTCCATTCTTCCTCTTCCGTCACTCTCCAAACCTGCATATTATCACGACCTCGCACAATCCTCCGGTGTCTCGTTGAGGTCCACCTGTTGATAGCTCACGCTAATCGCGGGCGTCGTAGCCTCTTGGGTAAGTTCAGATCAACAAGAGTCTCCACCCGTTGACTCTTGTTTTCGTCCTGTTTTGAACTTCTGGTCGCGCTTCTCCCGCACATCTCCCTACTCTGCGTCGCCATCCCTCGTGCGGAGTCTGGCTCCCTCTCTCTCCTCCCTTCACTTCTCCCTCGCTGTCTCTGCCCCCAGTCACAACGTCCCATCCCTTCGCTCTTCCCATTTCCGCTCTGCTTTCGCTTCTGTTCGTGCGCCATACCTCGCCTCGGGACATGCCCTATGTCCTTGCCCTGTGTCTCTCTCCGCGCTTCCCCCCTCGGCTCGCTTCGCCTCTTCTTCCCCGCCTCTCTTCCTCACTTTCCTCCGGGCTTCCTTGGTCCTGTGGTTGATTCTGTTGGTTCATTACTGCAGTTTAGTGACCTCGCGATTGTTAAGATCTCCATCTCTTTAATACTTCTTCTTCATCTTAAATGAAATATTTTTTTTTTTCGTCTGTCATTCTGCTTTTATTCAACTGGTATCTCTGTGACGCTCTTGCGTGTATTCTCGACTGTTGAACCTAAAATAAACACGCATCAGTATGAAATATAATCTACGTAAGAAAAGTAATCACTTAGCTATTTATGTGTCGGTACTTATCCCTACTCCCTATTAGTCTCTGCCTATCGTTACTGCCGCTTATATCCTTATAGCCAGTCCTATTAGGCGATTTAGGACTGCCGATACTCCCCTACCCTATTAGGATCAGGTACGCCGTCCTCACTTATCTCACTCACCCTATACGATCAGCTCACCCTCTTCTTAGCTCCCATCCACGCTGGCTTTCGAATACACCCGTCACACTCGCATTCTTCAGGTCGTATCAAGAGCCAGAAACCTCAGATCTTCTTTTCTGCTAGGTTTTTCTTCTCCTCCCCTGCTCTGAGGTCCCGATCCGTTCCGCGCTCTCGTATGGGGGCCTTGGGCTGGCTCCGTTACCCCGTCTTGGCGTGGGCGTTCCGATAAGCCGGGCGGCCCACTCTCACGTCCGTGCGGTACCCCCGCGCCTCGCTCGCGCTCGTCGGCCCCGCGCTCCGCCCCTCCGGCCTCATCGCCCGCCTCTCGTCGCCCTGCGCGCTTGCAGTCGGCCTCCCGCGGGCTGTTGCGCCGTGCCGGACGGCTGAGGCCGGCTGGATCCTCTCGATTCACACTCTCCGTGTGGCGTGAAACCTTCTCAAGGCATTTTCATGCCCTATTTCCAAAAAATTCTCAGACTATTAACCCTACATGGAAAATCACAGTTCTTACAACAAGTCCCTTGATGCTAATCTAACCTCTCAATCGTCAATGGAAGCACGACCTGCCGCCTACAGTCCAAGCACCAGCCCGCACCCCTCTCCCGCCATGGACAAATAAATAAAACCCATCCACGCCCTGGGAGCTGGCCATGCTCCATAGCTCCACCCGCCCCACTGAGGAAGACCCGTGGAAGGACCAGATCCCCGATCACGATGTTTTTGTCTTGGTCACTCTCGCCTCACCGGTTTCATCACACCACGTTCCTGACCCTCCTACCACCAACCATTGCTCCTCTAAGCCATAATTGGAGCGCAATCGCCCTCGCAAACACGCCCTACCATGCATCATTTCCCACTCCATATTTTCAATTGCGTATCGTCTCCCGTCTCCACACAATTACCCAAGGCACGAAAACTATGGCGGAGTATTTAGACGAGGTCTCCACCATCGTCACAGCCCTCGCACTGCCGGAGGAGAACGAAATCATTCCCGAAAAAGATCTCATCATGTGCGTTCGTTCTGGGGCTCCCATCAGCTTACTTCTCATTAACAGTGGTCGCATCCGTCCAACGCCCGTGAACTGGCTGACCTGCTTCTTCCGGTTACTCTTCATCCTTTCGACGCTCTCTGCGCTTCGATCCCTTCCCAAAACACATAGGTTTCCAGTACAAACCCTCACTAAGACTGCGCCTGTGTGAGTTCCCGCTCTCGTGTGTGATCACTGGCCACAGGGGCCCAGGGACTGTCATTTAGTGAATGCAGAATCCCCAGGGAACACCGTTCGTGTCACTTTCCCGGTCACTCGCCCCGAACTGGGTGACCCCGCCCCTCCCCGGTCCCATCCTCTAGCCCCCCCTCGCCCTCTCCCTACACTCGATTTAGCTCCCGTACCGCACCCGCACCCCGAGTAGCTCCATTCACTTCACCGAACTCCTATCCGTCCCTGATCTGCAACGGCCTTTCGTGTGCCAGGCCATTCGTGCTCCTGACCTACTTCCGGCTCTCGCTCCACGCCTTGTGGCTCTGACACTGGGCCGCCGGGGACCCGCCATCCACACCTTCTGCACCCTCTGACCCACCACGTCCGTCGCCTCGGGCCAAAGCTTGCTGCATCTCCGTCCTCGCACCACCCTGGCTAGCTCCCCTTCACACGGCGCTGTTGCATTCCCAGACCGCTCCCCTCTGTTTACGCTTCTATGCGTCCTGTCTCACGCCACTGTACATCTCATTCCTTTTAGGCTTGATGTGTCTTTTCACGCTTGCCGCTGTGACGTCCCTGCTACTCGCCTGCCTGTCCGTCAGCGCGCCAGCTGTTCCTCTGCTCCCTGCGCCCCGAGGGCAGTCGGTCGCCGTACGACGATCAGCAGCACGGAGCAACAACAGCTTTGCCATCCTTCGGCAGCGGCTGGCAGGCACTTACGAGCGGATCGTCCACTTGCAATCTGTTAGAAAATAGGACACACCGCTGTTCGTTGCTGTTTCATATGAGGAGAGCCGAAAGATTTACCGTGCAATTATGTCATTTCAGCCGGCCCTTTCCTCTGAATGACTATTGATCTGGGCCAACCTACGTTCTAACTTCTTCTGATCTATCCAAGCTTAACGCTTCCAAATCCATATCAATGGCTCCAAGGTACTAATTACTGTTGCACGGTGATTACCTTAATATTTTCTCACACTGGCATGGGTACCATTAAAACCCCCACCGCTATCTTTCCACCTAGGTACCTTACCCACCGTCCCTTCTATAAAACCAATCTCCCTTCATCAACAATTCACAAAAGACAATAATTTGCTCACTCTTGTTCCCCTCTACTGATTTCAGTCCTAGATCTACTACAGAGGGTGATTTTTTCTCAGGGCCCCTGTGAGCATGGTCGTACGTTCTTCCTGGTCCAAGTTTGTCTGCCCACCCATTTTCAGAAATCTTTCATGTGGCTCCGGTGGCTCTTTCGGCTTATGGCACAGTCTTGTGGCACAGTCTCTTGGTACCCTTTCTACTCAAATAATAAATTCTTTATGTCTCAATTGGTTTTTCTTCCAATTCATGTACAACAATTGTGACTCCTGTTCAATTGCTAAATCTCATAATTCCTTTTACTTTATCTGAGAAGCTACCACTGCAAAACTTGCAACCTTATTCACTCTACATATGGGGTCCTAACTGCTGTTCCTTCATTTGGTTGCTGGTTTTCGCTATTATATTGTGTTTTGTGGTGATTTTACAAAATACACCTGGTTGTACCCACTAAACACAAATCACGTCATACACCACCTTTGTCAACTTTTGAAAAAATGTCACAACACATTCATTCCAGCTCATGTTAAACTTTTTTGAAGTGACCATGGAAAGGAATCTTAAATAGGCATCTTTGCCAGTTTTCTGGCAATCCCTGGGAATTATACCCAAAACCTCCGTGTCCATACACTCCCGAACAAATGGGATGGCTTAGCGAAGCAAACGCCATCTCATTGAAACGGTGGTTACTCTTCCTACAATCATCTCATCTCCCTTCGCCTTTTGGGTAAAAGCTCTCGCCACCGCAACTACCTCATTAACAGAATGCCATCCACACCCTCTCCAACAAATCACCCTATCAACTTATTTACCAAGAACTTCCCAATTTACCAACCTTCTCGCGTTTTGGGTGTCTTGCTACCCTTGGCTACGTAAGCCCCTCATATTACTCACAAATTACAAAACCCCGATCCCGTCCTTGTATTGTTTTTGGGCTAATCAAGCATCTACCTCCAAGGGTTATCGTCTGTCTTGACCCCAAACTCATACAGTCTACATATCTCGTCAGTCCAATTTTGGTCGAAAATGAGTTTCCTCCTACGAGTCCTCTTCCCTCCTCCTACTCTCTGCCCCTTCTGTCCTCCCTCTCCCTCTCTCCCTTCTGTCCTCTTCTCTCTTGTTCCTCTCTCCTCTACCTCTCTCTCTACCCTCTTCCTCCTCTGACATCCAGGTTGCCCTGTCAACCGAGTTGCGCACGCATGCATCAACCAAGTGACCATGATTCATTGTCTAAAACGCAATTCTCCAGGTACATTTTTTGCACTCATTGGTCGTGGTTTACATCTTCGACCCGGCTTGGACTTCGGGGTTTCTCAGATTCAATTTTGGCGAATGATAAAAATGCATAAATCTACATCATGGTTTTCCCTCATTTTTTGGGCGGGGCCAAACCTGATTCCCTGGTGTAACAAAATAACAACCCACAAGTCTCTCGGTCCCCTTGAATGAACGCGCCCCCATTGCCTCTTCTGCTGCTGAACATGTGGTCACATATATTCTTCGCGAACATCTGCCCCTCACACCCGTCCCTGCTCTATATTGTGATAACAAATCACCATCTGTGTGGCAAAAATTCTGTCCTACACAAAACCAGAATGAAGCATGTTAATACCGATTGTCCTCTTGTTCGCGATGAAGTTCAGCCGGCACCATGACTGTGTAGTATGTAACCCACGAAGAACACCACAGCTGATATTCTCACCAAGCCTCTCCCGAGCCGACAACACGATTACCTCAGTTCCAAGCTTCCGTTCGCTTCCGCTCAGCTCAGCTTGAGGGGGGATAATAACAGATAATATTAAACAAAGTCCCTACTTGTTGCCTTGAAAAGCTATCAGAACACATAGATTTATAACACTCTTCTTGTTCTTATGTTATTTGTCCACCAGTGATTGATGGAGAGAACTATCAGGTGGTCTATAAAAATGCAAACTCACATAGAAGCATGTGATCTCCGAGAAGCAGTAGCGGAAGATTACGAAATTGTTGTTTTACCAAGCAATCCGACATACCAAAAAATCCAAGGCAAAATCTTACTTCTATGGTGCACTTTCACCTAAAAAAACTTTCCAAAATCATGACATTGGAATCAACAAAGCAATTTGGGATTTTGTAAAAGAAGAATACCAAGGAGATGAGTGAACAAAAGGTATGAAAGTTATGAATCTTATTAGATAATTTGAGATATAAAGATTGAAAGATTCTTAAACTGTCAAAGATTACACTAATAGGCTTCTTAGCATTGTGATAAAGGTAAGAATGCTGGGCAATAAGCTTCATGATAAAAGAGTTATTGAGAAGCTTATTGTTACATTACTTGAGAAGTTTGAATCAACAATTTCTTCCTTAGAAAATACTAAGGATTTTTAAAAGACCATTTTGGCAGAATTACTAAATGCATTGCACACACAAGAGCAAAGAAGGTTAATGTGATATGAAGGGCCGGTAGAAGGTGCACTTCAGGCCAAGTTGCAAAACTATCCTTGAAACAAATACAAAAAAATCAAAGGGAATAAGAATTATGCTGAAAATAGTTAGGTTTCCGCTGGTAATAGAAGTAGCCACAATTCAGGCAGCAACAGAGAAGAAAAATTCCCTTCATGTCAATAGTATGGAAGGAAGAATCATCCTCACTTCAAATGCTGGAGAAAGCCGGATATGAGATGCCAAAAATGTCAAAAACTTGGGCATGTTGAGATCATCTATAAGGAGAAAAGACAGAAGCAACAAGGAGAAACTCAAGTTGCAAATCAACATGTGTAAGAATAACTATTTGTTGCATCATGTTTTGCATCTAGATTTCAAGTGATAGTTGGCTTATTGATAGTGGTTGTACAAACCACATGACTAGTGATAAAAAGCTTTTCCAAAGGCTTGACAATTGACCAATATCAAGAGTCAGGATTAGAAATTATGAATATTATACTACTTTTTGAATACTATATTAAATTATGAAACACTCGCTCACTAAGATCTCATGATAAGTAGGCAATGTTTATCTTACAAATTACCTATTTACATATTACCGTCACTTTCTTTTTTCACAACCTAAGTACTATTTACCCACTTACTGTACATACTTACCTAATTAATTTTAGAATGCTTGAAATACTATGGGGCCCTCCTTTTAAAAATCATAAGCATACCTTAGATCCATCACCTCATGAACACATTGTTATTCAACGCCTATCTTGGTCTTTACTAACACAATGACATAAAATTTTTTCTAATTAAATTACACTCTAGCTCATCCCGATTAGTAACTCTTACTCTACCTCCTACTATAAATCTATACAAACTCATAAGTTATTAGTCAACCGATAAGGAGAAACTCCTCAGCTACAACTTGGTGCATGAATACAATACCATAATTCGCCTCATCGTTGTATCTCTTTCATAGATTACTTTACCTCTACATGTTTCCCTCTACCTCTTGGAACTTCTATTACTACTACTTATAACATCGTAAGTCATACTATCTTTTCAGGTCAAAATACTACCATAACTCTAAAACATACTTCCTAATAATGTTTGAACTAAAACAAGGCTTAAAAAAAGAGTCTTGGAGTACATCTCGCTTTTAGCTCAAAAGCACTATTCGCATGAATAAGAGTAAATTCTCTCAAAACTTAACACTTAAACTCACTCATGTGCTTCTGTAATTCCCCTCTGTAATCTCATGACTTTCTAAATATTTCAACTGAGAGTAACTCATCAAGAAGGATATGGATTTTCTTTTTAACTACCTTGAGTACGAGGGGTAGTCAAACGGATATGATAAATGCACGATCCTAAATAAGTTATGTATGACATAGTTCTACTGCACAATATTAGAGAACAAAAGAAGGTAAACTTTTCTTAGATGCCTTTTCTCCCTTTTTTTATTAAAAAAAGGTCCGTCACAACCATAAATAATATCCTACTGAAACTCTTTCCAGACACCCTAGGACACTTGAGTATGTGCTCTGATACTAAGTTTGTCAAGTCCCGAGCGTATACCCTAGAAATAATTCGTACTCAAAAACCATTGTTGGTTTCCAAGCGAACCCTTGTCCTGGCTCATTGCTTAGCGGAATACTTACTCAAGCAAAATGAGAGCTCATGATGCAACAAAATATAACTTCAAAAACTTAATTTAAACTCAACTCAAATAATTGTTTGAAAATAATTTAACAAGTGTTAGTTAAATGCCTCATGGACTCAAAACATCACGATGACAAAGGAAATAATGATAGAATCCTAGACCTTTAAACTATCTATAAAGCATCTACTAATACAGAAAAATTATCAGGAAAAGACCCACGACATCCCGAAAAATTGAAAGTAAAAGTGGAACCCTCTGGAAGCAAGAAGACTCACCATATGTTACTAGAACTTTATGTGGTATCAATGAAAAGTCTGCTAATGACCTTGAATTCATATATCTGCGTCATAAAAGATGCAGACAAAATGACGCCAGTACATGGAATGTATGAGCATGCAAGGGGAATTGTAAAGCATAAACATAAGGTTGAATTGATAAAAAAGAAACATACTTACCTCTTCTCAAACTCAATCAACTCAAATCCACTCAAGGATATGATAATCAACTCAAGGATAAGATATTAAACTCAAAGGTAAGATAATCAACTCGGAGATACTCGACTCAAAGGTACCCAACTTAAGATATTTAACTCAAGATACTCAATAAAATAATAACTCAATTGTATGTAAAATTACAATAATAAGTCTTATTTCGGAGATTCTCTAACTGACAACCACCACTATGAGTTATGGGATGATACAGTGTCTCGCCCACTCTTCCAAAACTGTCATATACCTTATCGGAGTATAAGACATCCTCAAATAAGTAGATCAACTAAGCGATGCTTAAGAATCAATAAGAAATGATTTAAAAAGTGTGAACCTTTACCCATGTTGGCATACATGTTTTATGTAGAACTTTGAGTTACCTAAACTTGTCCAAAAATCTGTTCTCAGTACTACTTCCAGTAATATCACTCATGCTCATATGTTTAAAAACCTTTTTTCATTCCCATACTTTGAGGTTATTACTCAAAAGGTTCTCTAAAAGAGATAATGCACAAAACTCCTTATGAAATCATTTGGAAACCAAAGTTTCCTCTCATTTTATATGTAAAAAAAATATTCTTGGGAATAGTTAGTTCCCTTATATTCATTTTAAAATAAATGAAACTCGAATCTCCTCATCCTCATACTCATTTACTCAAGTCTTTAAACATGTTATTAATAATTGTAACAGACTTCAAAAATAGGGCCCATGCAAAATTATGGACGTGAACAACTCAATTTAAAGGTTTAAATAACTATATATAGAATTCAATACTCGAAATTCAATACTCCCATATCTAAACAACTCAACGATACTTGTCATTTAAAAAATGATCGAACCGTAGGGGCTCATCCAGATGAGGTGCCGGGTCCAACTTAAGATAGAATCTCCATGTATAACATTGGTAATACATGAATGGAAATAGCGTTTAAAAAAAATAAGGAATTAATCCTCAAAGAATTTCAAACGCGAAGATGACTACTCCTCGAACGGATAGTCAACATTAGTTTCATGCGGAATCTATGGAATGAGCGACTCGACTGAGGATCCAAGGAGGACAGGGATGAGAAAGAAGAAAAAAGAAGAACAAGAACAAGAATAAAGAAAAAGAAGAGAAAAAGGAAAAAAACAAGAAAGAAGAAGAAGAAGAAGAAGAATGAGAGTAAGAAGAAGAGGAAGAAGAAGAAGCAAGAAGGTAGAAGAAGACTGAAGAAGAAGAAAAAGAAGGGTGAGAAGAAGAAGCAGAAGAAAGGAGGGAAGAAGAGACGAAGAAGAAGAAGACAAAAATGAAGAGCAAGAAGAAGAAGAAGAAAAAGAAGAAGAAGAGAAAAACAAGAAGACGAACAAAAAGAGGGAAGAAGGAGAAGGAGAAAGAAGAACGAAGACGAAGAGGAAAGAAGAAGAAGGAGGAGGAGGAGGAGGAGGAGGAGGAGGAGGAGGAGGAAAGAAGCAGATAGCAGAAAAGAAGAAGAATAAGAAAGAAGGAAGAAGAAGAGGCAGAGGAAGGAAGAGGAACATAGGGAAGGGGAAGAGGAAGAGAAGAAGAGGAAGAAGAAGAAGAAGAGGAAGAAGAAGAAGAAGAAGAAGGAAGAAGAAGAAGAATAATATAAGAGAAGAAAAGAGAAAAAGAAGAGAAAAGAAGAAGAAGAGAAGAAGCAGAAAAGAAGAAAAGAAGAAGAAGAAGAAGAACTTATAATTTAATAACAATAAATAATAATAATATAAGAATAAAAACAATAATAATAGAAATAATAATACCAATAATAATAACAATAATAACAAATATAAAAATAATAATAACAAAATAATGATAATAACAATAATAATAATAATAATAATAATAATGAATAATAATAATAAACTTTTTCTCCCCAAATGCTCTCAGCGCATGTTAGCTTAACGTGAGCTGGAAGGTGACAATGGTGAGGGGAAGAGGTAGAGGACGAGGAAGATGTCGGAAAACATCAAACATGAACGACGGTAGCTCAATAGGAACTTGTGTGGAAGCATTAGGGTTACAAGAATAGGAACAAGCTCAAAAAGGGGAAGCAAGCGGTGAAGCTGAGGTTAGCTAGAAGCATAAAGTAGTAGGAGAATTGAGCTTAGATTCACCTAAGAACTAATGAGGGGACGGAAGGGAGGCTTGGAACTCAGCTCTGCGAAGGGTTTGTACCGACTTGTTTAGTATTTTTGAGCAAGCAGCAGATTTTATTCTGGAACAACTGGCTGAGTCGACGGATCCCACGACGGACCGTCATAGGCACGACAGACCGTCGAGGGGGGGGTCTCAATTCCAAAACACTTAGAATTAGGAAATCGGGTACTGCGATCGACTCTCTGAACGTCACGACCGGATGGCAGGACGGACCGTCTCAGGCACAATGACGGGCCGGACAGAATCTTTAATGAATTAGAGTCTTTGAAATTTGGACGAAGCGCAGGACGGACCGTCGCAGGCACGACGGGCCGTTCACCGGCGTGCGTGACCCTGACTGGGTCGGATTTCTGTTAAATATTGTAAGGGGCGTTTTGGACTATTCCTGCTAAATTATAAAGTTAGGGGTTTTATGTTAATAATTAAATTACTTTGGGGGGTTAAAAGGAGACAAATTTGGAATAAAAGTGTGTGTGTTATTTATACATCTTTTATACTTAAATTATATACTAATAGGGTTTAAAAGAAAGAGGGGTTGAATAGAAAAAAGAAGGAGCAGGAGAGGAGAACGATTCGAGGAGAGAGGCAACGAAGAGGATAGCAAAAGATTTTGAAGATTAGCTTGCTGATCACGAATCTTCGGTGGAAAAGTAGGTTATGGTGTATGATATTCGTAGTAAACTTCTTTATAGAGAATGATATGTATTGGGTCGTATGGTAAACCCTGTTATATGCTTAATTGGGGATGTCTTGTCGAATGTGAGTTATATAAGTGTGATACAATAAGCATGATGAAGTATTGAATCCAAAATCTTGAAAAACCCTATATGCCCTTGTTATTGAGATTGTGATGCCGTGGTATAAAAGAAGGCTTGATGAACTTAAAGTGATGGAGTAGTGGAAAGGGTTTCAGAATCGGACCCGTAGAAGAATAGGGAATCGGGGTCACGAAACCGACACGGTAGAAATTAGGGGATCGGGGTGTCACGAACCGACAAGTAGAATTAGGGCGATCGGAGGTCACGTTACGAACATAAGAAAACTAACATAATGAAGCTTGAAGATGTAATTACTCACTTAATGAACCTACTTCCCAAATGGGTATGGCATTGAGGCACTTTGAGTCTCATGGGTGAACTTGGCGGTGCCTTATTAATGATATAGAACTTGTGTGTTGATACATGTTGAGTATTGTAGTTGATTTATGATATTATTTGATATATTACTGTTTCTATTTTTGAGTGGGCGAGATTACTACTCAGTACGTGTGTTTTGTACGGACCCCTACTTTATGTTTCTTTCTGTGTTGTTTGTGCGAGTGTTGCAGCAAACGTTTGCCACCGTCGTCAAATCAAACGCAACTCTAGACAGTCTTCATCAGCCAGATTTCAGGGTGAGCTATGCTTCTAGCTTGGACTGGATGTCTTCCCCGTCATGTCTTGATGCCTTTGAGAGATTCCGGCATGGACTAGCTTTTACTTATGTTAGCTTCTTTAGGATACTCTAGATAGTTAAATTGAAGGATATATGTTCTTGTGGTGATGACTTCCAGGTTTTGGGAATAACAGTATGAGTTTTTATAATTATTAATCTAATTTGCATTAGTGAGTTTTAAGTCTTCCGCATTATATTTAGTGATTTATGGTTGAGTTGAAACGTGGGAATGGATGGGTGGTTTGCTCACCATAGTAGGATAAGTGTGCGGTGGCCAGTCGCGGGCCCGTTTGGGGTTCGTGACAAACTGGTATTCAGAAGCATTTAGGTTCGTTGGTTCTATCACAAGACACAGGTCTAGTAGAGTCTAGGACGGTTAGGGGACGCCTTTACTTTTCTTGAGAGGCATAAGACTTTAGGAAAACTCCATTCTTTTTTTTCTTCTTTCGTGATATTACTTGGATCTAAATGTATCTAGGTGATACAAATTGGTTTTTTGCCCTCCTTTCACTCTATTCGCAGATAGTTAGAACTAGAGCACAAAGACTGCGCCAACACCAAACATCTGGCAAGACACGAGGCGTCTGAGCCAGCCACTGGGGTTGTAGCTCGACAGAGGAGTAGTGACAAGAGGCAGTGAGAGGGTCGTGGGAGGACTTCCTCTAGAGGAAGAGGACTAGCACCTAGCCCATCTGGTACTAGGGCGGTGACTATTCACAACTGAGGGGGAGTGGTAGAGAGGGTGAGGATGGGGAGAAGAACAAGTGCAGAATAGGAATGAACCCAAAACCTACCCAGAGGATGATCAATCAGGGTTCTTGCTTATCTTAGCGGGTTATATGATCAGGGCCAGACGCCTCAGTGTTTTCTGCCACCAAACCTACGGTTCCGGAGGTACAACATGAAGGTACATGGATTCCCCGCATGGATGCCTATAGGAATTAGGGCACGTTTCAGTGTCTTAACACAGGGCCTTATAATGACAAATGATCAGCATGAACTTTTCAGTAACGTAGTTCTTGACAAGTGAAACCTCCAAGCTTCAAGGGTGCTGAATCTGAGGATTGCCTTACGTGATTTCTGGTTGACTGTCCTGAGCTACTACACAAGCAGGAGTATAGGTAGAACGGTTTTTTTGGTGTTTAGTTTGTGACTTATCATTTCAAGGGAACGCCAAAATATGGTGGCGGGTCACATGTTGAGTGTCAACAACAGAGGCACCATCTATGGACTTGGGACGTCATTCTCTAGCTGTTTATGGAGAGTTATTTCCCCGGACTTGGAGGGATAGGAAAAGAGATGAGTTCTTGAGCCTAGAGGAAGGTTTTTAGGATTGTCGGTTAATGCCCATTATGAGGCTAAGTTTCACGCATTATCCAGGTATGCCACCCAACTATGTTTCAGTCCACAAGAGCGGGTTCGCTGCGTTGTTTTGTGACGGGGTTGATGTCATCATAATTGACAAATTTCAGCTTACAGGTAGCGGCTACGGCCAAAATCCTTGCAAGAAGGGTAGACTTGTGATAGAGGTGGAAGGAGTGAAGCTAGATGAATCACCATAGGCATCGAACAAAAATGTTTGAAAAGGGAGGTGAGTTTAAGATTCTTACTCCTAGAGGACAGGGGTTCAGGAGGTTACTCAGTCCGACCAATTCAGTCTTCACACAGACTGTAGTTGGGGGTCCACCTCAACCGGGTAAACATTTCTCTGAGGTCTTGGAGGTTATTCCCAAACCTCGTCATTCTCACAGAGACCTATGCTAGACCCCAGAGAAGTTATGGATGTGGGGGAGATGGAAATATTAGGAGGGAATTGTCCAAAACAGAGTTATAGACCCCCAATAGCTAGAGTAGAGGTGGTCATGGTAAGAAGGCAGGTATTATGGAGGACCGTGGTGGAAGATGGTTGAGGTGGTAATGGTGTTCAAACAAACGGCCGGTGGTGAATGGACAAACTGGAGCTACTACAAACACACATGGTAGGGCAACGGGCAGACAGGTGATAGGGCCCAGTGTTGACGCTTTCCCTGGCACAGGGCGGTCTGAAACGAGGCATCAGATGCTGTTATTCACATGTAATCTTTTGGTTTGATGCATGGTTCGTTATTATTTGATCCTGGCCTCCAAATTCATAGTATTCTTCCTCCTTTTCTACTGGTCTTACTTAATTTACATTTGAATTGCTTGACATGCCCTATTGTGTTCTAATCGGTGGGTGAGTCTGTGATAGTTGAAAGGTATATAGGTCTGTCTGGTGACTTTTTGGGGGAGCAATACTCATGTTAGACTTGTTGGTTATCTTGAAAGGTTGATTTGATGTAATTTGGGTAGGACTTGGCTTTCTCCAATTTTGCCAATCTTAGATTGTAATGCTAAAACTGTAATGTTGGCCAAGCATGGGACAGATCCGCTAGATGGGAGGGTAACTACACTTCACTCCAGTTCGTATCATCTCCTTTCTTCGTGCTAAGAAAATGAGTTAGTAAGGGTTTAGCGTTCTTGGCACACCTCAAGGGATGATACTACCAAAAGTACCTTCGATTGAGCGGTTTCGGTAGTTCGTTTGAGTTTGGAGGTTCCCTGTAGACCTTCTGGTATGCCACCGGAACAGGGATATTGACTTTTGCATTGATTGAGCGGGGTATTATCCAATTTCCATACCCCCTTATAGAATGGCTCCAACAGAGTTAAGGGAGTTAAAAGCCAACTTCAAGAATTGTTAGGGGAAAGGCTTTATTAGCGAGTGCATACCTGGGTGCTCCTGTTTTGTTTGTGGATCAAGAAAGAGGGAGTCTTCGGTTGTGCAAAGATACCGGGCAACTAAATAAAGTAACTATTAAGAACAGGTTATTCCTCTTCCTCGCATTGATGATTTGTTCAATATCAGTTACAGGGTTTCTTGTGTCTTCTCTAAGATTGATCGAGTTGGTTATCATTAATTAAAAAACGGCAGCAGATGTGGCCAAAGACTGCTTTCGAAACAGGTATGGGCATTATGATTCTGGTATGTCCTTGGAGCTAACGAATGCCCATGCTGCTTTCATGAGCTGATGACGGATTTTTATTTAAGCCAAGCCATATCTGGATCTACTTTGTATCGTATTTATTGATGATTATACTGATATACTCCAAGAGTAAGAAGGAACATGAGGGAGGAGCATTTGAGATTGTGGTGGAATGTGGGGGAGAAAAATCTTTATGCCAAATCTCCAAGTGTGAGTTTTGGATAGATTCAGTGTCCTTCTGGGGCCACGTGGTTTCTAAGGATGGAGTGATGGTGGATCCTTCTAAGATCGAAAGTAGTGAAAATTGGGTAAGGACCTACTAATGTGTCAGAAATAAGAAGCTTTGTTGGTTTAGCCAGTTACTACCGTCGATTTCACGGGATTCTCTTCTATGCCTCCAATTGACGTAATTGATAAGAAGAATGTTCCATTTGTATGGTCGGAGATGTGAGGCGAAGAAAGCTTTCAGAAAACTCAAGACTTTTGCTGATTATACACCTATCCTTACCTTGCCAGTATTAGAGGGTAAGAACTTTATTGTTTATTATGATGCATTCCTATTCTGGTTGGGTGCCGTGCTAATGCATGAGAAAAAATGTAATTGCTTATGCTTCGAGGCAAGTAAGGTGCATGAAACGAATTATCTGACCACGATTTGGAGTTGGCTGCGGGGTAGTGTTTGTTAAAGCAATGGAAGATACATTCTATATGGGGTTAATGTGATGAAGGTCTATACGGATCATCGCCCCAGCCTACAGTATTGTCTTACTCGAACGATTTGAATTGAGACAGATGAGCGTGGATGGAACTATGAAGGATTATGATGTTACCATCTATTGTACCACCCAGGAAAGGTATGGTTGTTGAAAGACGCCGTAAGTAGAAAACGCAGGAGCATGGGTAGTGTAGCCCACTACAAGTTTCTAGACGCCCATGGCTAGAGAGGTTCAGATCTGGCTCTGATTATGAGGTAGAAGTAAAGTAATGAGAAGAGAGGATTTTTGGCTAGTGTTGAGGCGAGTCTTCTTTCTTGACAAGCAAGGGAAAAACAGTGATGATGAGAAACTAAGCCGAATTCGGGATTATGGTGTTGCGAGGAGAGAGGCTAAATAAGCAAATAATGGATTAGGAAGGTGTTTTGGAATTAAGGTTAGGGTTATGTGTGCCCCGTGTGTTGATGATTGGGAATCCACACTATTCTAAAGAGGCTCATAGTTCCGGATTATTCTATAATCCTGGGGTGCCAACAACCAAAGATGTACCGTGACCTAAAGCAACAATTTTGGTTGGAGTAGAATGAAGGCGGGCATTTTGATTTGTGGCCTACTGTCCAATTGTTAGCAAAAGGTAAAGTATGAACACCAGAGGCCCGGAGGAACACTTCAGAGAATGCCCATTCCTGAATGGAAGTGGGAAAGGATTGCAATGGACCTTCGTGGTTGGTCTTCCACAGACATTGGGCAAGTTTGATCTATTTGGGTTAATTGTGGATAGGTTAACTAAGTCTTACATCACTTATTGGTCCAGGTGACTTACAATGCAGAAAAGTTAGCAAAATATATATCGCAGGATTGTCGATTGCATGGAGTGGAGTTCCACTGTCCATCAATCAGATAGAGGTACGCAGTTTAATTTATGTTTTGGAGAGAACATGAATGCGGAATTAGGTTATAGGTCCCGGACCTTTAGTACTGCATTCACCTCAGACCGATGGTCAGTCTGAGCGAAAAACAATCAGTTTTGGAAAGATAGCTTCGTGCATGCGTGATAGAATTTGGTGGTTCAATTGGTATAACTTTTTTACCCTGAGAAGATTTTTCATACAATAATAGCATCACTCGAGTATTGATATAGCTTCCTTTCGAAGCATTGTATGGGAGGACAGTAGGTATCCCATTGGTTGGTTTGACTCTTCGAGGTTAGACTTGGGGTTTTACTGGACCTTTGAGGGATTCATTAGAAAAGGTTAAATCTATTCAAGAAAAAGCTTTTGCGGATCAGTAGGCAAAGGAGTATGCAGGACGAAAGGTTAGGGGATTGGGGTTATGGAGGGGAGCAAGTTCTTGCTGAAGGTTTCGCCCATGAAAGGGGTGATGGTGATGCGGTTTTGGTAAAAGAGGTAGGTACGCTAAGCCCAAGTATATTGGACCATTTGAAGAGTACTTAGCGAGAGGGAGGGTGTCTTATGAATTAGCCCTTGATCCGATTATTTTAGTGTGTCTAGCTGAAAAGATACCATGGGATGGGAAACTACATATTCCGTTGGGATTCGTTCTCTGATTGAGAATTTGTCTTATGAGGAGGAGCCACGTTGCCATTCTGGATAGAGAAAGAATCTGTAAGTTGAGATCACGGGAGATTGATCATCCAAGTTCAATGGAAGAATTGACCAGTTGAAGAAATCACTTGGAGACGGAAAGAAGGAGGCTGATATGCAAGAAAGAATACCCGCCCTGTTACAGATTCAGGTTCTCCTTTTTCCCTTGTTTTTCTTCTTATGATCGCTCGAGGACGACTGCTGGGTAAAATTGGTATCTATTTGTAACGACCTGTTTGTTTGTCTGTTAGTCGTTTGAGCACAGCAAATTTATTTTGGAAAAACTGTGGCTGAGTCGACGGATTCCCACGACGGACCGGGGGGTCTAGGCACGACGGACCGTCGAGGGGGTCTCGTCCAAAAAACCTAGATTTTTAGAAATTTGGGTACTGAGATCGACTCTTCTGAAAGTCACGAGCGGGATGGCAGGACGGACGTTCAGGCATGACGGGCAGCACAGTCTCTTTAATGAATTGGAGTCTCTGGAAACTTTGTGACGGAAGCCGCAGGACGGACCGTCGCAGCACGACGGGCGTCACAGGCTGCGTGACCCTGACGGGCTCGGATTTGTGAAATATTTTAAGGGGACATTTTGAACTAATTCTATTATAATTATTGAAAGTTAGTGGTTATGTTAATAATTTAATTATTTGGGGTCAAAGGAGACAACTTTGGAATAAAAAGGGGTTATTTTATACATCTTTATACTTAATTATATACTAATTAGGGTAAAAGAAAGAGGTTTTTGGAATAAGAAAAATAGAAGTAACAGGAGAGGGAGAGAACGATCGAGAGAAGAGGGAAACGAGAGTAGTATATGGCAAAGGATTTTGAAGGATTAGATTGCCTTGATCACAAATTCTTGGTGGAAGTAGGTTATGGTTTATGCTATTCGTAGTAAACTCTTAATAGCGAATGATATGCATTGGGTAGTATTGTAACCCTTCTATATTCTGTTAATATATGCTTGAGAATGTGATTATATAATTGTGATAAAATAAGCATGATGAAGCTATTGAATCCTAACTCTTGAAAAACCCTAATATGCCTTGGATGAGATTTGATGATGCCTTGGTATAAAAGAAGCTTGTATAAACAAAAGTGATGAGGGTAGTGGAACGGTGTCACGAACGACACGTAGATTAGAATTAGGGATCGGGGTCACGAAACCGACACGTAGAATTAGGGGGATTGGGTGTCACGAACAGACACGTAGATTAGGGGATCGGGAGTTTCACGTACCGACCAAAGTAAGAACTAAACATAATGAATTCTTGACAGAGTTAATCTACTCAATTAATGAACCATAATACCCAAATGGGTATGGCATTGAGGCTTGAGTCCTCATGGTGTGAATTGGCGGTGCTTATTAATGATATAGAAACTTTTGTTGTTGCTACATGTTGAGTATTGTAGTGATTTATGATATTATTTGATATATACTGTTTTCTATTTGAGGTTGGCCGATGGATACTACTCAGTACTTGTGTTTTGAACTGACCCTATGGTATGTTGCTTCTTTGTTATTTGTGGAGCTGCAGAAAACGTGTCCTCGTCTCAAACTAAACAGCAACTCTAGCCAGTCTTCATAATGCCAGATTTCAGGGTGGGAGCTATTGCTTCTAGCTTGGAAGGATCTTCCCCGGTCATGTCTTGATGCCTGAGATCCAGATGGAATAGCTTTTACTTATTTTAGCTTTCTTAGGATACTCTTAGATTGAGTAAATTGAGGATAGATGTTCTTGTAGGGTGGTGACTTCCAGGTTTTTGGAATACAACAGATTGAGTTTTGAATAAGTATTTAATATATTTCATTAATGAGTTTAGTCTTCCGCATTATATTTTGTTATTTATGGTTGAAACGTCGGAATTGGAGGGTGGGTTACTCCCATAGTAGGGATAAGTGTGGGTGGCCAGTCGCGGCCCGTTTTGGGTAGTGACAGGTTTGAGACGAAAGCAAAAGCTGATGGGAATTGATGGAAGGAAACAGTAACAAGGATGTCAGAGGAGACGCTAAATAGGAGAAAGAAGATGGAAAATAGAAATGCTGTTGGTACTGAATAGGAACAAAAAGAGGAGGCAAATGAACCATGGGTTAATATGTTTAAGAAACAATTAATGTAGCAAGCAAGGGAATGCGAATGCGACTATCCTATTTCCTCAGCAAGGTAGTTAATGGACCAAAGATGGGTGCAAATGGAAGAGAAAGAGGTGCAAGAAGAAGAAGAACAGAAATGGAAGTGGCTCTCATTGCATATGTGATTGGGAGAATGCCCTAGGTTACAAGACTATGAAGAGATACATACTGATGAATGGTCAAGTGTGAGGTAAATCTGAAGAGTTTCTTTCATTGAGGGATGGATATTATAATCTGTTTCAGAGATTAGTGACCATGAATGAGATTTCGTTCTCTGGGCCATATACTATCAACAATCGACCAATAATCCATGACACAATGGTGTCCGGAGTTGATTTGGTAGTGAGTTGCAGTTCCTAACAAAAATTCTTTATGGTGAATTTTCTAAAAATTGCCTTGAAAATGTTGGATTTGTGTGATCTTTGAGTATAAGATTCAAGTGCTATGGAGTTCCTCTTTTTGCGGATGATGTACCACAAGCAAAACAAGGATCTCATTATGTAGAATGCTGGTTGAAGTTAATGTTACAAAAGCTATACCTCAGAAGATAGCAGTAGTGGATCTAAATGGGGAGAAATTTATGCAAGATGTAGTGTTAGAATGGAGGCCTCAATACTGTGATAGGTGTCAGAAGATAGGGCATCTATGTCAAGTGGAGCCTGAACCAAAAGAAGAGATGCCAAAGAGAAGGAGGCCATGGAAGAAAGTAACTCAAACTTGGCAATATAAAGGTCCAATTTCACAAAAAACTGAGTAAGAGAAGAAAGATGTACAAAGATAAGAGAACACACTTAGTCCACAGAAGAATGAGCAGGAGGAAGACAGGAATCAGCGAAAGAAATTAGATCAGCAAACACCAAGGAATAATGGGAAGCAGTATATGGTTATAGACAGCCGGAGTGAGTTTTGCTAACTTTCCTATCTTGGGAAAGTTATACCAACAAGGAATTGGTTTTGAGAGTCTTATGATAACAAAAGGCCTCACTATCTATTGAGAGAAGGTGGTAGCATCAAAGACTTGTTGATGAAGTGGTTGTTCTGGAATGTGATGGGTCTGAATAAAAGGTATAACGAAGGAGATTTAAGCCGGCTATTTACAGCAAGAATAAAGTAACTAGGTAGGGTTAGTTGAAACAAGAGTTAAAGAGAAAAAGGTGAAATGAACTCAATTCTTAAAGGGATCGCACCAGAGTGGAAAAAGATACACATAATTATATGGAGTCCTAAGGAAGGATAGGTTGGTATTGGAGAAACTGGTATGAGAGTAAAGATGATTAATAGCACTAGCTCAACTGTGCATTGTTCAGTTTAATGGAAAGAAGTAAAGGTTATCAGTTTATAGGAATGTGTGTACGGCTTTTAATTAATAAGTTGAACAGAGGAAAAGTCTATGGCAAGAAATGAATTACAATGTCCAAAAGATATTTTTCAACCTTGGCTATCGTAGGAGAATTTAATGTTATTCTTTCACCAAGGATATATTAGATGGTTGTTCCTCTACTAATAATGAGTTTAAAAGATTTGGTGATTGTGTGAGAGATATGGGGATTTTGGTAATTGTGTGAGAGATATGGGGATTACGGAATATAATGGATAGGTAAACTAATATATACTTGGACTAACAAGGCAATGTGGGAGGGATAGAATATCTAGTAGAAGTAATAGAGAATCTGGAAAATGATGAATGGATGGATAAAGGGGGGCATGTGAAGGTTAGATGATGGGAATCAAGGCATATCTGATCATCGCTCTATGATGATTTACTGCAAAAAACTCAACAGCAGGGGAAAAGTAGCTTTAATTCTTCAATGTATGGACTGAGCATGAGGGCTTTATGAAATGGTGGAAACTATATGGAAAAAAGAATAACGGAAACATAGCATAATGAAGAGGGAAGGTGTGCGTAAGTTGAAGGATATCTTCAGCATGTTATAAAACAGTTGATTAGAAAGGGTTAAAATACATTGGGAACAGATTGAGATGGCTAGATGGGAGATTGCAAAAGTTCAGGACCAAACTTAATGAGTAAGCTACTGATGAGTGTAATTGTGCAGGAAAAGAGGTTGTGATTAATTGAAATGGCAAGGATATAAAAGGAAAGTTCTTTGAGGCAAAAGGAAAGGATTAAAATGGGATACAATTAGGGGATGCAATAATAAGTTATGTTTTTCAGCTCAATGATAAAGGACGAGAATCAAATGAAAACAAATAAGGTATCATGTACTTGAAGGGTAAGATGGTTTGTATGATCCACTTGAATACAAGATGAGTTTGTGATGTCTATAAAGTTCTTATGGGAACTTCGCATGTAAGATACCAGGCAATTTTAATGCTAAGTCGATGAAAAGAGGGCCTACCTTGACAAAGCAGCAAGATACCAATAGTAGTTTACTGCAGTAACAGAACAAGATACTTTATGATGGTTTTGAAATAATCCATAGGAAATGATAAAGAACTAGTTATAGATGGTTATAATGCTTTTTTTTTTTTTTTAAACCACACTTGGCAAATCATTAAATGGGATACATTGAGGCCTTCAAGAGCTTTTTCACAACATGAAACTACATAAAGCATTGCAATTGTTACCTCTAGGTCATCATACCAAAGTTCAGATCCTAAAACTGTGATGGAAAGAATACAGGCCAATAGATTGTTGTAAAGGAGGTATAAGATCTCTCCAACGTTCTAATAACAGATTACCATGGTGTGATTCAGAGTATCATTTGTGATAGTCAGCAGTGTTTTTATTCCAGGAAGAAGAATTGCTGGATAATATAGTGTTGGTCAGAAATGGTTTATTAAGGATTATACTAGGAAGCATATTTCTCCTGGAAGCATGTTGAAGAGTTGATCTGCAGAAAAGCTTATGATTTCAGTGGAATGGGATTATTTGGAGCAAGTAATGTTTGGTCTAGGATTTCAAAAGATGGTTTTTGTGCAATGGATAATGAAATGTGTCAAAAGTGAACTACTCCATTAGTAGTTATGACAGGATTTCTTCAAAGTTTTTGGAAAGCAAACGACAAGGATGAGACAAGGGATATCCAAAGTCTCCTTTTGTTGTTTGCTATAGGCTATGGAGTATCTTAGTAGGCTTCTTAAGGAGCTTAAAGATGATAAACAGTTCAAGTATCATCCTAGGTGCTCTAAACTTGATATCACTCACTTATGTTTTGCAGATGATCTATTACGGTTTGCTAGAGGAGATCTTAAATCTATTAAAGCTATCCAACTGTGTTTCTCTTAATTTTCTCAAGCTTTACGGTTACAAGCTAATCTAAATAAAAGCTCAATATACTGTGGAGGGGTTCAGATGGAAGTGAAGCAACAGATTGTTCAGCAACTAGGATATAACATGGAGAAACTTCCTTTCAAATATTTGGGAGTGCCATTATGAACCAAGAAGATGTCAGTGCTACAATGGTATCCTATCATTGAGAAAATAATGGCAAGAATCTACTCATGGACAGCTAGAAAATTATCTTATGCAGGTAGGACTCAACTTGTTCAGACAGTGTTATTTGGTTTCCAATCTTATTGGGCTCAATTATTCATCTCTCCAGCTAAGATAATCAAGTTAATTGAGAGTTTGTGTAGAACTTATCTGTGGTCAAGAGTAGGGGGGGCATTTTTTGTACTAAGAAATCTATACTAGCTTGGGAGAGATTTTGCCTGGCCTAAAAATGAAGGATGTATGGGGATGTGATAAACATGCAAGGTGGAATAGAGCAAGCAATAGCGAAGCTTTTGTGTACTTAGGCAACAAAGAAACAAGCCTTTGGATCAAGATGGATACATGCATACTACTTAAAAGGGCAGAATGAATGGCAGAAGAGAGATCAAGCAAGTTGGATGATCAGGAAAATAATGAATGCTAAACAAATAGTTGATTAGATTCAACCAAAACAGGGAAAAGAGATGATCAAGCAAATCTATGATTATCTGAGAGGGGAGAAAAATAAGCCTGAATGGAGATGTCTAATGTTTAAAAATGCAGCCAGGCCAAAAGCTACCTTTACTCTATGGATTTTGTTGAATAGGAAGCTAGCAACAGTGGATAGACTTGCTAAATGGGGAATGACACTTGATAAAACTTGTAACGACCTGTTTAGTCGTTTTGAGCAGCAGATTTATGTCTGGAAACATTGGAGAGTCGAACGGGACCCCACGAGGACCGTCACGGGCATGACGGACCGAGAGGGGGTCTCGTTCCAAAACCTTAGGATCTGAAATTTGGTTACTGAGATCGACTCTCTGAACGTCAGACGGGGTGGCGGACGGACGTCTCAGCATGACGGCGTCACAGACCCTTTACTGAAATCGTGGTCTCTAAACTCTGTGACGGAGCAGCAGGACGGGCCGTCGCAGGCACGACGGCCCATCACAGGAACGACGGCCCATCACAGGCTGCGTAATTCCCAGGTTGCGGTCGGATATTGTTAAGTAATTTAAGGGCGTTTTGGACTTTTCTGCTCTATAATTATTAAAAGTTAGTGGGTTAATGTTAATTAAGTTAATTACTTGGGGGTTAAAGGAGACAACCTTGGAATAAATAGTGGGTTACTTTGTTTCCATCTTTATACTTAATGTACAATATTAACTAGGTAACAAGAAAAAAGGGGTAAAATAAGAAAAATGAAAGAAAGAACAAGAGAGAAGCAGAGATAACGATCCGGGAGAGAGAGAAAGAACAAGAGGAAAGCAAAGACTCTGAAGATTAGCTGGTTGTGATCACGGAATTCTTCGGTGGAAGGTAGTTATGGTTTTAGCTATTCGTAGTAAACTCCTTAATAGCGAATGATATGTATTGGTAGTATTGTAAACCCTTCTATAGCTTAACGCTTTGCTGTATGAAGGTGAATGTGATTATACGATTGTGAGAAAACAAGCATGATGAGCGATTTGAATCTTATCTTAAAAGAAATCCTAATCTTAACATGTTAATGAGGAATGATGCTGCCTGGTATAAAAGAAGGCTTGATGAACTAAGTAGTGATAAGATAGAGGATCGGGTGTCACGCCACCCACTGACACGTAGAATTAGGGGATTCGGGTGTCACCGACCGACCACGTAGAATAGGGGATCGGGTGTTTGTCACGAACCGACCACGGAATAGATTAGGGGATCGGGGTGTCACGAACCGACACGTAGAAATTAGGGGATAGGGTGTCACGTTCTGACACATAGTTAGTAGGGGACGGGTGTCACGTACCGACAATAGTAGTAGCGGGGCCGAGCGGAGTGTCACGTACCGACACAAGAGGATCATAAAGATAATGAATCTTGAAAGAGTGTTAATAGTAAAATCATCTAATGAACCTAATTCCCAAATGAGTAGATATTGAGGCGTGGTGAGTCCTGCTGTATGAACTTGGCGGGACTTATAACATGATGTTTATACCTTGTTGCTATCACTGTTCAGAATATTAGTGATTTTATGATGTTATCGAGATATATTGATTTATGTGAGTTGGCCGATGATACCTACCAGTTACTTGTGTTTGTACTGACCCCCTACTTTATGTTTTCTTCGTTGTTATTGCTGGAGTGCAGCAAACATACCGTCGTCTTCAACTCAACCGACAACTCTACCCAGTCTTCATTACATGGATTTCAGGGTGAGCTAACGCTTCTAGCTTGGACGGATCTTGTCCTCATGTCTTGATGCCTTGAAGTTCCGGCATGGACTAGCTTTGTTATTTTAGCTTTTTAGAATAATCTTAGTTAGTAATTTGATCATAGATGTTCTTGTGGTGATAGACTTCCAGATTTGGGGATAATATAATGTTGAATTTTAGAAGTGATTTGTGTTTGAATTGTCGTTTTTGTTTTTTTTACTTTTTTTTGTTAGTTTAATGTTTTTCTTCACGGCACATTTACTTTCTATTGATTATAAATTGAAATGTAGGTTTAGATTCGTTGGTTCGCTCACATAGGAGGTAAGTGTGGTGCAGTCGCGATCCGATTGGGTCGTGACATTAGCATTCTCAATACTCTCCCACAACTTGCCTTGCAACCTGACATTTAGAAAAGGTGTTCTAAGTTTCATATTGCATTCCTACATAAAACACCACAGGTTTTATCTACTTCCGCCCCCATCTGGTTAATCTATCCACAGTTGCTAATTTTTGGTTAATCATCATCCACATTATGTTTGTAGGCTTTGGTCTGATGCATTGCTATAAATGAAGCATGTCCATGTTGGCTTTGGTTTTTGGTTTTGTCTTCTTGTCATGTGATAGTACATATGCCTCAGTATACCTTTTCCTTTGTTTGCTGTTGTTCACTTGATCAAACTGTAGCTTTGGCAACTATTATTTTGAACCATCCATCTTGCATTTTGCTTATCTCCATGTCCCTCTGCCTTTTACTTAGTATGCATAAATCCATTTAATCCACAGCGATTCTTCTGTTTGCTAAATCCACCATAGTTTAGCTATTGCTGCCCTGTTCCAAGTTTTTCAGGTTGATCAAGCCCTCTAAACCACCTTCATATTTAGGACTGCATTACTGTCCCAAGCTATTAGAGCTTCCGGGTGAGTATGTTATGGTTTTTATGCTATTGTAGTAAACTCTTAATAGCGAATGCTATGTATTTGGGTAGTATTTGTAAAACTTCGATAGCTTAATTGTATGCTTGTATGAATGTGATTATACATGGTGTATAAAAAAGAATGATGAGCTATGATCTTAATCTTGAAAGAACCATTACCTTGATTAATGATAATTGATGATGCCTGGTTATAAAAGAAGGCTTGATGAACTAAAGTGATGAGATTAGGGGATCAGGTGTCACGAACGACACGTTAGAATTAGGGGATCGGGGTGTCACGAACTGACACGTAGAATTATTAGTGGAACGGGTTGTCAGCGAAACGCACGTAGAATAGGGGAGGATCGGTGTCACGAACGACACGTAGATGAAGTGGATCGGGTGTCACGAACGACACGTAGGAATAGGGGATCGGGTGTCACGAAAACCGACACATCGAATTGTGGATAGGGTTGTCACGAAACCGACACGTGAGTATTAGGGGATCGGGTGTCCCGAAAACCGACACGTTTTAGAATTAAGGGATCGGGTGTCACGAACTGACACGTAGAATTAGGGGGGATCGGAGAGGGTCAGGTCACGACCCGAAATGGTGTGTTGGCCTAGTCTATCCCACCAAGGACAAGTCAGCCTTAAAAACCAATATCTAACAAAGTGCGGAATAAATGACAACCAACAACAATTTCTATAAAAGACAACCAAGTCATATTAAACCTCAATCCCTGAAAACCAGGTTGTCAGGTGCACAAGCCTCTAATGTAAAAATTAGAATTGAATAAAATAGAAGTGCTAAAATGAAGTGTCTTTCAAGTAAAACAAAGTCATAAACTGGAGTAGTAGGAAGTTTGTGTGAGATTCAAGCAGCTACCTCACAATCTCCACAAGATGCCGGGAAACGAAGAGAATGGAAGGTATCACAAAAATCCGGGCTCGTAACCTACAAAAAATTTGAATAGAGCAAGGGGGTAGTACCAAACCACGCGGTACCCAACAAACAAACCTCTAAAAAACAAGTTAAGTGAACAAATACGGGCACTCCTTACACCCTATCTAAACCTCTCGTACAAGTCATAACAGTTTACAGTGTACCGAAACAACTAACCCTTCAATACACACACTCTATCAGTTTTACAATTCTCTACAATAACAAATTACAACAGTCAAAAGCCACAGAAAAAGAAACACTCGAAAGGTCAGCAGAAACAACGTTTTCAAGTTCATCAATAATAAGATGTCGCAATGACATGAGATGCGATGCTCAAGTATAGTTGATGCATGTCTTCCTAACGATAACACCCGTCTGTGCCAGTCGGGACCATGGGGGACATATCTGTCCATGCACCTGTCGCAGGCGTACGGACCTACGATAATAGTAATCCTTCGCGCGTCGCGATATGTCCCTACGAATATAAATATACCATACGCGGCGGGCGATACACCCTCGAATTGTACTCCTTTATAGCCACTATCATGTCTCATATACAATGCAAATTGACATGCTCAATGAGAAAACTGAGGAGATAAACAATTATATAACAAAAACACAAAGTTACAGCAAGGAATACAACACTAACAAATAGAAAGAGAAACAAGTATCCAAATCGTTATCAACACCACACAAGGAAAATACACGATTTCATGACGCCTTAACAAGAGTTAGAAATCCATTGCCTAGCACAATCGGAATAAGTACTCTTGGACTGAAGCCTTCCCTGTTCCGTTGATGCTTCCAAATCAATGGAAGGTATCCTCAAGTACATAGTCAGAGTAAGCTGCACAAACTAAACAAAACCATATTGCTATATATTAGCCTAAAATACAAAGTTCGACCCAAAGACTATAGTCAGTTATAGAGTTTTGATGAACGATAATATGCAGTTTTCATATTCCTCGATCCAAGTAGAACTGGAGTTTTAACTTTCCAATAGTATAAATTGAATGATATCGAATATATATCATACTTCCAACCTATTTAATTCATTTCTCTATATATTAAAACCGTAATCACTATATGCTCACAAAAAAAAAAAAAAACGAAATAAACCTAGACGAATTGGTAAGAGAATAACCAACAGAGAATCTAAAACTATATACATATTGTGCCTTACTATTGTCAATCATTATATTTAATCTTAACTACCTCATATTACTTCATTTTAATCCTCAATTATATTATAGATATAATGGCAATCGTTGCAGCCAAAACAAATAAGCATCCTATTTTTGTTTTGTCTTTTCCCAATTTGCCTACAATTGATTGACCACAAATCCTGTTTCCAATTCACGTTTCATTCATATAATAATATGAATATGTATGTGCATAGTATAGACAATAATGGAATCATCTGCAGCTGTGAAATTAATGTACGCAAGAAGAAGAAAAAAACAATGAACATTTAGTTCATACTAAAACGTGGAGCAGCCATTCTTAGTGTCCCAAATTTCTTCTTTCTTTTTTTTCTTTGTGGATTAAGTAAGTACTAATTGTGATGGTTTTAGCCCACATATTGTATTAAACTAACAAGGGTAAATCAGATAGGATCTTCTAAATAAATTATCACTTTAGCCAAAATAAGAGTATCGATACATAAACTTAAGTTTTTCTAACAAATATTCANAGTATTCGAGGTGAAAACTAACAGTAACATATGCTTGAATGGCTCTGAAAAAATATTTTTTGGCTTTAGTCACTCATGAATAACTTACTCAATATAAATACAATACACATGCAATTATCAAATATTTGAACGAAATGTATGAAAAACTCCAGCTTTAACGCATCCAATAAATTAAGTATAGTTTTTCTGTTGGGGTTTTTCTAACGCAACCATCAGTATGCCTAAGGGTGTTACAACTCATCTTGCCACTCTGCCCAGAACTATCGATAACTTGTCCTTCATATAGGACATCTTAACTAAGTGGATCAACTAGTCTATGCTTAAAAACACTAAGAATTCATCTAAAAAGTATGATCCTTTACTGCCCATGATGACTACATGGTTTATGGAGACTTGAGTTATTCTAAACTCGCGTCCCCATATTGATGCTCAATACTACTCCCAAAATGTACTTAGCTCGTATTTTGTTAAAAAAGAACTAATTCTTTGGCTTGAGATAATTATTCAAAACTTAGCCTAAAAGCTCTCTTGGAAATTGGTGTTTTACTTTTTTGCTCAAATTTGAAAACATTTTAAATCTTGGGAATACTTAGTTCCCGTATAACTTTTAAAGAAATGAACTCTAATCTTTACTCTTTGATTAACTCAAAACTTAAGTCTTAAAACAAAGTTAAAATATTTGTGAAAGACTTTTTAAAAGTTTATAAACTTCTCTTGACTTGATTCTTAACTTCTCGACTTAACTTTTAACTTTCGTTGAATTAATTTTACAGATTCAAGGTTCATAATCTCATGTTTATGGATGATTTTAATATTTTTATACGTACCTTAGAGTGTAGGAATCAACTCGAAAACATAGGTACATTGCTAAGGAACTAGTACGAAAAATAGGGGGAAAAGAGGATGAATTGGCGTCCATGGCGCTCTGAGAGGCGCCAGACGTGAGGCGTCAAAGGGTGACATTAAAAGAATGGGTTGGGCGCTCTGGCTGGCGTGGCACTCCAGATCCCAACATTCAGAGACCCCTTCTTGGGGCTCTGAGATGGGCGGCACCCAAGGCCCCTACCCAGACATACCCCTACTTTTTTTCTTCATTTTTCATCTCTAAACCCCCAACTTAGGTTTTGCCTCAAACACTTAGAATCAACTATACCATTAATATATGAAAGATTCTATTGGAAATCACACCTAAAAACATAAATCAACCTCAAGAAACTTCAATAACAAGAAGCCACAAGATTTCAAATGATTTTCATCAAGAGCTCTTAGGATTTACTTTCAAATCGATTATACATCACTGAATTGAATCATGATCTGCACGTGATTGAACTAACCCCATGTTATGTGATCTCACATACCTCTTAGGCATCATCCCTTGGCGAACTTTACACGCAAACTCGAACGTTCTTAGCGAATCTTGAATTTTCTTTCTCTTTTCTCTTTCTCTAAGTCTTAGCATGAACTACAACTTTTCTAAACTGATCTAATGCTAAATATAAACCAATTAAACTCCTAAATACAAATTAAAGTAATTGGGTAAGTAAATGACTAAAAATACCCTTCCAAAACCGGATTTAAACTTTTCTTATTTGAACAACCCAACTTCATATGGGCATATCTCACTCGTACGAACTCAGAATCGAGAAAACTTGGTGACATTGGAAAGAAAATTCCAAAATCTTTCCTATGGTATCTGAAAGCACACCTAACTCATCCTGAGCTGGGAGTTACAATCGTTTGAAATTAATTAAAACTCCAAAATTAACATAACTTAATAAACTTCCAATTTTTTTATTCTTTCCTAAAATAAGTATTTCCACTTCTAATTTTTTCTATCTCTTTAAATTTAGTGAGATATTACAATTTCTCCCACTTCAGAACATTATTCCTCGAATAAGATTACTCTTACTAGGATAAGGGTGTAACATCTAACATTCAACTCAAACACCCACACGCAATGCAAAATTGACATGTGAACTTATACTAAGAAGAGAATTAGTATCTTGATCTGAAATTTCTCATGCTTTAAATAGATGTGAATATATCTTCTTCATATCTTCCTCATCTTCCCAAGTTGTTTCCTTGATAAACTGATTTCTCCAAAGAACTTTGACTGGTGCTACTTCATTGGTCCTCAACTTGTGATTTGGTGATAAAAATCTAAATCAGAATCTCTTCATAAGATAAACTATCCTTGATCCCATTATCTTCAGTTGGTATGATCAATGAAAGATCACTCATGCACTTTTTCAACATGGAAATGTGAAGTACCAGATGATCTGTTGCTAACTCTTGTGGTAGATCAAACTCATAAGCTACATTACCAACCCTTTTTGAAATTCTGTAAGGGCCAATACATAGGGATTAAGTTTCACCCTTCACCGGTGAAACTTTTAGATATACCCAATCATTTACGTCAAACTGTAACTCCCTTCTCCTAACATCAATATAGGTTTTTTGACGACTCTGCATTATTTTCAATTTATCTTGAATCACTTTCACCTTATCTGTAGCTTGATGAACTAAATATGGTCCTATCAACCCAGCTTTACCAACTTCAAACCATCCAATAGGATATCTACATCTTCTCCTATAAAGAACTTAATAAGAAGCCATTTGGATGCTAGAATTATAATTGTTGCTGTAAGAAAATTTAATAAGAGGTAGGTTATCATCCTAATTACCTTTGAAATCAATCACCTAAGACCTCAACATATCCTCTAAGGTTTAAATAGTATGCTCTGCTTGCCCATAGGTCTGGGGATGAACGAGAATACTTAAGTTCACCTTTGAACCCATGCCTTTTGGAATGACTTTCAAAATTGTGCAGTAAATTGTGCACCTTCCATGAAGTCTTACCACCTCTTGAATATAAAACTTAGCATAATCTTCTGTTGAATGGGTAGTGGCTGATTTTTTCAACTTAGCACAATCTTCTGTTGAATGGGTAGTGGCTGATTTTTTCATTCTATTGATATACCGTGGCTTCACGTATAATTAATACTTTTAAACTCACGGTTAAGTGTGTCCAAAGCTCTTTTTATGCTAATTTTTATACAAGTTTCTCTTTGTTTTGCAGGCAATCTTTCCATATTCATGCGGGAATTTTGAGATCGAGCTGCGGAAGGAAGATGGGGAAGTTTTGACAAGTTGGGATTACGATGCCTTTTGTGAACTTTCCGTCAGGCCATGACGGTCCGTCCTGCATTGTACCTTCGTGAAGATCAAGAAAGTGATCCAGTACCGTCACAATTCCCAAGGTGAAGGTCTTTTGAAACAGACCCTCGACTGGACCGTTTTGCCTATGACGGTCGTCCACTGTACCGTGAGGGGGAATGAAGAAAGCAGCCGAAGAAATGCACAAGTCTGGGACGACGGAGTCCACTACGTCCTTCATGACACACGACCGGTTCCGTCGCGTGTCCTGAACCCGCCCGCCGCGTTTTGGCAGATTTTCCATGTAATTAGAATTCTTGTTTACTTAGTTTTTTGTATTTTATAAATAGTTTCGAAAAAACGCCACTCGTTTTTGAGGTTAGACACCTGATATTAGACTCTACATATTAGAACGCATATTATTATTTAGAAATTATTGATTGTGTTGATCCTTTTTGGATATGTCTACAAGTACTTTTTGGTGATTAATCAAAGGCAATCTTTTGGACTTTACTCTTTTCATTGAAGTAAGTACATGAATTCTTATTTAATATATTTGGAAATTGTGTTTATGGCGAGGAAGTAACTAAACTCCATAACTAGGGTTGTGGGAACCATAGGCCAACTAATGAGGATAAAACCCTAGCTAAAATAACAATTCTAGAATAGTGTCTTGCATGTATTAAATATCTTTTTTAATTCTTTCGTTAAAGTCCGTTGTTATTTAAACGGATGATCAAACGTTAGAACTCGCCTTACTGCTACTTGCCGGACCAAGGAGGTAGATATAGTGACAAGAATTATTACATAGATTTATGTATAACTATCTCCTAGCTAGTATTGATTGTTACGAGGTATAACTTAGTCAAATTCGAAACGATGCTTATATGGGGTAAAGATAAGGTATAGAAGCAACACCCGTAGGCCTGGACCAAGGTGCGGAGTGAGATTTTCTGATGGCCGGACCAAGGATTAGAAATACTAACTTTATCACTTTGCCTGCAGATCTAGGAAAGTGAATTGTTATAGTTCGAATTTATCAGTTTATGGAACTGTGGTGGAACACGTAAACCCTAGTTACTTTGGATTCTTATTAAAACCCAACTCTAACAGTTGTTTAAGTGTCCCCTTTCACTTTCGTTAGTTCTTTTAGTTCCTTTACTTATTAGGATAATACAAACACCCCTGTTTACATTTTTATTTTTTTTTTTACTTTCTAAGGAAGGTTATCAACCGAACAATAGTAATAACAGTTAAATTTAAGTCTAGACTATTTTTTCCTCTGGAACGATCCCAACCTCACTAGTTTTGGGTTATTTACTTGACGCGACCGCTTTACTTCTCATTTGAGAAGTAAGTTTTAGCATATCAATTTTGGCGCCGTTGCCGGGACCCTGAAATGTGCTCCGGCACCTCCGCCCCTTCCCCCCCCCCCGTACTTACACGTGGCCAGCCAGAGCCCCACCCAAGAGGTGGCGCTACGGCTAGTCACTACTGCCTCCCCGTCTGAATGAGGAGGCGCACACTGACCGCACACCTCCTCTGGGTCAAGCCACACACGAGGAAAAGCGCATCTTGGCTCTCCTTGGGGTATCCTGGTCCTAGGAAGAGCTTCAGGATCTGTCTGATGTTCCCCGTACCCGCCACAGCTGCACGTCCGACCCCCGTCGTCTGATGAGGCTGACAGTTCTGACTCCACTCCGGAACACCAAGTTCAGGTCCCCCCATCCAGCCTCCTGACCAGCCAAACCGGGGGTGTGTTCGACGACATTGTCAAGTGTACTCCGACCGCAAAGTTTCCTCCCTGACGACAAGGAGTAATGACTCGCCCACTCACTCTGGGAGCGTCGGGTACTCACAGGAGCCTTTCCCACGATTCCGGAGATTCATAAACCTCTTCACCAGGCATCGCTTGGAGTGGACAACACGTCCATTTGGACGCTACACAACAGCGAGGGGGAGATGGTCCAGAGTTCCTACGCTTCCTATGTAGCGACTCTCCGATCCCCCAGATCGACCAAGCGGGCTGGCCCCGCTAAACAGGCCCTTGGAGCATGTTTCGAGTCCTGGGCGTGCAGGTCGACATTGTCCCTGCCCCATTCGCCGGTTCCGATCGGCGACAGTGTGATGCTACTCGGAAAACCCCCATCAATGCCGAGTTTGACTATCGCTGGCAGTAGTGAGATGGACATTTTCTAACGAGAGTCCACACTTAGGAGACCACCAAGAGGTGGATGGCCCTGCACCTATCATCGACGGAGAGGGTGCTGATTGGGTCACCGATCCGAAGGGGGCCATCAAAAAGCAACCTCACGTTCGTCGCCAAGTTCTTGTGGCTGCTCTTCGTCACTCTCTGCCTTGCCCCCACACTGCTGATAACATAGTTAACCTGGGATCGGAGCATTGCTGTGGCAGCAATGATAGCCGGCTTCGAGTTTGACCATGCAATGGCTCTCCAGCAGTCATGTCACGAAGAGGCCCTTCAAAGTCACCACCAACTACCCTTGTCCGTGCATGTCTTTGCCTTTGCAGGTCTGCAGGTGTGCCCAGTTGGCACATAGATCGTTGCGGAAAACCCCGCCGGGTACCGTTGATGATCAGGCCTTATCAGAGACGAGCAATGCGTTTGGCCCCAGCGTCGAAGCGGCCCCTCCAGAGATGCCACACCTAGCAGACGATCTTGGCTGATACAGTGGCCACCAGGCCGCATACAGCCCCACACCAGACATCCCCAGACATACCCCGTCCGAGTCCTATCCCCGGGTAGTAGACAGCCCTCTACCGACACCGCCCCACTTGCTCGAAGTACAAAACTGGAGGCACAAATTGCCCCTCTCTGCATCATAATCCCAGCCGTGGATGAAGAAGTCTATAGCTGAGTCTGAAGCGCGTATGGAGAGGCAGCTGCAGCGGAATTTGCTGAGGTGAACCAGCGCATAATGCTTGAGTTGAAGGTGTTAGCCCGACCAGCCCCTCCGTAGATTTGTCAACCTCTTCAGCTGCAGTAGACAGTCTCGTGCAGTACATCAGTAACGATCTATAGACGAGAGTTCGGCGTCTGTCGAGCCTGCTGGGAGACTAGTATTGGCGGCTTGTTTCCTACTCCAGACATTCCCCCATCTCCCCATAGAGAGTGCTAAGAGGCGAAGGTAGTCTTCGGGGATGAGGGCGCGAGCAAGGAAGAAGGGCGCCGAGGTTGGAGGCTGCGAGGAGAGCCCTCACTTGCTAGAGGCGAGGCACACCCCGGATCAGAGCATCGCAGATAGCGGATGGTGCGTCTAGCTCCCGTACTGTAGAGACAGCAGGAGGCCCTACTGAGGGTGCGGTGGCTGTGGGAGGGCATCACTGAGGATGTCCAGATTGCTGAGGACACCACTGGGGTGTCCAAGGTTGCAGAGGATGTGGGGTTCTGGGAACCGGACCCACCAGCTTGTTTGATCGAGCTGCGCTATGCGCCCAAGGTTTGCTTCACCTAAACCCCTCCTAATCTTTAGAATTTTTTATGCATTGGGGACATTGCATGTTTTTTTGTTGGGGGTGGGGTAAAATTGAAAGTGATTTTTTAGGGAGGGTGAATTCTGAGTAGCCCAACTCACTATCCCTTTTGGGGTTTTCTTGCCTGAGTTTCTTTTTCCCCAAGACTGATAATTTTTTTTTTTTGTTGAACCGGCATGTTTAAATCTTTTGTACATAGTTTAACTCTGAAGCCATGATGGCAATGAATAATCCTGATAACTGAAAATATGCAAATGATAGGCATAGTAACTGACAATGTGTGTGCTCTAATCATGAAATAGAGTTACACCATGGCAGTACCCTAAGTCTTAATTCAACTAGGTGGTCTAATGATCTGGTATATAGTGATGACATGTTAAGTGAGAGTGAGGAATTTGAATAGTCGCACTATTGATACTGAGCTAGAACTTGCCTGGTTATCCCTGCTAAAAGGAAGCTGTAACACATTAGGAAAGATCATAGGCCCTAGCTTATTCAAGAAAGCCCATTTTCTAACAACCCAAATAAAAGAAACCCCAAAAAAAAAGAAAAAAAAAAAAAATGGGAAAAAAGTTATGCCGTCTTGTCCAAAATAATTTGAGCTTAATTAGACCTTTCTTTTTTTTTTACCCCAACTGTCTTTCTGGAACAACGTGTTGGGCCCCCCCCCCCCCCCTGGTCCCATCTTAGGACAATGTGCACCTCACTTATGCCAAAAGCAATAAGTTGAGGGTGGCTATAAAAAACCTTCGTTCTGGCCCTGACCCAACTTTGGGTATTTGTACCTTGACTCATGGCAAAGCCATGAGTTGAGGGTGCTTTACGAAGATGCTCTGGAAAGTGGGGTTAAGAACAAAAGAGAAGAAAGAACAAAAGTAAATGACTCAAAAGTAGTTAAAAAAAAAAGAACAAAAGAGAAGAGAGTCACTTACACAAATGAAGAAGAAGAGAAATTGAGCAAAGGGAAAGAATATGAGAGACTGGGTGAGATAACATTATAAGAAGGGAAGATTTTAGCTGATATTTCAAAGGAGGGCAAAAAGTCCCTAGAGTATCTAAAAATGTCCCTCCCTGACCCCTGACCTATGTTACAAGCTAAAAAAGTCCTATCTGATCATAAGGTTGTTTAGCGAACTTAGGCAGTGAAATAAGGGCACTCTTATGGCAAAAGAGGTATAAATGAGTGTGACTTTGTTCTGTGATAGCTGAGTGGTTGAAATGTAATCCTATACTCAAAACTGAAATCATTGTTGAAAAATGAGGATTTTGTTCTAAGGGAGGACATTATTGCATACCAGACTTGTTAGCAACTCGTTGAAAATTGAAGAGGATAGGTTTTAGTGCATGGTGAGTCTGTGTCATGTTCGAAATCCCACAAAATTCAAGCCTAATAGTGAATAGCTGCATAGATTTTATGAGATAATCGGGATTGATATTCAAATGACTGCAAAGGTAACACATGAATACATTGTACAAAGAATTATTGTGTAGTGAGTCATAGTGCGTCGCTGAGGACAAAACAACGAAATTTTAAGTTTTGATGGTGTTTGATATAACCGTGGCTTCACGTAATAATTCATACTTTTAACTCAAGTTTAGTGTTCCAAAATCCCTTTTTATGCTAATTTTATAAACAAGTTTCACATCTTTGTTTTGCATGGGGGGGAGGTTGCATGAAATCGTTCCAGAGCCAATTGCTAGATTTGAGAGATAATCTGGGCTGAAGGAAGATGGGGAGTTTGACAATGTGGGGATTATCGAGGCTTGTGACGTCCGTCATGGCCATGACGGTTCCATCCTGCAATGTACGGTCGTGAAGATCAGAGAAGTGATCCCAGTAACCAAATTTCCAAAGTTTGAAGTCTTTTGAACGGAACCCCCTCGACGGACCGTTGTGGCCTATGACGGTCCGTCACACTTACCGTTGAGGGGAATGACGAAAGCACAGGAAGAAAATGCACATAATGGGACGACTGAGTCCCACGACGGTCCGTCCATGAACCCACGACGGTCCCGTCGCCGTGTCCTCGACCCAGCCGCGTTTTGGCAGATTTCCAGTAATTAGAATTCTTGGGTTAATTAGTTTTTTTGTATTTTTATAAATAGTTCGAACAACCTTCGTTTTTTGAGGTGAGAACACCTGATAATTTAGACTCTACAAATAGAACGCATATTATTATTAGAATTATTGTTAGTGTTTTGATCATTTTGGATATTTCTTACCAGTACTTTTTGTGATATCAAGCATCTTTTGGACTGTACTCCTTTCTCGTGAAGTAAGTACTGAATCTTCTTTAATAATATTTGGAAATTGTGTTGATGGCGATTGAAGTAACACACTCCATATAGGGTTGTGGAACCATAGGCAATAATGAGAATAAACCCTGCTAAAATCACACTTCTAGAATAGTGTCTTGCTGTATTAATAATTCTTTTCTTTCGCTTAAAGGTCTTTTAAAAAATTAAATAAACGAGATGATCAACGTTATACTCGCCTTAATGCTACTTGCCGGACCAAGGAGGTTAGATAATAGGAAAAGAATTATTAACATAAGATTTAGTGTATACTACTAATAGGCTAGTATTGATTTGTACGAGGTAGTAAAACTTCGTCAAATATCTAATACGATGCTTATATGGGGTAACGATAAGGGTTAGGAAACAACACATACACGTAGCCTGACCCAAGGTGCGGAGTTAGATTTTCTAGATGCCGGACCAAGATTTAGAATACATAATTATCACTTTGCATGCAAGTACTGAGGAAAGAATTGTTATAAGTTAGAATTATCAAGTTATGAACCTGTGGGGAACACGTAAACCCTAGTTACCTTGATTCAACTTATTCAAACCACGCAAAAGCTGTTAAGTGTCTCTTTCAATTTCGTTAGTTCTTTTAGTTCTTTTTACTTATTAAGGAGATACACAACCATCCCTGTTTCATTTTTTTTTTTTTTACTTTCCTAAGGAAGTTTATCAACCGAAACCAATAGTCATAACAAGTTAATAAGTTAAGTCTAGACTATTTTCCTCGTGTGAACGATCCCAACCTCACTAGTTGGGTTATTTACTTGACGCGACCTCTTTACTTCTCATTTGAGAAGTAAGTTTGAGCGTATCATCTATCAACAATCACTGAAATAGATTCATGTTACCTACGAGACATTGGTAAAACTGTGGCTGATTTTTTCATTATATCAACAATCACTGAAGTAGAATCATGTTACCTACGAGACATTGATAAAACTGTGATGAATTTCATATTCATCATCTCCCACTTCCATTCTTGAATTTCTATATCCTAAGCTAACCTACCGGACTTTTGATGCTCTACCTTAACTTGTTGGCAATTCAGACACTTAGCCACAAATTTATCAATGCTCTTATTCATACTACTCCACCAATAAACCTCTCTCAAATTGTGATACATATTTATGGAACCCAAATGAATGGAATATCTGGTGCTATGAAGTTCCTCCATGATCCTCTCATGGAGTTCATCCACCCTTGGTACACAAAACCTACGTTGATACCTTAATACGTCATCTCCCCCTTGTTTAAAAGTCAGCACTTTTTGCTTATGACTCATCCCATTCATCACCACTACTCCTTTTGTGGAATCCATTAGGCAAATTACCAAGCGTGCAAGTCTGTGTACATAGTTTGCTAGTTCTTTCTTTATCTTTCCCAAAATGGAAGGTACTACCCATAGACAACTTGTTCAAGTCATCAACAACAACATTAGCCTTACCTAGGTGGTAAAGAATACTCATGTCATAATCCTGGAGTAACTCTAACCACCTCCTTTGTCTGAGATTAAACTCTTTCAAAGTAAACACATATTGAAGACTCTTGTGATCAGTGAATACATCTACATGAACACCATACATATAATGACGTTATATCTTAAAATAAAATGCTATAACAATCAATTCTAAGTCATGGTTTGGGTAATTCTTCTCATGAACTTCCAATTATTTGGAGGCATAATGTCACGCCCCGAGCTACCCCCGAGATTCGGACACGAAACCTAGGACCATAAGTGATACCAAGCTAACCCTGCTGCCATGATCATTAGCATACTAAAGATAATAAACTAATACGGAAACTAAATCATAATTAAACATTAAAAGATGGGGAATACCCATATTCTATAACTGAGATATTTGAAAACAATGAGTTTAATACAAAAGAAAATAATTACACTCAATAACTAAGTGAATCTAACTCTGTCCTAAATAAGCTCTAAACAAAACTGGACTAGAAATACTGGGAACCACGCCCACCTAAATCTAAACCAAAAAACTGAAACTAAATGAACTAAAGACTAAACTGAAACTCATAATTGATGATCCTCAAAGAATGAATTGATTCACCACTGAATCTCTGCTGAAGTGGAGATCAAAAAAATCGATCTATTGCGTGATCTGGATGCTTAGAATCTGACCTACATCACGAAATAGGTAGCGCATGTTGCTTCAGTCTTAAATGTACTGAGCATGTAAGGATAGAGTAAAACTAAAATAAAACATAAACTGAACAAGTATAAAGCAAGTATAATAATCTGACATAAGTAACTGCATTCTAGCTACCTGAATGGAATGATCAATTATAACATGTTGACATTGAATACTGAATATACTAATAATGTTCAATGCAAGAAGTCTAACAAAACTGGTGGGATCTACACCATAACCGATAATAAACCATATTAGCAAAATGTGGACCCGATGTATACGCCACATCGAGAGGGACCTATATACCTTGCCAAAGGTATAATGCCATGCTGGCGTGATCACTAAACTAATTGCCCACAAAAGGGGACTTACAACCTACTTGGCTAGTAGTTCTGGGACTAATTGGGGTACGCTGAACCCTAGTCCCCACTCGGTGTTATGCGACTCCCACTGAATTCTTAATTAAACTGATAATGTTGAGTTTCTGTAAATACTAGATAGCTCACAACTTAACATAGCAAAACTAAGAATTCAACAATTTAATCCTCGTAATTTTATGCATGTATAACTGAGGGCATGTTAATATTTTGAAATGTCTGATAATATCTGACCGTAGCTGTGTAAATTCAAGGACTAAAGAAGTACATAGCTAGGGTTCTGAAATGCTTGCAATAACTAGTAATACATGATAATATAATTTGAACATATACTACTAAGTTCATGAAGTTTGTTGAAGTTTCAGAACCCTAGTTCTAATCGATGATTAGGAATCAGAATCAGACGTAAAACTAGTGACCCAGATGGGTGAAAGGAACCCACTAGTGAAATCCCACAAACCTGGTGATGAAATCCCGAAAAAAATACTTAGGTTCGGGGCGAACTGCGGAACTGTGCGTTTCTTGAACTAGGGTTCTTTTAGCTTTTTCTCCTTTCCTTTCTTGCGTCTAATTTTTTTTTAACTTTTGGGTTAACTGGATTGCTTAGATAAGGTTTTAATTATGTCTCTAGGCTTAAACTGACTAAAATCTGATTATTTAGGGTCAAAACGACGTCACTTAAGGTTTAAATGAAGTGGAAAAAGACCAAAAGACCCATGAAAAAGTTGTTGTCAGACCAAACAACTACAACGACTGATGGTCCATCGTCTGATCGACGCCACGTCGTTGGGTCCATCAACTGGGCCTATTCGACAGACTTTTACTAAAATGGGCATAACTTTTTACTCGGAGGTTTGATTTTAGCAAGTTTGGTGTCTATGGAAAGATAATTCAATTATCTATCTGTGGGTAGGTCACGGGACACCTAAATTATTTTGTGCTAAGATTCATGATCATTTGAAGTTGAACCAACTACATTTCCCCTTAACTATCTGTAAATTTTCCACCTACGAACCGTGCTGGTCATCCGTAGCTCTTTCCAAAGAGTGGGTGAAGGGAGTATTGATCGACGGTCACATACTATGGACCGTCGTTTGACCTACGGACCATAAGTATGTCCATCGTCCAAGACTTCACCAATTTTTCTGGGCTGAAATTTTTGGGAGTTTCTGATCCCGTCGACGGTTGTGCAGGACGGACCGTGGGTCGGGCTATGGTCCGGCGATGACAACGTTGGTTGCACCTGAAGATATTTTTCTATAAACTTGGTTTTTGGTTTGTTTTGGCTACGAGGTGTTACATTATCTTCCCCTTGGGAACATTCGTCCTCAAATGAAGATTAGCTGAACTAGAGGTAGAGAGTTGCAAACCCTACTACTAAACACTGAGAACTGATTTCTAACTGAATTGAGTTCCGATAACATGCAAATACGCTGAAAATGCAAGTACAAACTGAGGGGAACATGATTCTAAAACTGAATTCACGCATGAATGACTAAAAAACTAAGGAGGAACTATTACCTCAAGCTTGAGTGGAATCATAGAAAGAGATAAAGGTACTTGTCTTTATATGCTCTTTCTGCTTCCCCAAGTAGCTCCCTCTACGGACCTGAATCCTCCATAAAACCTTGACTGACGACTTCTTTTGTTTCTCAACCGTCTGTCCTGACGGTCAAGAATCGTCAACTGTACATCCTAAAAGAAGACTATCTTTCACCGCCCACACTCTCAATGGCACTCTACATAGGCTGTAATCAATCACCCACACACTTCTTCAAGAATGAGGATGTGGAAGAACCGATGCACTGCTGGCAACTCTAAACTCGAAATTCCACCTTTTCCCACCCCTTTTAAAGATCTTTGTAAGGGCCTACTAGATCAGGAACTGAGCTTCCATCCCTTCTCTTTCCAATCTCATCACCCACCTCAACCCCTTTCATAGGTGAGACCTTCCATTAATAACTCATCATTAACTTGGAACTCTAGTTTGCCCTTCTCCTTACATCTGCATAAGATTTTCTAATGACTTTGGGAGGGGGGTTCTTAAGTGTCTCTCCAATAATTGCACTTTCCATTCATAATACTGATCTTCAAACACTCTCAAATGACTTGGCATATTCTTCATCCATCACTCCTAAATTAAATGAGGATATCATCAATAAAGAGATAACGAACGAGTCCAGTACTATTTGAAAACTCTGTTCATCAATCCATGAAAGCTACAAGAGCATAGTTAGTCCAAAAGACATAACTAAAAATTTCATAATGAACCATGATACCTGCGTTCTGAAGGTTTATATTCGGAATGTCCTATCTCTGACTCTAACGCCCTAAGTCTGATGATAACCCTATCGGAGGTAATAATCTTTAGAAATGGCTAGCACACCCTGAAGTTTGGTCAACAAGTTCCATCAATTATGGGATGGAATACTTAATTCTTGATTGTGACCTTGTTCAACTGTCTTATAGCATGCACATCTTGAGAGAACCATCTTTCTTTCTTACGAAGAACACTGGTCCCATCCCGCGATAGTGAATACTAGTCTGAATTGAGGCCCTTATCTAGAAGAAGTTTTTTTGTCATCAACTGCTCTTTAAATTCCCTTATCGCTGAATAGAGCTTCGGTAAGGAAGGAATCTAATAGTCTGGGTATCTGGAAGGAGATCAATTCCAAAGTCGATTTTCCTTTCGGGAGGGACTCCGGGAAGATATTCTGGAAACACTTCTGGAAACTCAAAAACTACTGGAACTGACTAGAGAGTTGGGGTTTCAAGGCTAGAATCATTAACGCAAACTAGATGATATAGATAACCCTTAGATATGATCTTTCTGGCTTAAGGTAAGAAATAAATCAACCTATAGGCGCTAATCTACTACCCTTCCATTCTAAGATTGGTTTGCCTGGAAACTGAAAACGAATAATCCTAGTTCTACAATCGACTAAGGCATAACATGAAGTGTAACCATCCATGCCTATAATGACATCGAAGTCTACCATTTCTAACTCTACTATTCTGTCTGAGGTTAATTTGCGAGAGACTATGACAGGGCCAATTCTGTATACCCGTCTTCTATAACTGGGTCCACCGACTGGAGTAGTAGACTGAGAAAGGTTCTTGAGAGAGTTTTGACTAACACTGAAGTGGACTGCTATACTGAGTTACAAAAGATCAAAGTCATGTCTATGTCTTTCCACTAAGTGAACCATATGTGAGTCACATCCTTGAGTTGCTAAGATGTCATCCTCACCTATCACTATCAGTTAGCTGACATCAAAACCAAATATATATTTGACCTGCATCATGAACTTCTGATGGGTCCTTACCTAACTCTGAACCCTAAAAACTTAGTGATTCATCATAACCAAATCACAAACCTCTTCATGTTCTGGTTTGGTCATACTCTGAGCCAAAAGTTGAATTGGTATTGAAACTCTGCATTTAATACTTCTAGTCTGGTACTAAGGAACTTGTTAGCATTGCGTGTATTGCATTCCCATGCGTAAGCTTATCAAAAAGCTGATCTTAAGGAGCACAATGTCAAGTAGAGTAGAATCTAGCATACCTTACGCCGATAGAAATAACAAAAAGTGAGTTTTTCCTAAAACAATTCATACAGCCTCCCTCTCACTAGATTTGGCGTGCACTTCACCCCTGAAAGACTCTACTTAATTGCGCTTTTCAGACATCCTAGGAACACTTACACTAGGTTGTGATAAACCCACAGTTTTGTCATGGCCTCAATCTAACCCCCGAGAGACGCGGACACGGAACCTGAGGACCGCCATGTGATCCCAAATACTTCTGCTTCTGATCATACAGAATAGACTAAATATAATAACTGATGCGAAGTCTAAATCATAATTAAAATCTGGCAAAGATGGAGAACCCATACTTTTATAACTGAGTATATTTGAAAACAATGATTTAATAAAAGAATATAACTCAATACGAAAGCTGAATGCAACTATTTCTGAAAATAGCCTCTAAACTGGACCTAGAAAACTGTGCAAGCCTCCACTAAATCTAGCAAAAAACTGAACTTAAATGATAAAGACTGAATGAAACTCATACTGTTGTCCCCGGAGAATGAGGACGCACCACTAAATCTACTTACTGGAGATGGGAATTGGATCATGCTGGGATCTGGATGCTGGAACCTGAACCTACATCGTAAGGTAAGATGTGGGCACACATATGCTTTATAATTGAAAGGTACCAGAGGTCAGTAAGGATAGAGTAAACGGAAATAAAACAGAACTGGAACAACCATAAATCGGCAAGTATAATAAGCTGACATGATCACTGAATTCTGAGATAAACTGAATGCAATATATTTATTGATAACAGCGATGACAACTGAATACTTAAACTTCAGATAAATGGTCCAATGCAAGAGGCCTTACTAAACTGTGGAGGTCTACTAATAACCATAATACAACCACATGAAGCTAATGGAGTTCGATGTATAAAACACGCCCCTGACCGGGAGGACCCAAGTATATTCTTGCCCAAACGTAAGGCAATGCTAGCGTGATCACTAAACTGATTGCCCACAAAGGGGACTTCCAAAACTACTTTGGCTAGTACTTCTGGGACTAATTGGGATTATTCACTGAACCCTAGTCTAACTCGATATTATGCTACTCGCGCAATGAATTCTATAATAACTAATTAAATGTGTTAGTTCCTGTAATTACTCGGATAGCTAGAAACTGAACATGGAAACAAACTAACATGCAAACAATTAATCTGGTAATTAGTAGTTTATAACAGCATCATGTATAGTCTGAATGTCGAAAATATCTGACCTAAGCAGTGTACTTCAAGGCATACATCAATACATACCTAGGGTTCTGAATCTATGGCAATAAATGCGTAATAACATGATATATAATTTTGCAACATATAACTAATTCTGTTGAATTCTAGAAACCCTAAAGGTCTAATCTATGATATGGAATCAAGAATCTGACTGAAACTAGGACCTCAATTGGTACAAGACCCACTAGTGAAATCCCACATACCTGGTGATGAAATCATGGAAAAATACTTAGGTTTTCGGGGTTGGAATCTGCTGGAACTTGTTGCGTTCTGAACTATGGGTTCTTGAGCTTTTCTCTCCCTCCTTTTTGCTTCTAATTTTTCTAACTTTTGAATTAATGTTTGACAATAGATATTTTTAATTATGTTCTAGGCTTAAAACTGATTAAGATCTGATTTTCAGGGTCACAATACGTAATTTAAGTTTTAAACGAAGTTTTTTTTGCGAAAGACCATAAGACCCCTAAATAGTTGCTGTCGGAGCCAAACATAACCGACGCAGGACTGACGGTCCGTCGTCTGAGACGCTTCCTCTGTTTGTTGGTCCGTCAATTGGGCCTGTTCGAGCAAGCCTTTACTAAAATGGGCATAAAGTTTTACTCAAGGTTTTATTTTAGTAGGTCGGTTGAAATGGAAAGATAATTCAATTATCTATATGTGGGTAGATCATGGTATCCCGCTATTCATTTAGACTATAGAGTTATGGAACTCCATTTGCAGTTGACCAACTACATTTCCCCTTACTTCCTGCAAATTTCCAACCTACAGCGCAGACCTACAGACCGCGGTCCGACCTACGGACGGATGGTCATCTGTAAGCTCTTGTCAGAGAGGGGTGAAGGGATTATGACGACGATCTATGGTACTATAAACTACGGATAGTCGTCCCGACCTACGACCGTAAGTCCGCCCGTCGTCTAAGACTTAAACCAATTTTTTTTGGGCAAAATTTTTTGGAGTGTTGGATCCCATCGACGGTCTGTGTCAGGACGGACCGATGGGTCAGGCTATAGTAGCTCTCTCGCTGCCTCGAGACCTGGTTGGTTTGGCACCTGTCAGATTTTTTCTATAAAGCTGGTTTTTGGGTCTATTTTGCTACGGGTGTTACACAAACGCGACCAAAAAAAAAAAAAAAAAAAACCCACTAAGCTTAACTTGTCATTCGCATTAATATACGCACCAACCAACTCTAGATCATTAGGATACAACCACAAAAATGGAGTAGCTTTCTCGCAAGGTAAAAAATGGGGCAGTAGTCAACTTCTTTTTCAATTCTTGAATGCTTTTCTCACAACCTTCAGACCATTGAACCTTTACTAGTCTTTTAGTTAACTTAGTCAAAAGGGATGAAATAAATAAGAACTCCTATACGAACCTTCTATAATAGCCAGTCAAACCCAAGAAACTCCTAATATCCGTTGGAGATACGGATATAGGCCAATTCTGCACCGCCTCTATGTCCTAGGTATCAACTTTAATTCCCTCTCTAGACACAACATGGCCTAAGAATGCCACAAATTCAAGCCAAACTCACACTTAGAGAACTTGGCATATTACTTTTTATCCTTTAAAGTTTGGAGAACTATTCTGAGATGACTAGCATGATCTTCTTCATTCCTTGAATATATTAGTATCTCATCAATGAGCACGATAACAAACATATCTAAGTAAGTTTTGAATACTCTATTTATAAGGTCCATGAATTCTGAGGCGCATTGGTCAAACTAAAGGATATAAGTAGGAATTCATAATGATCATAACGGGTCTTAAATGATGTCTTTGGAATGTCACATTCCCTTAACCTTAACTGATAATAGCCTGATCTGAGGTCCATCTTAGAGAAATAAGTAGCACGCTGAAGATGATCGAAGAGATCATCAATTCTAAGAAGAGGATACTTATTTTTTATGGTAACCTTGTTCAACTGGCGATAATCTATACACATTTCAAGGGAATCATCCTTTTTCCTCACAATTAAGACCAGAGCGCCCCATGGTGAGACACTTGGTCGAATAAAGACCTTATTAAGTAGATCTTTCAACTGTTCTTTAAGCTCTTTCAACTTTACTGGTGCAATTCTATACGCAAAATAAATATAGGACGAGTATTTGGAAGAACATATATACCAAAGTCTATCTGTTTCTCAAGAGGGACTCCACGTAGATAAAGTGAAAAGACTTTTTGTAAGCTTTTTTACTACTGAAAGTGACTGGATAGGAGGTATCTCAAAACTAGAGTCATTAACTTGGACTAAGTGATAGACACACCCCTTGAAAACTAACTTTATCGCCTTAAGGTACGAAATAAAATGACCATTTGGCACTCTAAACTACTTCTCCACTCTAAGACTGGCTCATTAGAAAGGAACTTAACAAGTTGATTTCTACAATTAGTGGAGGCACAACAAACATGAATCCAGTCCATACCTAGAATGACATTGAAATCTAACATGTCTAACTCAATTAAATCAGTCATGGTATCCTCGTGATTCGTGGAAATGACAGAATCACGATATACTCGCTAAACTAGAATAAACTCCCAACAGGTGTAGAAACAGAAAAGGGTTCACAGAGTTTCTAAGGAAGAATATCAAAATTATTTGAATCATAAGGAGTGATAAAATATAAACTTTCTCCTAGGTCTAGCAAAGCATAAACATCAAGAATAAAGACTTTGATCATACCAGTGAAAATATCTGGATAATTCTCTTGCTCTTGACGAGTAGTGATTGCATAAAAGTGGTTTTCTCCTCCGCCATTACCGAAAGTAGATCCTCTAGGTGTAACCTTATCTGGTGGAACAACTTATGAAGATTGGCCTCTATTGCCCTAAATGTGACTACCTTTCTGGTTCTTAGGGCACTCTTTCATGAAGTGACTCACTTGTCCACACTTTAAACAACTTTTGGATCCATATCGACACATACCTAGGTGGGCTCTACTATACTTAACACATGCAGGAGACCAATTACTTCCTTTTGCAACACTACCCTGAGACTGTGCAGGCTTAGCCCTGAAATGTTGTGAATTTTCACTAGTGTACTCACCTTTGTTTCTGGGTGCAGGTGCACTAAAAGATAATTAAGCAGTTCCCTTTTGATTTTGTCAGAAAGAAGACCGATTTGCATTATTTCATTGCTTCCTAGAGTTATTCTCACAAGCTTCGCTTTCTTGTTTCTAAACTCCTTTCTATCCCTCATCTTCTCTTCTTCAACCTGCTGCACATATACCATCAACCTTGCAATATCAATTTCCTCAATTAGCATCGCAGCCCTACCTTTAGAGACAACCCAACAACATATAGACATATCCTACTTCTCATATCTGTAACCATCTCCCGAGCATATTGGGCAAGTTGGGTGAACTTCAAGTTGTACTCATGAACACTTAGGGAATCTTTCTTAAGAGTGAGAAACTCTCGTACTTTGTCCTCTTTCAGTTCTCGAGGAAAGAGATGCCCCAAAAAGGCCTCCTCATAAAAAGCCCAACTCGCACGTGGTGCTTCCTCAACTATGCCCTTCTTCTAGTGGTGAAACAAAGTCCTAGCAACATTCTTCAGTTGATATGAATCTAGTTCAACTCACTCAGCATCGGCAACGTGCATAACCTCATAGATTTTTTCCAGTTCCTCAACAAAACTCTCTGGATACCCAATAGTGCTTAAACTAGTGAAACGTGGAGGATTTATCCTTACAAACTCTTAGTTCCTCGAAGTATCAACCACTTCTTGCCTAGATCTTCTTCGTTTCCCAACTTGGTTAGTCATAGCTTGGCTTAAGATTCTTATCGCTTCTCAAAACTCATCATTGGTAACTTTTCCTTGGTTTTGTACTTCATGTGCATAGGGTACCTTTGCTCCTCAACATTACACCTAGTAGGATGACCTCTGACAGCTCTTCATGGAGGCATGATTAGCTAAAAAACACACGCAAGCATGAATTAGAAAGAAAACTTTTAAAGATCAACTCAACACACGAGAAGAGTATGAAAATATAGAGAATATTTTCCTAAGTGTTGCAACCTCCTAATTATATATGTAGCGTGCTTCACATTGATAATTAAGACTCTACAGATATAACTTTATAGACTCCCTAAGACTCTTGAACTTTGTGATCTAATACCAAGTTTGTCACGCCATGAGCCTTCACCCTAGGCGGGACTATCACTCGAGAATTATTGCTAGACCAAAGTGAACCCTTGGCCTGTATTACTAACTCAGGGGAAGACGTAACATAAGAAATATAAATCATGCAATTACTTAAGAGATAATAACTTAGCCAAAATGGCAACTCAATTCTTAAACCTATATAACTGAAATGAATAATACTAGAGAACTATAGCTACTCATCTATGAAGCCTTTAAAACAAAAAGGTATGTTGGGAAAAGACCCCCAATTATCCTAACAACTGAAAAGCTAGAAAGAAATGTAAAAAGGAGTCCTTCGGAAAGCAAAGAGGATCATCAGCCGACTCTGAGTGCTCAACTGGATAAATGAGGTATTGGATGCTAATCTTGGTTACCTTTGTCTACATTATTAAATGATACAGGTCAAATGGCATCAGTACATTGAATGCAGGGGAAACTAAACATAATATAAGCTTGAAAGGAATTTAAAAGAAACACTTACATTGGCTCTATTCAACTCATTAATAAATTAACTCAATATAAAGCAGCAATACACATGCAATATATATAAAACTTCTAAAACGGTAGAAAAAAACTCAGTTCATTAAATAAATGTAATAATAGACTAAACATTACTCATATGATAAAGTAATATAGTTTTTGTGGGAGTTTCTCTAACCAACCACCACCACTATGAACCTAGGTGGTTATACAACGTCTTGCCCACGCTGCCAAAACTCTCTTATACTTTGTCATCATATTGGATGCCTAACTAAGTGGATACACTAGTCTTTACTAAAAATCCCTAAGGATTCATCTAAAAATAAGATCCCTTACTATCTATGTAGGTACATCATTTATGGAGACTTGAGTAATTCTGACCTCGCGTCCCCATATTGGTGCGCAGTACTACTCCCAAAATGTACTTAGCTCATATGTTTTTAAAATAGAACTATTTATTTGGTTTGAGATAATTATTCAAAAGTTAGCCTAAAGTCTCTCTTGGAAATCGATGTTTCCCTTTCTTGCTCAAATGTGAAAACATTTTAACTCTTGGGAATACTTAGTTCCCGTATAACTTTTAAACGAACATAAATCTTTACTCCTTGCTTAACTCAAAACTTAAGTCTTAAAACAAAGTTAAAATATTTGCGTAACACTTTTTAAAAGTTTATGAACTTATCTTGACTTGATTTTTAACTTCTAAACTTAAATATTAACTTTCCTTGAATTGAGTTATGGATTCAAGGTTCATGATATCATGTTTATGGATGATTTCATGATGTTTAGACGTACCTTAGAGTCTTGGAATCAACTATAAAACCTAGGTACGTTTCTAAGGAACTAGTATAGTAAGAGGGGGTAAGAATAGGAAGAACTGACACCCCTAGCGTTCTGAGAGGTGTGAGGCGCCATAGGGTGAAATTCAAAGAATGGGTTTGGTATCTCTACTTGGAACGACACCCCAATTCCACAAAAAATCAGTGACCCCTTTTTTCTTGGGGTCTCTAGAGTACGGCGCCCAGACCCTACATAGGTACAAAGCAACAACACCCCGCTTTCTCCCTCATTTTTTCATCTCTAAACCCCCTATTTCAACTTAATTCTTTTGCTGAACACTTAGAATTAACTACACCATCAATATATGCAATATTCTATTCAGAATCACACCTAAAAACATGAATCAACCTCAAGAAACTTCAACACCATGAACTCACAAGATTTCAAACAAATTTTCTCAAGAACTCATGTGATTTACTTTCAAATCAGTTACACTTCATTAAATTTAATCATTATTGGTGCGTGGGCGTACTAAATTAACGCTATGTAATCTCACATACCTCTTAGGGATCACCCCTTGGTGAAATCCACATGATTGTTCTTGACGAATCTTGATTTTTTTCTCCTATCTTCTCTTTTCTTCAAGTCTTAACGTGAGCTTCAACTTTTCTAAACTGGTTTAATTCTTACTTTACCCTAATTAAAATCCTAAATACAAATTAAAATAGTTGGGTAAGAAATATATTAAAATACCATTCTAAAATCCGGTTATAGACTTTTCTTGTTTGAACAACTCAACTTCGAATGAACTTATATATGTCACTCATACAAACTCGGAATTGTGCAAACTCCGCTGTATTGGAAAGATAATTCCAAGATATTTCCTACGGTATCTGAAAGTACACCTAACTCATACTAATCTAGGAGTTATGGTCATTTGAAGTTGACCAAAAATCCAAACTTAACATAATTTAATTAATTTCTCAGATTTTTCATTCTTTCCTAAAATGACTATTTTCAATTCTAACTCTATCTAGTTATTTAAATTTATCAAGATGTTACACATAACTCTAAGCTAAAATGGATCAACTATCTAATGTCTATCTAAGACAATCATCCTATAGGTGCACATACGTAAGGGATAAGAAGATTGCTATTAGAAACTCAACCTCAAGCTCCAGGAGAGCTTGCATCTTAATATCCTCTCGGTGCTAAGCATAAATCCCACAAAATAGTTATTAATTTGAACTTGTCTTATCATTAAGAGACATGGGTAATTGCTGATTGTATTATCATCCATGGAAATACACAATTAAGCAATTAATCCAAGTCAGAAACATCATAGAGTAGCTCCTTAGACCATGTGTGAGAAAACCTTTCAAACCATCCGGATTATTTTCAAGATAACTTTTAAAGGCAATAGGCACGAACGGAAGGCTAGAAAGGCCCTAATACGAAGTGAAGGAGTGTTAAAGCAGGATTCGAGAAGGGGTGGATGGCATATTGATATACCATACTAATCAAGACATAATTTAGCCAAAAATCCCAAAAAGAGAAGGGGCATTCTAGATGGCATTCGGTGTCATGGAACAGCTTCAGAGACATGAGATGACTCATCTAGAAGCTACTGGATGTCAGAAGCAGTACGGGCATGAAACAGGCATTGCAAGAATACAGTAAGTTTCCGCATGCTCATCAGTCAAAGCAGCATCAACAGCAGGGACATCAGGGGGGTCAGAAGAAAAATGCATGCATATCTTCATTAATTCTTTCTTCGCGGTTCATAGTCAAAATCATGGATCATGCATGGGTTTATAATAATTCAACTTTAAAACATGTAATTTCTTTAATTCATGTAGAAAAAGACATAAAAAACAATTGGATCAACATTAAAAGGAAACCATGACAATTGAGTAAAACCCTAAGTGATTGGAGAATCTAGCTTCACAAAATTAGAGAATTTAAGAACTTTATGGAGTAAGGTGAAGACTATCATACCTTGATGCCAAAATCATGAAATTAATGGTGGATTTGGAGACTTGATCTTGAAACCCTAGACTTCTTCTTCTTCCTTAGAGATTAAGATTAAGATTGCAGGATCTGAATGTACATCTGAATATTAATATCTCATTTCTAGGTCTGAACACTAAATCAGTAAGATTATTTGCTTTTAATATCTGAATGTGCATGCTTTCTTTTATACGAACAAAATATCATATCAATAAAAGTTATAATACAAACCAAAAATAACTTCTTCACAATATTGTTTCAAGAATAAGATTATAACCCACCCAAAAAATAATTTATTTGTTTTCTCAAATATTTTTTTTCTAAACAAACAATAATAACATTTCCAAAGAAGTTTCGACAACAGCCAAATTGTGCGAAAAATAGTTCTTCATAAATGTCACGAACCTGAATGTGACCGGCACTCAAAACCCATTGTTGGTCCCTAAGTGAACCTTTTATCTGGTCTGACTGAATACTGACAAGACGAACTTAAGTCATAAACAAAAGCTTAAGAAAATAGAAAAATTCATGAACGAAATACCAAACATTAACTCAAATGAAACTCTAAATTAAAATAATTATATTAACCTCGTCAAAAATGAGACAACTTAATTCCTAAAAATCTTTAACCAAATAAAGATACAACTTCTAAAAGAAAACTGTACTGTGTATCTTATGAATGCCTCAACATACAATGATGAATTCTAAACAATACCCAGCCAAACGACTTCCCTAGACAGGTAATATATTGAAGGTAATGAAGAACCTTCACGGGGGAAAAAGCAAGTTAGCTACTAGAGCCAACTTGAACTTTCAGATGTATCAATGAAACTCATGTTGATGATCCTGGAATCCTGTTTCTGTATTATGAGAAGATGCAGGCCAAATGGCTCAATACCTGGACTTTATGAGCATGTAAAGGAAATTCTAAAGCATATCATAAGATTAAACTTGATAAAACGGAAACATACTTACCTCTTTTCAAACTTACTCAAATCAAGGAATACTCAACTTACTCAAATCGGAGATTAGATACTCAACTCAACATGAAAAAGCGATACACATGCAATATATATATAAAAATCTTATAAAACAATCTTAGAGCCCGTTTTGCTCAGCTTAAAAGCTGGTCAAACTGACTTAAAAGCTGGTTTTGGCCTGACTATTTCGTCTTGTTTGGCTCTAATACTTATAGACTTATTTAAGTTAGAAAAAAAACTTATTTTAAGCAAACAGTTAAAAACTGGGGTAGGGGTTCGGGGTGTTTTTTAAGCTTTAGTTGTTTTTAAGTTAACCACAGTTTTACCTTTTTTTCCCCTTTAATATTTTTATAATTCCAAATCTACCCACATAACCCTAACATCTCTTCTTCCACTTTTTCCCTGTTCAATCAGTATAGATGATCGTACAATTACTATTACTATGAATGAAAATAAAAAAATCTTAACTCTTCAGTGATCTCTTCAAAAGATAATCTTATTAAAATGTACAATAAGTTGAACATATAACTTAATAAAAATTATATTCCTCTTATAATAAATTTGTGAGCATAAAGAAATATGTGAATGATAGACAATTATTTTACTATGAATGAAACTAAAACATAAAATCTTAATCGTTTGTTGATCTATTCAAATTAATATATCGTTTAAAAATCTATAAGATTTATACTCCTCTATAAATACTTTGTGATGAGAAAAATATGTGAATGATAGTCAAACATCTAATTATTATGTGTAAAATAGAAATTAATTAACTTTTATTAGTTTTACAACTTTTAAGGGTTTTCACGGACATTGTGATTTAAAAAGCTGTTTATCAGCACTTTTAGCCAACTCATCAACAATTTTTTTTTTTTAAAGCTTCAACACTTTTATCCACACATAACTGCTTATTTTAAAAATAAGTTTCAGCACTTTCAAAAGTACTTTTTTAAAGCTGCTTTTATTAAGCCCATCCAAACGGACCCTTAGTTCGTTAAGTTAAAGCATTAACAAACTCAAATTTACTTATGTAGTAAAGTAATATATTTTCTATTGAAGATTCTCTAGAAGACAACCACCACTATGAGCCTAAGTGATAGTGCAACATTTTGCTTCCAAGGACCATCGTATACTTCGTCATTAGAATAGAACCTGAACTACTTAGTAGATCCATTAGTCTATTCTAAAAACAGTAAGAAATCATTTAAAAAGTATGACCCTTTTTCTTCCCATGATGCATAAATGGTTTATGAAGAGTTAAGTTAATACGAACTCGCATCCCCATATCAGTGCTCAATACTACCCCCAAAAATATACTTAGGTCATATGTTTGTAAAATAACCTCTTTCATTGCTTTGAGATAATTACTCAAAACTTAGATCAAAATCTCTTTTGGAAATCATAATTTCCTCTTTACTGAAAAATTAGCTTAAAGACTCTTTTGGAAATCTAAGTCTCCTTTCTAGTTCAAAACTCTTTTAAAAATCTCAGTTTTCCCTCATATTAAGTGTGAAAACATTTACTCTTTGGAATACTTAGTTTCCATATATCATTTTAAAGAAATGAATTCAACTCTCTCTCTTTACTCTTTATTCGGCTCGAAACTCAAGTCGTAAAACAAAGTTAAAAATTTGTAAAGACTTCTTAAAATAAGGTTCATGTTGAATTATGAATGTGACCACTCAATGCAAGGTTTTCAATAACCATATATAGGACTTAATGATTGAAACTCAAGAACTTCAATAATACTACTCACTTCAAGAATGTTAAACTCAGAGTGTTCATGCAAAATAATGAGCATGAACAAGTACTCAACTCAAAGACTTCATGGGTGACATGTAACATTCCCCTGATTAGAAATGCAATCTCAAATGGGTTAGAAACTCAATACTCACAACTTAGAACTTGAAGATACTTCTCCTCTAAAAATTACTCAGTTGTTGGAGTTCATGCGGAAGTTATGGACATGAACGAATCAACTCAAGAGTCAAAATTATCAATAAGAAACTCATGTAAATGACTCTTCTCATTCTCTGTACTTCCTCAAATCTTAGTTCGGATGAATAGTTCGTCTCGAAGGATTCAAAATTCAACTCAAATTCTTTCTTGAACTCTACTATTGACTCTCTCTTGAATAGGAATTATGAATTCAGGAGTTATGGTTCATGATATGAAGGATCTAGGTGATATTTTAGACTTATGAATACATACTCTTCACTCTTATAAGAACTTTCTCGAGTCTTGAAACAAGTTACTAGAAGTTGCAGAAGACTCCTCAAAAAGACTCTCATAGAACATCCAAAAGAATTCTCAAAACTTAACTCAACACTACCTTGAATTTCAATTATGATTTCAATGTTATGATCAGGTTAGTGATGATTCTAGGTGTTTAAAAGTAGCTTAGATTGGTTAGAATAAAAAATAAGTGAAGGTGAACTTTAAATAAACTCAAACGAACTAACCCAAGACAAACTGGATGGGGAAGGAGACCCTAACACTATTCCATCCCCTAAATTTTAGAGGAGTGTTTAGGGCACTCTAGCTGGTGCATCGCGCCAGGCCCAACCCATAAAATCTGATGAGTTTCCTCACTCGTTCTCTCACCCTAATTCACCTAGAATAGAATGGTTTCTTCCCCAATCACTTGGATTCAATTAATTAACTTAATAACACTCTAATCTACTAAAAACAACACTCAAATTATGCAATTTTATTTTAATAAATCATCAAAACTCCAACACGACAAGATTTAGAATGAACTTCAATAATACCTCTCAAGAATTCATCAAGAACTCTAATCTTTCAACTTAAGAATGAAATTTCACTGAAAGTAACATGATTGTCGTGTGGGTGAACTAACCCAATACAATGGAAACTTACATACCTCTTAGGAATCAAACCCATGGAGAAAATTCACGACATCACGCAAGAATCTCGACAAACGTTTTATCCTCTCCTTTTTTCTCTTCTTTTCTTTTGTTGAACTCTCAATTGAAACCCTAGGCGTATATTAGGATTATAAAATTGAACCTAATAGGATTAGACCCTCAAAACCTTACTAAAAACAAATTAAATTTTATTGGGTAAGGAAAAGATTAAAACACCCCTTACAATTTCGGCTAACTTTCCTTATCTGGACAACTTAACTTCAAAAGTCCATATCTCACTCATCCGAACTTGAAAAATTAGAAAAATTTGTGGCTTTGGAAAGATAATTTAATATATTTCCTAAGGTATCTTATACCACGCCTGACCCATTCTATGTTGAGAGTTAAGATTGTTTGAAGTGACCTAAAACTCATATTTAAGCATAACTAGAAAAATTTCAGATTTCACTCTTTCCAATTTAGTTCTTTTTAGAACTAACGGTGCAACATCTAGTGACCTGAGCTTAATACTAAATAAATTTTAAATTCTTTAGCAAGAACTTACTCACTATGAAGGATGCTTCAAGTTTTAGCTTAAAAATTTCCCGGGGTGTTACATTATATCCCTCTTGGGATCATTCATCCTCGATGACAACTGAACTGGGTATAGAATGGGGTTAATCTTACTATTGTTTGAGTCTAATGGTCCGGTCTTACTATATTCATGATTGACTCAAATCGTTAAATTCGAATTCTATAATTCTCTATAGGGAATCTTATCTCGAACTATTACTTTTTACCACCACATTGGGCACATATCAAGAACCACCTAATGTTTAACAACACCATATTCAATCTTAGTACTCTAACAACTCCATTATTGAAAGGACCTCTAAAAAAAGATGTCACCTAAACTCTTTGGAACTCATAAAAATCTAGCTATAGACTTATTCCACATTGACAACTCAATTATTCTATGTAGGCACACATGGAAAATTATAGATTGATTGGAACTTCATCTGGTAGCATATCATCTCGCACACCTCTTTAATTGCTCTTTCTACTATTGTGACTTAGCCACACTTCACTTTCCTTATCTAAAATTTAGGGTCTCTCACTTAATTACTCACATAATTGCAACAACATCTCAATTCCTCACCTACTTTATGTGAAGTCTACTAGATCAAATCTCAAGCCTAACATCATCACCCCCATGTTGTCATTCTATTGATCATGACACTTATCTCAAATTCAAGCTTAATGTTTACTAATAACCCAAATATCAAATATGATTAATCTTTTACTATACCATTTTACAACTACTAGATGCAAAGCTAATAATCATTCTCTCACTAGGAATTCAAACAAGTAGTCACTCCTCATGTCATAGTCTGTATACTTACAATTTACCATCACATTTACATTCACAACTTGAGTACTATTCGCTCGTTCATTATACATCATTGCCTAATTAGTTCTATAACACTTTCGATATTATGTCTTCTCCCTAAGAATCATGAAGCCTCGATACAGTATCTATCGACCCTGGATACTCATGTCTTTCTATTAACCCTTCACTTTGGTCATTACCTACACAATGACACTTCATCACAAGCTCTTTCCTAGCTACAACACATTTTACTTCCTATGATAGAATCTTCACAAATTAGCACTTCTTAGACTACCCATAATGGAAAACTCTTCATTACTAACTTACTAGGTGCATAACTATAATAACATAGCTTGCCTCGTCACTATCTCCTTTTTCTTAGATAACTAAACATCTACATACTTTCCTCTAACTTTCGGATCTTTCACTACTACTCATGACATCATTACTCATGCTACCTTTTTGGGTGAAGATATCACCCCAAACTCTAAAAATACTTTATCATAAGGATTTAAACTGAAACATGGCTTAGAGAAGAGAGTAAGACTCAATTTTTTGCTTACACATGATTCATATGAATATGAAGGCATTACTTTGAAAGTGAACACTTAACTCACTTATGGGCTTGTCTCAAGCCTCTCTGGAGTCTCGTGATTTTCTCAAGATTTTGCTAAGAACAACTCCTCGACTAAGGACTGACTTTTCCATTCAACCACATCTAGTATGATGAGCAGTCGAATGAATGAATCTAAGAATCACACGAGTTAGAATAAATATCTATGACATATCTCTATTGTATGAGTAAGAGTATTAAAAAAAAGGGAAACTTATCATAAATGTCTATAGTCCCTTATTTATTGAAGTTGATCCCTCACAACCATAAATAAGATCCTGCTTGACACAACTTCATAGACACCCTAGCACACTTGAAATCTATTTTCTGGTACCAAGTTGTCATACCACGATCTACACCTGGAATTGACCGACATCAGATCCAATGTTGTCCTCATTAAGCGAACCCTAATCTCTCTCGATGAACTACAAATCGAAGACAACTTAAGCATAAAAAATCTTAAAACACAATAAAATCCATGAAAATAAAATACAAAACTCTAACTCAAATGAAAAACTTTTTATAAAAATAGTTATATTCAACTTACCAAAAATAGGAAACTTAAGTCTTTAAAACATTTAATAAAATAAATGATACAAACATCTGAAACTCTACTATCTATTTATGAAGCATGACAATAACGGAAGGCAGGACAAGACCCACGACATCCTAACAACTAATATAAGTGAAAGTTAAATTAAATCCTCTGAAAGCAAGGAGTCTCACTATATCTAACTCGAACTCTTGGATGTATTAACGAAGCTCCTGTTGTTGATCCTGGATACCTCTGTCTGCCATCAAAAAAATGTAATATGCAGTGCCAATGGCTCCGTACACGTGGAATGTCGAACATGTAGAGGAATTCTAGATCTAACTAAGCTGAACTTGCGTAGAAACGGAACATACTTACTCTTTTAAACTTACTCATCTACAAGATACTTAAAGGCTCTCATCTTACTCACTCGGAAGTACTCAAGGATAGGAACTCCAACTCATATAAAACAACAATATACATGCAATATAATGTATATATATATATATATATATAAATATATATAATATTATATATCATATATATATATATATATATATATTATAGATAATCATTAATATTATATAAAAAACAATTGATTCTTATAAAACATCTTACAACATCTTAGTTCGGTTAAAGGTAAATATTAATCAAACTCAACTTTACTTATATTAGAAAAGTACTGATATTTCTTCCGAGATTCTCTAAGCCAGACAACGCACTATGACCTAATGATGTATAAATGATTTACTCACGCTTCCAAGGAACTTCATATACCCCATCAATATAAAATTTGAAATATTAAGTGGATCCACTAGTCTATGCTAAGAAACACTAAGGAATCATTTAAAAAGTATGACTTTTTTTCTGCCCACAATGGCTACATGGTTTACAGTGACTTGAGTTAATATGAACTCGCATCCCCATATCGATGCTCAATATTAATCCCAAAAATATAGTTAGCTCATCTGTTTATAAAATAACTTTTTATTTTCTTTGAGATAATTACTCAAAACTTAGCTTAAAAGCTCTCTTGGAAATCATAGTTTCCTCTTTACTAAAAACTAGCTCAAAGGCTCTTTTGAAAATCTCAGTCTCCTTTCTTTTTCAAAAATGTTTTGGAAATCCTAGTTTCCCGTCATCTTAAATATGAAAACATTTACTTTTCTGAATGCCTAGTTAACATATATCATTTAAAAGAAATGAACTCAACTCTTTACTCTTTACACAAATCGAAATTCAAGTCTTAAAATAGTGTAAAAACATTTGTAAAGGACTTCTTAAAATAAGGTTCATGCCAATTATAAACATGAACACTCTGATGCAAGGTTTCCAATGACCATAGATAGGACTCAATGCTTAGAACTCTAGAACTTCAACTATACTACTCACTTCAAGAATGTTGAACTCACAGGGTTCATGCAAAATTTTGACCATGAACAACTCAACTCAAAGACTTCATGGGTAACATGTAATAGTCCCGTGATTAGAAATGTAATCTCAGATGGGTTAGAAACTCAATACTCAAGACGTAAAACTTAAATATACTACGCCTCCAAAATACTCTGTAGACGCCCTGTTAGTCTTTTGATAGCAGATTTTATTTTCTGAAAAACTGGCTATCCACGGATCCCAGCACAGACCGTCATAGGCGAACGACGACGCGTCGAGGGGGACTCGTTCCAAATCCTAAAACACTTAGAATTTTGAAATTTGGTACTGAGATCGAACTGTCTGAACGTCACGACGGTGTGGCAGGACGGACCGTCTCATGCACGACGGGGGTGGCAGGACGGTCCGTCACAGACTCTTTAATGAATTGGTGTCTCTGAACCTTGTGACGGAAGTCACAGGACGGACCGTCGCAGGCCACGACGTGCCGTCCACAAGAAGGCTGTGGTGACGCTGACTTGGTCCGGATTTCTGTTAAATATGTTAAGGGGCGTTTGGAATACTCCTGCTTATAATTAAAGTTGTGGTGTTAATGTTAATAATTTAATTATTAGGTTAAAGGAGACAACCTGGAATAAATAGTGGGTTACTTTTACCATCTTTTATACTTAATTATCTGATTATTAGGGTAAAAGAAAGGGTTTTGAATAAGAAAATAGAAAGAAGCAGAGAGAGAAGGGAGAAACGAACGAGAGTAATGAAGAAACGAAGAGAAAGTAAGACTTGAGGTAATAACACTCCCTTGCTGTATCACAAATTCTTCAGTTGAGGTAGGTTATGGTATATGCTATTTCACATAGTAAACTCTTATAGGCAGACTGATATTTTGGGTAGTTATTGTAACCCTTCTATATGCTTAATTGTGTGTATGTATGATGTTTTAGTATATAATTGTGATCAAAATAAACATGATGACTCCCATGAATTCTAATCTTGAAAACCTCTTGTTAATGATGTGTCCCTTGGTATAAAGAAGGCTTGATGCACTAAAATAATGAGATTTAGAGGATCGGGTGTCACGTTCCGACACTAGGATAGTACTAGAGGATTTGGTTCACGTTCGCGGCAATCCAGAGATAGAATGAGATCGGAGTGTCACGTTCCGGCCCCAGGATACAATGAGGAGCGGAGTGTCAGACGTTCGGCACCAGGATAGAAGGAGGATTCGGAGGGTCAGCAGCCAGGATAGGATGATGAGGATGGAGTGGCACATTCCGCACCAGGATAGTTATCGATGAGGATAGGAGTGTCACGTTCCGATAACCTAATGATAGTAAATGATGAGGATCGGAGTGTCACTTCCCACACAGATAGAAAAGAGAATGAATCTTGAAATATGATAATATTCTCATTAATGAAACTAGTTTCCCAAATGAGTATGGTATTGAGGCTTTGAGTCCTCATGGGTGTACTTGTGCGTACTTTATTAATGATTACAGTACTTGTTGTTTGCGACATTTTGAGTATTGTGTTGATTTTATGATATTAACGGTATATACTGGTTTCTATTTTGAGTTGGCCGATATACTACGCAGTACTCGTCGTTTTGCACGGACCCCTACTTTATTGGTTTCTTTGTTATTTGTGAGTGCAGGTCAACGTAACCATCGCTTCAACTCAACCCACTCTAAGCCAGTCTTTATCACGTCGTATCTCAGGGGAGCTAATGCTTCTCGCTTTGGACTCGGATTATCTTTCCTTCATGTCCTTGATGCCTTGAAGTTCCGGCAGGACAAGTCTTTGTCTTATTTTTAGCTTCTAGTATACTCTTATATAGTAATTTGAAGATAGTATGTTCTTGTGTGATGACTTCCCAGAGTTGGGGATAATGATTGATAAAATTTTTGAAGTATCTAATTGATTTAGTTAATGCGTTTTAAGTCTCCCTTTATTTTCTGTTTATCATGATAAAATGTTGGGATTAGATTGGTTGGTTTGCTCACATAGGAGAGTAATGTGGGTGCCACTCGCATGACCCGTTTTGGGTCGTGGATAAACTTGGTATCAGAGCATTAGGTCGTTTGGGTCTCATCCACACAAGAACGAGTTCTAGTAGAGTCTTAAAGAACGGTAGGGGGGCGCCTTTAACTTTTCTTTAAGAGGCTATAGGCCTTTAGGAAATTCCCTTTCTTTCCTTTCTTTCGTGCTATTACTGGTCCAATTGGTATCTATGGGTGATACAAATTGGTATCTTGACCATCTTCATTCTATTTCGGCCATTGATGGTTAGAACTAGAGCAACAACCGTGGTCACACCAGCACCGGCAAGAACAAAGATACGTCTGGATAGCCACTGGGGTTGTATCTCGGATGAGCAGTGGCAAGGGGCCGTGGGTAGAGGTCTGGCGGACGTCCTCTAGAGACGAGGACAAGCACCTGTCCCATCTAGTACAGGGCGGTGACTCCTCCACCGACTGAGGAAGTAGTAAGACAGGGTGAGGAGGGGAAGGTGAGCAACGTGCAGATGAGGAATTACCACCCCAACCTACCCCAAAGATGATTAATCAGTTCTTGCCTTATCTAGAGCGGGTTCTCGGATCAAGGCGCAATACCGTCCAGTGGTTTCGTCACCATCACGCGCATGCTGAAGTACGACAGCCGCTGCTCGAGCTCCCCGCGTGATGCCTCATTGGAAATAGGCACGTTTCCTCATTGACTATAGGGCCTATAATGACAATTGATCAGGCATGACTTTTCAGTAATTTCGTTGAATGAAACCTCGCCAATCTCAAGGGTTCGATCTGAGATGCCCTACGATTTTCTGGCTGATTTTCATGGTTACTACATAAAATGGGCTAGTGGAACGATTTGGCGTTGATTTTTAACCTATCAGTTCTACAGGAAAGCCTAAATTGTTGGCGGTCTACAGTTGAGTTTCACACTCGTCACAGGCATCACCTGATGACTTGGTGGGCGTCATTCTCTATGCTTATTTATGGAGAAGTATTCCCCCGACCTTGAGGGCATAGAGGAGAGTGAGTTCTTAGCCTAGACAAGCAAAATGTCGTGACTGTCGTATGAGGCTGAAGTTCCGTGCATTATCCAGGATATGTCCACCACTCACTTTGTTTCAGTCCACAAGAGCGATTCGCCGTTTTGTGAAGGGGTTTAGGTCATGATTTGGCGGATTCAGCCTTAGCAGGTAGCGGCTTACAGCGAAATCCTTTCAAGAGTGGTAGGACTTTCGTGATAGAGTGGAGGAGTGAAGACAGATTAGCTTCACCATGGCATCGACATCTAAAAGTTTTCGTCAGGGAGGTGAGTTAATGTTCTTACGCTAGGGGCAGGGTCAGGAGGTTATCCAGGCCCGACCCTATTCAGTCTTCACTGCAGAGCGTATGTGGGGGTCCACCGCAGACCGGTCACATTCTCTACGTTGAGGTTATCCCAGTCTTCTTCATCTCAGACACAGGACCTATGCTTGAATCCAAAGAGTGTTTATGGATGTGGGGAGAACTGGGCTATCAAGAGGTATTGTCCAAAACAGGAGTTACAGACCTCAAATAGTCAGAGGTAGAGGTTGGTCAGGGAAGAGGCCCGTCATTCTGGAGATGCGTGGTGGCCCGAGGTAATGGTGGTCACCACCACGCCGGGGTGACGGCAAACTGGAGCTAGCTAGAACAGAACACTGGTATGGGGCAATGGGCAGACAGGTGAAAGGGCCCACTGTTACGTTTGCCTGGGCGGTCGGAATCGAATACATCAGATGTTGTTATCACAAGGTAATCATTGGGTTTGTGATTGCATTGCTTCTGTATTAATTTGATTCCTGGCTCCACATTTTCATATGTATCTGCCTCATTTGCTAACCCGGTCTTAATTTACAGTTGTGAATTGCTTGACATGCCTGTTCGTTTTCTACTCCGGTGGGTGAGGTCTGTGATAGTTGAAAGGGTGTATAGTGTCTTGTCTTGTAACTACTTTCGTGGGGAGAAAAAACATACTCATGTAATTTGGTTATCTTGGAGATGGTTGATTTTCGATGTACATCAGCTGGGTATGACGTGGCTTGCGCCAAATTTTGGGCAATCTGATTGTAATGCTAAACTGTAGCGTTGGCGCAGTCTGGGACATATCCGTTAGTGTGGGAGGGTGAACTACACTTCCACTCCAGTTCGTATGCATCTCCTTTCTTCGTAGGCTAAAGAGAATGGTTTAGTAAAGGGTGCTTAGCTTCTTGCACACCTCACCTCCGGGTATGATATCTACCCCAGTTACCCTCATGAGCGGTTTCGCGGTAGTCGTGGTTTATGGACCGTGTTCCTGCAGCCTTCCTGGTATGCCACCGGATAGAGATATGCGACTTTGGCCCTTGATCTGGGCCGGGGACTCGCCACCATTTCCATCCTCCTTATAGAATGGCTCAGCAGAGTTAAGGGATTTAAAGCGCCGCAACTTCAAGAGTTGTTAAGTTAAAGGTTTTTCTTAGACCATTGCATCCCTTGGGGGTGCTCCGTGTTATTTGTGAAGAAAAGGATGGGGAGTTTTTCGGGATGGCATAAGACTACCAGGCAATTTGAACAAAGTAACTGTTAAGAACAAGTAGCCCTCTTCCCCTCATTGATGATTTTTCGTATCAGTTAGCAAAGGTGGCTGTGCCGTCCTCAAAATTGATTTGAGATCTTGTTATCAGTCAATTGAAAATAACGGGTCGAACCTGATGTTCCCAAGACGTCGGCTTTTCGGACCATGTATGGGAATTATTAGTTCTTAGTAATGTCTTTTGGACTTATGTTCCCCTGCTTTGCTTTCATGAGCTTGATGAACGGTATTTTTTAAGCCATATCTGGATCTCTTAGTGATCGTATTTATTGTGAACATACTGATATACTCCACGAGTAAAGAAAGGAACATGAGGAGCATTGTGAGATCGTGTTTGAAGTATTACGGGATAAAAGGCTTTATGCCAATTCTCCAAGTTTGAAGTTTTGGCTAGAATTCAGTATCCTTCTGGGGCAACGTGGTTTCTAGGATGGAGTGTATGGTGGATCTTCTAAATTGAAACAAGTTGAGAATATTGGTAAGGCCTACTAATTGTGTCAAATAATGGAGGCTTGTTGTTTTAGCCATCTACTACCGTCAATTTGTCAAGGATTCTCTTCTATTGCCTCCCAACTGACGAACTTGGACTAGCATAATCCCATTTTGTTATGGTTCTTGTAGAATGTGAGAAGCTTCACAGAAGCTTAATGACCTTGTTGACTACTGCACCTATCCGTGACGCTTGCCATGTAGAGGTACAAACTTCAGTGTTTATTGTGGATGGCAATTCCTATTCTGGTTTTGGGTGCAGTGCTAATAGCAATAGAAGAATGTGAGGCTATGCTCGAGGCAATTAAATGTGGCATGAACGTAACTAATCCATCCCATTATTAGAATTGGCTACAGTCCGTGTTTGCATTAAAGCAATGAACAACTATCTATATGGGGTTAAGTGTGAAGTCCGGATACGATCATCGTAGCCTTACATATGATTTAACATCAGAAGATTTGTTGAAATTGGAAGACAGAGGAAGTGGATGGAACTACTGAAGGATTATGATTTTACCATTTGTAATAACACCCAGAAGGCTAATGCCTTGTGGAAGACCCTTATAATTAGAAAAGCAGGGAGCATGGGTAGTTTATCCCAGCTTACAAGTTGTCTAACGCTCTACCAGCCCATTGGCTAGAGAGGGATTCAGACTCTGGCTTAATGACCTTATTGAGGTTAGAGTAACTGCAGAAGGGAGGTATTTTTTGCCAGTGTGGGAGGCGAGATCTTCTTTTCTTACAAGCTCAAGGAAAACAGTTTTGATGATGAGAAACCTAAACCCAAATTCGGGATAATTGTGTTGCGAGGATATGCTAAAGAAGCAATAATGGATGATGGAAGGTGTTTTGAGAATTAAGGGAAGGGTTTATGTGTGCCCCGTGTCATGATTTTGATCGCACACTATTACTTATAGAGCTCATAGTTCCGGATATTCTATACATCCTGGTGCAACCAAGATGTACCCAGTGACTAAAGCAACACTTTTGTGAGTAAAATGACGTGCGAAATTGTTGATATTTGTTTGGCCAAATGTCCAATTGTCAGCAGGAAAGTATGAACACCAGAGGCCGGGAGGTAACACTTCAGAGAATGCCCACTCCTGAGAGGAAGTGGGAGAGAATTGCAATGACTTCGTGGTTGGTCTTCCAAGACATTGGGCAAGTTTAATTCTATTGTGGTAATTGTGGACAATTGACTACTCTGGCTCACTTCATTCCGTTAACGGTGACTTACAATGCAGTAGAAGTTAGCCAGGACTCTCAATCTCAGAATTGTCGGCGTTGCATGAGTTCCACTTTCTATCCATATCAGATAGAGGTACGCAGTTTACTCTAGTTTTGGAGAACTTGTCATGCTGAATTAGGTACTAGTCTGTACCTTTTACTAGGCATTTTCACCCTCAGACCGACTGGAAGTCTTAGTGAACCGTCAAGTATTGAAGATATGCTTCGAGCATTTGTGAAAGACTTTTGGTGTCATGGGATAACTTCCTTACCTTAGCGGAGTTTTCATCAATAATAGCTATCACTCAGTATTTATATGGCTCCTTTCGAAGCATGTAAATGCGGAGGAGATTAGGTCTCCATTGGTTGGTTTGTATGCATTTGAGGTTTAGACCTTGGGGTACTGATCTTTTAAGGGAATCATTAGAGAAAGTTGAAGTCATTCAAGAAAGGCTTTTAGTCGGCGCAAAGTAGGGCAAAAAATATGCAGATCGAAAAGGTTAGGGACTTGGCGTTCATGGAGGTGTGGAACAAGTTGGCTGAAGGTTTCACCTGAAGGGTGTATGCGGTTTATTTGGAAAAGAGGGAAGCCTAAGCCCAAGGTATATTGACCATTGAATTACTTAAGATAGCATGGGATGAGGTGGCTTTGAATTAGCCTTTCCTCAGGGCTGTCAGAGTGCATCGTATTTCAATGTGTCTATGCTGTCAAAAGATCCCATGGGGTGTAAACTACATTATTCGTTTGGGATTCAGTTCTGCTTGATGAAATCTGACTTATGAGGAGGAATCCTGTTGCCATCTAGATAGATAAATTCGCAAAGTGAAGATGCAAGGGGATTGCGTCTATCAAATTCAATGAAGCATCGACCAGTTGAAGAGTCCAGTTGGGTAGAAAGAGGCTGATATGAAGAAAAGATACCCAACCTGTTTACCGATTCAGGTACTCTCTTTTGCCCTTGTTTCTCTTATGATGCCTTCGAGGATGAACCATGGGTAAATTGTATCTATTGAATCGACCTGTTTATTCTTTTTGAGGGGCAGCAGATTTTTATTTCTGAAAAACTGGCTGAGTCGACGATTCCCACGACGGACTTACATGAGTCACGACGGACCGTCAGGGTCTCATTCCAAACCCTTAGAATTTATGAAATTTGGTACTGAGCATTCGACTCTCTGAACGTACGACAGGGTGGGTCCAGGACGGACCGTCTCCAGGCTATTACGGGCCATCCGCGACTCTTTAATGAATTGGTGGTCTCCTAACTTGTGACGGAAAGCCGCAGACGGACCGTCGCAGGCAACGACTGGCTCCTCCCGTCACGTCCTGTTTTGAACCTGACTGGGTCGGATTTCTGTAATAATTTTAAGGGCGTTTTGAATATTCCTGCTTATAATTATAAAGTTAGTGGGTTAATGTTTAATAATTTAATTACTTGGGGTTAAAGGAGACAACCTTGAATAAATAGATGGTTACTTGTTACCATCTTTATACGTAATTATAATGATTATTAGGGTTAAAAGAAAAAGGTTTTGGGAAAAAATAAGAAAAATAGAAAGAACAGATATAGAAGTGGAGAAACGAACTAGGAAGAGAAGAACGAAGATGTAAAGCAAAAACTTTGAGGAATAGCTTTCTGATCACAAATTCTTCAGTGGAGGTAGGTTATGGTATTATGCTATTTCATAGTAAACTCTTAATAGCGAATGTATATGTATTGGGTAGTATTTAAACCCTTCTATAAATAGCTTAATTGTGTGTATCATGATGTGTTATATATAATTGTGATAAAATAAACATGATTAGCCCATTGAATTCTATGATCTTGAAAACCTCTAGTTAATGAGATGTCTTGTTATAAAAGAAGGCTCGATGAACTAATAATGAGATTAGAGGATCGGGTGTCAGTTACGACACCAGGATAGTAATAGAGAATAAGGTGTCATGTTCTGGCACCCAGGAGAATGGGACGAAGTGTCACGTTTCGGCAACCAGGATAGACTGAGGATCTGAGTGTCAGCGTTCCACACGGCATTCCCCCCAGGATAGAAATGAGAACGAGTGTCCACATTCCGGCACAAGATATAATTGGATCGGGTTGTCACGTTCCGGCACCCAGAAAGTATGATGAGGATCGGAGTTCACATTCGCGACACCATGGATAGTATGAATGAGGATCGGATGTCACGTTCCGACACCATGATAGAAAGAGAATGAATCTTGAAAATGTGATAATATTCTCAAATTAATGCCCTATTCTCCCAAATGAGTATGGTATTGAGGCTTGATTCTCATGGGTGTACTATGGCGTACTTTTATTAATGATATATAGTACTTGTTTTTTGTTGCTACATGTTGAGTATTGTAGTTGATTTATGATATTAACTGGTATATACTGTTTTTCATAATTTTGAGTTGGCGCTGATGATACGCCTACTCCGTACTCGTGTGTGGTACTGTCCCTCTACTTGTATTTGTTTTCTTTGTTTATTGTGGATTGCAGCAAACGTTACCATCGTCTTCAACTCAACCGCAACTTCTAGCCCCGTCTTCATCACGTAAGGATCTCAGGGTGAGCTAATGCTTCTACTTGACTGGATCATCTTCCTTCATGTCTTGATAGCCTTGGAAGTTCCGGGCATGGGCTAGCTTTTTTTACTTATTTTAGTCTTCTTAGCTACTCTAGATATACGTAAATTTGAGGCTAGATGTTCTGTGGTGATGACTCCAGATTTATGGATAGATTGATAAATTTTGAAGTTATCTAATTGATTTAGTTAATGAGTTTTAAGTATTCCGCTTTATTTTCTGTTTATCATGATTGAAATGTTGGGATTAGATTGGTTGTTTCGCTCACATAGGAGAGTAAATGTGGGTGCCACTCGCGACCCGTTTTGGGTCGTGACATACTCAACTGATAAAGTTCATGCGGAAGTTATGGTCATGAACAACTCTACTCAAGGGTAAAAGTGTCAATAAGGAACTCATGTAAACGAATCTTCTCATTCTCTTACTTACTTCCTCAAATCATAGTTTAGATCAATAGTTGATCACAAAGGATTCACAATTTAACTCAAAAGATTTATTGAACTTTACTCTTAACTCTCTCTTGAATGTGAATTATGAATTCAAGAGTTATGGTTCATGATATGAAGGATATAGATGATAATTTAGACGCATAAATACATACTCTTCACTCTTATACTCACTTGCTCGAGTCTTGAAATAATTTACTAGAAGTTGTAGAAGACTCCTCAAAAAGACTTTTGTAGAACGTTAGAAAGAATTCTCAAAACTTACTCACTCTAAATTGAATTTGAATTTTGATTGCAAGGTTATGATCATGTTAGGAATGATTTTAGGTGTTTAGAAGTAGCTTAGATTAGTTAGAATCGAAAAGGAGTGAAGGTACACTTTAAACAGACTCAAACGAAGCAATCGAAGACAAACTGGATAAGGCAGGCAACCCTGGAGCTTTGGGTGGCGCAGGGCACCAGCTCCTAAAGTTCAGAGGAGGGTTTGGGGCTCTCTGTCTGGAATAGCAGAACATGCCCCAACCCTGAAAATCTGACGAGTTTCATTGCTCGTTTTCTCACCCTAATTAAACTAAAAGCGAACGATTTCTTCCCTAATTACTTGATTCAATTACTTAACTTAATTAAACTCTAATATACTAAAAACAAAACTTAAATTACTCAATTTCATCTCAAAAAATAATCAAAACCCCAACACAACAAGATTTAGAATGAACTTCAATAACACCTCTCAAGAACTCTAATCTTTAAACTATAAGAATGAAATTTCACTGAAAATAACATGATTGGCGTGTGGATGAACTAAAACAACACCATGAAAGCTTAAATACATCTTAGGTATCAAACCCATGGTAAAAATCCATGACATCACGCAAGAATTTCGACGAATGTTTAATCCTCTCCTCTTTTTTTCTTCTTTTCTTTTCTTGAACTCTCAGCTAAAACCCTAGGCGTATATTAGGATTACTAAACTGAACCTAATAGTATTATACCCTTAAAAACTTACTAAAATTGAATTAAATCTAATTGGGTAAGGAAAAGACCAAACTACAACTTATTATTTTCGGCGAACTTTTCTTAACTGGACAGACTAACTTCAAAAGGTCATTTCTCACTCATCTGAACTTGAAACTTAACAAACTCGCTGGTGTTGGAAAGATAATTCAAATATGTTTTCCAAGGTATCTTGTAATACACCTAAATCATTATGTGATGATAGTTATGATCGTTTTAACCTAAAACTAATACTTAAGCATAACTTGCAAAATTTCAGATTTTGCTCTTTCCAATTAGTTCTTTTTAGAACTTAGGGTGCTACATATAGTGACTTGAACTTAATACTATAGAAATTTTAAATTCCTTGGCAAAAACCTACTCACTACAAAGGATGATTTAAGTCTTAGCTCAAAAATTTTCTGGGGTGTTACAATAAATATCAATATATCCAAGAATATTGTATATATTAAAATTATTAGAATTTTTTTTTATAAAAGATTATGAAAATTTATTATCCAAAAGAAAGAAAATGATATTTGATGTTGAAAAAATCATTCAAAGATGTTTTCCAAGGTAATCATTATGTGATGATAGTTATGATCGTTTGAACCTAAAACTCATACTTAAGCATAACTTACAAAATTTCAGATTTCGCTCTTTCCAATTAGTTCTTTTTAGAACTCAGGGTGCTACATATAGTGACTTGAACTTAATACTAAATAAATTTTAAATTCCTTGGCAAAAACCTACTCACTACAAAGGATGATTTTAGTCTTAGCTCAAATTTCCGGGGTGTTACAATAAATATCAATGTATCCAAGAATGTTGTATATATTAAAATTAATAGAAAATTTATTATAAAATATTATGAAAACTTATTATCCAAAAGAAAGAAAATGACATTTTATTGAAAAATGAGAGGAGAAACTTTAAACTTGCTTAGAAGAGAAGAAATGAAGAAGATAATTTTTTTTAGTGAAAGAAGTCTTATTAAGATAATTTTTTTATGAAATAACACTTATTATTTTAATATAATCTGAATTTCATTAAGACATTGTTATAGATCTTCATTCAGACTCATTCGGATTCATTAAGAGGCCTTTTTATTAAAAAAAAAAATAAATAAATGGACTTGATGGATTTAATTTAAATTATTAAGATCCAGAGCTAAAAAATTAACACACTGAATGAGCGAAATTTGAATGATTAACTTAGAGACTTCCATTAAGTGAAAAATAAAATGAGTCTAAGTTGGATTAAAAATATTACTATACAAAATAGTATAACTTACATAAATTCCAAAGTATAAGACCTAAATTACATCATATCCCTACTCTTTTCTACTTTACAAAAATCCCTCAAAATACTAGTCATCTGGATACATTAGCTGCGCTTAAAAAGGGGGAAAATAGAAACCAAATTAAGCCATAATTTACATTATTCATTTCTCCCTTAATGTCAATTAGAGAAATATAAATTTTAAAATAACAAATCAATTCAAAATTTAAAATCTCTGTTCATCTTTGTTCCTGTTTAAACGAAGAAACTTTTGAGTAGAATTCAATTTATTTATTTTTTTGAAGTTTGACAAGATATGAATGAATATTTCAATTTTGTTGATACATTCAGGAATAAGGGAAATTAAGGTTAGATATGAATGATACATGAGTAATGGGACAGTGTTTGGGAAAAATATTTCATTCGTGAATCTAGTTTTAGTCATTGCACCTAAGTTGAATATTGATGAACTGAGGGGAAAAATAATATATGATACATTATAAGGTAATTCGTCTCCACTGATTATAAGGAATGATACGAGGTAAAGTTGTACGTTGAGGTGAAGAAATGTGAAGTTGAATTTGCTATGAATCCCTTCTATAATGATACAACTCATATGAATGTTGGCAAGATACAAAACTTTGATGTATCAAATGGTGCAATTGTCTGTGTTTAAGATGTTGAGAAGGACACACATGCTCTTAACTTGGTGGAATAAAATATTGGTGATTCGTGTTATATACCAGAAATAAAGATAACGAATTACATATCTGACATAAATAGTGTATAAGTAAAGGTGAAGCAATTGTACAAGGATAAAACTACTCCAGTGATTGTAATGACAAAATATAAAATAGAACATAACTTCAATTTACAAGTTAAATAATCTAATAACAAAAGGTATGCAACATACATTCTTGTACTTTAATCATTATTTTTTCATGCATGCTTTAATCATTATTTTCATTCATGAATTTGTATATTGATTGATAAGTCATGATACATTAGTTGTTAGAATTTGATACATTAAAACTTGATGTATATCTTATGGATTTTCAAATATGTTAGTTACTCAACTTTTAATATAAACTATAAGATTTATATCAATTTATTTTTTGATTTTCGAATTTATATATGCACATTGGGGTGATACGTAATCGCTATTTTACATTTACCAAGTCACATGAAAATGAAGTGAAATTATAAATGTGAATTCCATATGAATATCATATTATATATATAAGATTTGTGTGTTTTGGAGGAAACTGAAGCAAAACCTCACTAATTTTTGGACGATTTCTCGGGTGTTTAACTAAACACCTATTAGCTATGGTAGCTAATTCTGAGCAGATTTAATGGAATAGTTTCCATCTAATCGAGGATCCAATATTTGTTCAAAACTTCTTCAGGTCGGAAAGATGTGGTCTTACCCATTCGAGAAGTTTCTGTTCATTTTTAGGTTTATTTCTGTCCAACGGACGCCTGCCTGTGATGAGTTTATATAGAAACACCCTATAGATCCATACATCACTCTTGGACGTTAGGCGTCCAGTTTGTATGTATTCTGGAGCAGCATATCCAACAGTTCCCACCACCTAATGAAATCAAAGGCATATGATTTAGATAAAGTATTAATGTTGTACAAAATAGGAAATTTCACCTAGCTAGAGTTGGTGTTTTAAAACCAAAATCCAATATATTTGACATATTTCATATGCTAAATTAACTATATCATCCAAATCGTGACATTTGAATATCATATTGCTTTTAATATAGTACTTAGTTTTAGTAACTAAAAGGGAATTATAATCGAAATTCTAGCGACACACCTTAACTTAACTAGGATCCTATACTATTTTGAATACATAGTAGAGATTTTTAATTCAATGGAGATATTGAGCATACCACTGTTGAGACATGGCTTCATCCGTCAGAAGGTCCTAAGCTAAAATTAGACAATTTTGCATTCCATTTCTCATCCAAGAGAATGTTAGAAGATTTGAAATCTCTAAAGATAATCTGCACAAAAAAATATTTAACAAGACAGTGCAAAAGTATCACAATGAGGTGGAAAAAGTGTTACAGAGGAAAAACAGAATCACCTGAAACTCCATTCCCTCGTGAAGTTAAGCCAATTCTCGAGTAGCATCACCAGCGATATTTAACCTTGTTTCCCATGGAAAAGGTGACATAAAACGAGTTATTAAATGATCTTGTACACTTCTGTTGGGCAAAAACCTCATATACAAGTCAACGTTGCATTTCTCTTTCATCATCCTGTGCACAATAGCCTATTAATTTGACAAGATTCTGATGCTCAACGACACCTAGGACGTTCACTTCCGTCACCTATTCCTTATGCCCCTAAATCACAACATCATAAACTCAATATTCTTTTTGTTTCACAATCCAGTACATTAAATATAAAATGAAACTAGCCTGCAAGCCTCTTTGGTTGAGTTGTTTCAAAGCAATATTTTTGTCCTTTAAAACGCCCTTGTATACACCTCCAAAACCGCCTTCTCCTAGCATGAAGGATCGACTAATGTTCTTTGTCGTGGTCTTAAACTCTTCAACTATAAAGACCTTAAGGTGACAAGGCTTTTTATTAGACAAGCACGAAAATGAGAGCCTCGAAGAGGACTCAGTGCTAATGTCCGATCATACATTTTGTGAGTTGTATTCAGATCCTTTGAGGTCAGGATCTGTAAAAACAGAGGCAGATGGCTGGCCTGAGGTTGACTTTCTAGTCTTATTATGATCATCATTAGAGAACTGAAAACACTTCATCCCTGCATATATCACAAATATAACCCAATCATATATGCAATTCTTGTTTTGAAATATCACAAATATAATTTTTTTTTACCTAAAAGAAACACTTTTTCACTATCCATGTGTTTGTTAATTAGCTTCACAGACACTACTTGTTAAATGTGGTGTTTCCCCCCACCCCAACCCAAAAGATGATCAGTACCTGACTAAATCTACATTCACGCCCTAACAAAGGCAAGTGCATATACAGGAAAGAACTATTTACCTCACAACAGTTGGTATTATCTTTACTAAAATGGTTATATCCATGGGTGAGCGGCAAATTCTTGAAATTCTAATGGCAAAACCAGGGAAAATCATTTGAAATTTTTCACATACAACTGGATTGATAAAAGTTATATGTATTTATCAAGAAATGTTAAAAACAAATTTGATATAGAAGATGTATGTATATTATCTTAGAAGAAACGAATGATTGGAGTAAAAATGAGAAAGAGTTGATGAAGTGATTTGTTAAAAATAGGAAGAGAGGAAATTAAGCAAGCAACGAGCATACCATGATCTAAGGAAGTCGATGCTCGGCGACTGGAATTCAGTTCACCAACTTTAATTAAAAGGGAAATTTCCAAAAACAATAAATATATTTATTTTTCTATTACATAGGTGATACTTTCATCAATTGATGTGTCCGCTTCACCAAGGATATTTTTGAAAAATATTATTTATTTTAATTTAGTTACTCTATACGGGATTCGCTTAATCGTTCTTAAAATTTAATTATATTTAACGGAAAAAAGGGCTAAAATCCTCTTGAAAATTGAATGAAAAATGGTACCAAAAATTACCCTCATCCACCCTATTGACTCCAAAAGGCCCTTTTATCCAGCTATTGGCTCCAAATACCCTGGCATCCACTTGGAGGCAAATGACCCACTTATTTAATGATTAAAATTTAAATAGTTAAATATTTTTACAAACTTGATGTTAAACATGGTTATAATTTATTTATTTTGTATATTTATAAAACCACCACTACCACACCCATACTAACTGAACTCACCCAAGTAATAATCAAACTATAAATCAAATCGTCATAAAACACTACTAAAAACACGATATTAAAATTATAGATAATGAAATGACATCCAAATAGTATCTTTCCGATTGAATCGAAGCCCAATTAAATTTATGTTGAGCCGCTGATTAGAGGGATCGCTTTCTGTCACGACCAAATCGGGATAGAGAATGGCACCCCACCTTATCCTCCTATGGTGAGCGAAACCAACCAATCTAACCTTAAACATTTCAATGTAATAATCACAGTAAGTAATGCGGAATACCTTATAATTCATTAAAATAACCGATTCAATAACTTCTAAAATTCAACATCTATTATATCCCCAAATCTGGAAGTCATCACCACAAAGACCACTAGTGATCAAATACTAAACTAAGAGAATTCTAAGAACTAGAAATAAAACAAAAGCTAGTCCATGCCGGAACTTCAAGGCATCAACATGAGGGAAGAAGATCCAGTCCAAGCGAGAAGGTTAGCTCACCCTGAAATCAGGTGTAATGGTGTATGACGATGGGAGAGTAGCGGGTTGAGTTGAAGACGACGGTTGCGTTTGCTGCACTCTACAATAGACAAAAGAAAACATTAAAAGTAGGGGGTTCAGACAAAACAAAGTACTGAGTACGGTATCATGGGCACACTCAAAATAGGAAAACAGTATATGATCAAGTAAATCATAAAATCAACTAATATCCTTAGGCATTGCAGACATTACATTACCATAATCCTTGGTTACAAACACCACGCAACATCAAGGAGGACTCACGCCTTCCTCATCATATCATTAGGAATTAGGTTCATTAGATTGGATATTACATCTTTTCAAGATTCATATATTATTTACTCGCGTGTCGGTTTACGTGACACTCCGCTCCCTACATCTACTGTGGTTACGTGGACCGCCGCCTACTCATATTCTATCTATGGTACCGGAACGTGGCAAACCGATCCATATAATATCCTGGTGTCGGAAAACCAGTGAAAACTCCGGATCATCATATTCTATCCGGGTACCGGATACGTGTGCACCCGATCCATTTATACGACCTGGGGTCGGAAGTGAACACTCCGATCCTCATATTCTAATCATTGCACCGGGAACGTGGCCCCGATCCATATACTTATCCTGGTGTCGGAACGTGGACACTCCGATCCTCCATATTCGATCAGGTTACCGGAACGTGGCACCATCCCCTAATCTCAATACGTTAGTCATAAGCCTTCTTTTATACCAAGGCATTATCATTAACAAAGTAGATTAGGGTTTCTCAAGATTTAAGATTCATAGCTCATCATTGCTTATTTCATCACAATATATATATATATAGAATATATATATATATATATATATATTATATATATTATATTATAATATATATTATATATAGGATATAGATAACATCATGTAACACATTTAAGCATATAGAAGACTTAATAATACTACCAAACTACATATCATTCGCTAATTAAGAGTTTACTTACGTAGTGTGAAAAAACCATAACTACCTCCACCGAAGACTAGTGAGCAAGCAAGAATTTTCCCAAGCCTTTGGTTTTCTCTTCTCGTCGCTTCTCACTCTTCTCTCGTTGATCCTCTATCTCTCTTGCTGTTCTTTTTCTTTTTCTTATTCAAACCTCTTTCTTTACCCTAATTATCATATAATAAGTTTTAAAAGATGGAACTAATAATCCACAATTAACTTAAGGTTACCTTTTTAACCTTCAAGATTTAGACGTATTAACATTAACCAATCTTTATAATTAAACAGGAAATAGTCCAAAACGCCCTTAAATAATTAATCAGAATCGACCCCGCTGGGATTACGAGCCAGTTTGACGGGCCGTAGTGCCTGCTGACGACGGTCCGTATGCTGTCGTCGCAAGGGTCAGACACTGATTTTTGTAAAAAGTCTTGTGAATGGGCCGTCATGCCTGAGACGGTCCGTCCTGCCATTTCGTCGTGGCGTTCAGAGAGTCGATTTCAGTACCCCAATTTCAGAATTCTAAGTGTCATGGGGCACGAGACCTCCACGACGGTCCGTCTGACCGTGACGTCCGTCGTGGCATCCGTTGCCTCTGCACAGTTTGAAGAATAAAATCTGGCTGCTCAAAACGACTAAACAGGTCGTTAAATAGATACCAATTTCCATCGTTCTTCTCGAACGATCCCGAGAGAAAAACAAGAGTGAAAGGATAGGAGTACCTGGAGTATGTAAATAGGAGATGGGGATTCTTTCTTGCTAGTCTGCCTTCCTTCTCAAGTCGCTTCTTCAACGACGATCTTCCATTGCACCTGATGGATGCAATCTCCTTGACCTCAACTTGCGAACTTCGTGTCTATCTAAAAAGCACAGCTCTTCCTAATAAGGACAAATTTCTCATCAAGCAAAACTAAATCCCAGGATAATTAGTTTCCATCCCCATGGTATCTTTCAACATCGCCACATGGAATACCGAGTGTACTCCGGGAGAGTGGGTAGGCAAAGCTAATCATAAGCCACCTTCCCCCACTACTCGCTTGAGACTTCAAAGGGACCAATGATACCTTGGACTAGATGTCCTCCTTTTACAAAAGCATCACCCCTTGTTGGCGAAACTTTCAACAAGACTTGTTCCCCTCCATGAAACTCTAAGTGTCTAACCATTCGATCTGGAATATTCTTTTTGCATACTTTGCGCCGCTAGACGTCACTTTTCTTGAATGGATTTCACATACTTTCTTCTAACGAGTCCTCAAAAGGGTGCAGACCAAGTCTAACTCGATGATCAAACCAACCAAGGGGGACCTAAATCTCCCCAATACAGTGTTCAATGGAGCCGGTCAATACTCAAATGATAGTATTATTGTAGAAAGCTACGCAAGGGTAAGAAGCTATCCCAAGGCCACCGAATTCTATCACCAGCACGAAGCATACCTCCAACACAGTTTGAATCGTTCGCTCAGATATGACCGTCGGTCTGAGATGGGAAACGCAGTACTAAGATCCAACCTAGTACTAATTCCGCATATGCAGTGTTCTCAAAACTTAGAAGTTAAATTGCGTACCTCATCTGATATGATGGACAGTGGAACTGCCATGCAATGACTAACTTTGAGATGAAGTTGGCTAACTTCTCTGCATTATAAGTCACCTTGACGGAATGAAATGAGCCAGACTTAGTCAATCTGTCCACAATTACCAAAAGAGTCAAACTTCCCCAATGTCTTCGAAGACCAAAACGAAAGTCCATGGCAATTCTCTCCCCATTCCATTTTAGGATGCGGCATTATATGAAGTGTTTCCTCCGGGGCCTCTGGTGTCATATTTTATTGTTGAATTTGGACATTTGGCAATAAAAATCCACACTATCACTGCTTCATTCTACTCCACCAAAAGTGTTGCTTTAGGTCACGGTAATCTTGGTTGCACTCAGGATGGTATCGAGAATACTTGAAACTATGAGCCTCTGTCAGAATAGTGTTATCAAATCATCGACCGGGTACAACATACCCTTCCCCTTAATCCTCAAAACACCTTCCTCATCGATTGTCGCTTCTTTAGCCTCTCCTGCAACACTTTATCTCGGATCGATCAATTTTCATCATAAATGCTTTCACTTAATTATTGTCAAGGGAAGGCAGATCTTGCCTCAACAAGCTAAAAATCCTCCCTTCTCAATTACTTCTAATCTCATAAGGTCGTTAGCCAGAATCTGAAATTCTCTAGCCAATGGGCGTCTAAAGCTTGCAAGTGGCTAGATTCCCATGCTTCCCGCTTTCTACTTAAAGCATCGCTACACATTTGCATTCCCCGGATGTAGATACAAATAGTGATTCGTCGTCTTCAGTAGTTTCCATCCATCTCCTCTGTCTACAAGTTCAAATCTTTCATGAGTAAAGGACCATACTGTAGGCTACGATGATCCGTTATAGACCTCACACTTAACCCCAATAAATAGTGGCGCATTGCTTTAAGCAAACACCATGCAGCCCAACTCTAAATCATGGGTCGGATAATTAAGTTCATGCTCTTTAATGCCTTGAAGCATAAGCAATAACATTTTTCTCTTACAATTAGTAATGCACCCAAACCAGATAGGAGGCATCACATATAAACAATGAAGTCTTACCCTCCAATGGCAGGTAGGATAGGTGAAGTAGTCAACAGAGTCATGAGCTGTCTGAAAGCTTTCATCACATCATCCGACCATACAAATGGAAATTTTGCTTAGTAAAGTCGTCAGTGGGAAGCAATAGAAGAGAAATCGCTTGAAAAAATCGGCTTTGGGGTAGTAGCTAGCTAAACCCAACAAAGCTCCTTATTTCTGACACATAGTAGGTATTACCCAATTTTTATCACTACTCGATCTTAGAGGATCCACCATCATCCCATCCTAGACAACAGGCCTTAAGAAGGACACTGCATCTAGCCAAAAACTCACACTTAGAAGAACTGGCATAAAGCTTTTTCTCCCTCAACATTCCAATACCATTCTTAAATGCTCCTATGTTCTCCTTACTTTTAGCGTATATCAGTAATCTCAATAAATACGATCACAAAAGAGATCCAAATATGGCTTAAAAAGCCTGCTTCATCAAAAACTCATATGAAACGCAGCAGGGGGCATTGGAAGACCAAAAGACATCAAATACAAATTCGTAATTGCCCCATACCTGGTTCTAAAAGCAGTCTTTGAAATCCGTTTGCCCGTATTTCAATGATGATAACCGATCTCAAGTCAATATTAGAGAAGACACAAGCACCTTGTACACTATCGAACAAGTCATCAATGTGAGAAGAGGAAACTTGTTCTTATTTGGTTACCTTGTTCAATGCCGGTATTCTATGCAATCCGAAAACTCCCATCCTTCTTCTTCACAAACAAAAACCGAGCGAGCACCACCAAGAGATTTGCCACTGGTCTAATAAGCCTTGCTCAACAACTCTTGAGTTGGGCTTTTTAACTCTCTTAACTCCCGGGGAGCCATTCTATAAGGGGTATAGAAATGGGGCGAGATTACCCGGTTTCAAGATCAATACAGAAGTCAAATATCCCTATCTGGGCATTACCAGCAGATCTGCAGGAACACATCGGAGAAACTCACGGACCACCAAAAAACCGACTCAATCGAAGGTACTTGGGTAGTGTTCATCCTTGAGATGGGCCAAAGAAAGCTAAAACACCCCTTTAAAACCATTTTCTTTAGCACGAAGAAAGGAGAGAACGCACCGGATTGGAAAGTGTAGTCACCCTCCCACACAAACGGATCTGTTCTGCAGGCTTGGCTAAAACACCGTTTTTTAGCATACAATCCAAGATCGCAAATGCGGAAGAAAGCCAAGTTACCCAGAATTACATCAAAATCAACCTTTCTACAAATATAAACAAATCTAATAAGTTTGCTCCCACAAAGGTCACCAAAACAAGAACCGATATACCTTTTCAACTACCACAGACTAACCACCGGGTAGAAGACACGAATAGGAATATCAAGTAATTCACAATGAAAATTTAGGACCATTAGAAAATGAGGAAGGGGTACCTGTGGTACATAAGAAAATGTGGATCAGGATCAAACAATCGGAAGCCATGCAATCACAAACCAGAAGATTACTGTGAGGGACAGCATCAGATGTCTTCGCCTCCGATCTCCCAGGAAGCATAACAATGGGCCCATTACTTGTCTGTCTGTTTCCCCCACAGTTGTTTGTAGTGGCGCAGTGTGCCCATCACCCGGCCGTTTTGGGACCACCATACTCGCGCCACACGCCCTCAGAATAACGGCCCTATACCATTGACCACCTCTGCCTCTAGCTATTGGGGTTCATAACTCTATTTTGGACAATACTCTTGATATGCCCAGTCTCTCCACACCCATAAACTCTCTGGATTAAAGCATAGGTCTCTCAGAGAAGTGAGAAGTGGGGATGGTCCGAGGTGGACTCCAAACTACAGTCTGTAGTTGAAGACTGAATGGGTCGAAATGAAGTAACCTCCGGAACTGTACTCTAGAGTAAGAACCATTAAGTCCACTCCCTTTCGAAACCTCTTTGATGTCGATGCCATGGTGAAGTCCATCTGGCTTCACTCCTTCCACCTCTACCACGAGAGTCTACCACTTCTTGAAAAGATTTCGCTGTGGTCCGTACTGTAAAGCTGAAATTCGCAACTCTGATCTAACCCCTTCACCCAAAACGGTGAAGCCTCTTTGTGGGACTGAAACAAAGTTGGGTTGGCATATCTGGATAGTGCACGAAACTTAGCCTCCTATGCATTGACCGACATCGCACCATTTCCTACTCTTCCCTACTTGCTATAGGTCAAGAAATCATCCCTTTTCCAACCTCAGGTACGGGGGATGGATATACTTCTCCATAAACAATCTAAGAATGAGGCCCAAGTCATGAGGTGGTGCCTATGTTGGTTGGACACTCAACATGTGACCGCCACCACATTATGGCGTGTTCCTGAAATGATAAACTCACGAACTCAACACCAAGCCGTTCTACTATACCCATATTGTTGTAGTAGCTCATGAAAGTCAACCAGGAATCGTAAGTTCCTCAGATTCTGCACCTGAAGACTGGAGGTTTCAATTTCAAGAAACTTACTGAAAAGTTCATGATGATCATTTGTATTATAGCCAGTAGCAGGGTGGAACGAGCCAATGTCCCATTGAGGCATCTATACGAGGGGCCATAGTGGCTGCATGTGACCTCTGACACAGAGGTGTGGGTGCAGGCAAAAACCAATCGTGGTGCCTGACCCTGATCAGGACAACCCACTAAGATAAAAGCGAGAAACTGATTTGATAAATATCTGGGGGTAGGTTGGGGGTGGCATTTCCTTATTTTGTACTGGTTCATTCTCACCATCCTCCCCTTCTCTTTTACTTCCTCAGTCGGGGAGGAGTCACCGCCCTAGTACAGATGGGCTAGGTGCTAGTCCTCGTCCTAGAGGACGTCCTCTACGGACCTCTACCAAAGCCTCTTGCCGTTGTTCTTCCTCGAGCCTACAGACCCAGCGGCTGTGGGCTGGCTCAGACGCACCCGTTCCACCGGTGCTGGCGTTGGATAGTCTTTTCTCTAGTTACTAGACCATCTGCAAAAAATAGAGTTGGAAGATGGTCAGATACCAATTTGGATCAACAGAACCATTGGATTCAAGTAATAGCACGAAAGAAAGAAAGAAAGAATGAATTTTACCTAAAGTCTGATAGCCTCTCAAGGAAGAGTAAAGGCGTCCACCTACGTTCCTAAGACTATACTAAACCTGTTGTTGTGTGATGAGAACAACGAACCTAATGCTCTGATACCAAGTTGTCAGACCCAAATCGGACGCGACTGGCCACCCACACTTATCCTCCTATGTGAGCGAACCAAACCAATCTAAAACCTAACATTTCATGTAATATCAATCGTAAGTACTGCGGAATACTTAAATTATTAAATAAAACCGATCAATAAACTTCAAAATCAACATATATTATTATCCCAAATCTAGGAGTCATCACCACAAGAACATATATGATCAAATACTAAAAATAGAGTATTCTAAGACTAAAATTAAAACAAAAGCTAGTACATGCCGGAAAACTCAAGGCATTCAAGACAGTGAGGAAGAAGATCCAGTCCAAGCTTTGTTCGAAGGTTAGCTCACCCTGAAATCGGTGTTAATGAAGACTGGCTAGAGTTGCGGTTGAGTGAAGACGATGGTGCGTTTGCTGCACTCCACGAATAACAAAGAAGAAAAACATAATAAACGTAGGGGTTAAGTACAAAACATAATTACGAGTAGGTAATCGGCAACTCAAAATAGAAAACAGTAGATATCAAGGAACATCATACAATCAACTAATATCCTAGCATGCAGCATTTACAATACCATAATCCTTGGTTACAACACCAAGCACATAAATTGAGACTCACGCCTCCTCAATACTCATTGGGGATTAGGTTCATTAGATTGAGTATTAAAATCTTTTCAAGAATCATTATATTAATTACGATCGTGCGACGTGACACTCCGCTCCCCTATCATCTACGTGTCGGTACGTGACACTCCGCTCCCTACATTACGTGTCGGTACGTGACACTCCGCTCCTCATATTCTTCCTCGGTACAGGAAACGTTTAGGCACACGATCCATATACTATCCTGGGTGTCGGAAACGTGGACGACTCCGATCCTCATTTCTTCCTTGTCCGGAACGTTGGCACCCGATCCTATACGATCTGGTGTGGAACGGTGACTCTCCGCCCATCCTCATATTCTATCCTGGGGTACCGGAACGTGGCACACGATCCATATAATCTTGGTCGGAACGTGACACTCGATCTCATATTCTATAATTCGTAACGTGGACGGGTACCGGATCCCTAATTCTCACTACTTGCGTTGCAATTAAGCCTCTTTTATACCAAGGGCATTAAATCTAACAAAGAGATAGGGTTTTCTTCAAGATTTAAAGAGTCAATAGCTTCATCATGCTTATGTCAGCACAAATCCATATATAGTATGATGATATTATATATATAGTATATATATATTATATATATAGATATAGATAGATATATATATAATCAATATGCAGAACACAAGTTTAAGCAGAATAGAAGACCTTCCTACATAATACTACCAAACAAATATCATTCGCGATTAAGAGTTTAATACGAATCGGTGTTTGAAAACATAACCTCTCCAACGGGAAGACTAGTGATAAGCAAGAATTTCCCAAAGCTGTGTTCCTCTCTCATTTTCGATCTACCTCTTTCTCTAGTCGATCCTTCTCTCTATCTTGCCTGTTCTTTTTCTTTTTCTTATTTCAAACCCCTTTCTTTACCCTATTTACATTATAATTAAGTTTTAAAGATGGCACTAATAATCCACTAATAACTTAAGGTTACTCTTTAACCTTCAGGTATTTAAATAGTAACATTAACCCATTACTGTAATTAAAGCAGGGGAAATAGTCCAAAACGCCCCTTAAATAATTAATCAGAAATGCGACCCCGCTGGGATACGCAAGCCCGTGACGGCCGTTTATTGTGCCTGCGACGGTCCGTCATGCTGTCCGTCGCAAGGGTCAGAACCTGTTTTTGTAAAAAGGGTACTTGTTGACGGGCCGTCATGCCGAGACGGTCCGTCCGCCATTTCGTCGTGGCGTTAAGAGTAGATTTCAGTTACCCATTTAGAATTTTAGGGTCAGGGGGACGAGACCTCACGACGGTCAGTCGTGACCGTGACGGTCCGTCGTGGAATCCGTTGCCTCTGCCATTTTCCCGAAATAAAATCTGACTGCCTCAAAACGACCAAACAGGGTCGTTACACTTTCAATTTGATTATCTTTCAATATTGAATTGAAATGTATAGGAAGGTTAAGAGTAATACATCCGAATTAATTCATGCACTTTTAAAATACAATTTTTAAATATTATGATTATTTTAAAACTTTTGATATATATTTGAAAGAAGGTTTTACTATGAAGTAACATCACCATAAGACGTAAAGAAAATTAAGATAAACATAGTCCAAACTTTTTGTTTATCGGTAATTTTTATTTAGGACACTTGAATGTAGATAATTTACTTCTATAGAATTTTCGTCTCAAATTTTTAATAAAAACACTCCATATTGGCAGGAGCTTTCTATTGTTGCATTAATAATGTGAGTGATTATTAATTTGGAGGGTTTTTTTATTAGTAAATGATGGGTAGTGGATGATTTATAAAAAAATTTATACTAATGAGTTAAATTATAAACAAATAGTTGAGGGCGGGGGGGCCTTTAGTATTTTTGAAAAATATTTAAATAGTTAAATATAAAACCGTTAAATAAGTGGTCAATTTTATACCAAAAGGTGGATGACAAGGGTATTTTGGACCCAATAGGTGGGTGGGAAGGGTATTTTAGAGTCAATAGGGGGATGGAGGATAATTTTGTACCATTTCCAATACTTTGAGGATATTTTAGACCCTTTTCTGTATATTTAATGACATGGCCTATAAAATCAAATATCAATAATAAAAAAATGTTTTAATGGTGTAGATCCTAAGACTTCTATGTGCAAAAATAATGACATGATATACTACCAAAAATTATAATTATCCTTATTTTTCCGTAGAAAATTTAAAATCCGTAATCAATATACTGCCCTACAAATTTAGATAATATTATCAAGTATTTAATTTGCGCTTAATAAGATGATATAATTTTAAAATATTAATTTATGAACAAATATTAAACTCATCCCACCACACTGAGTATTCATAATCAGTTTTTGTGGACAAAAGGGTTTGAGTCATCATATGACACATTTGGATACAAATAAGTAGGGCTGGTTTGGATGGTTATTTAAAAAAAATTACTTATATTATTTATTTATTTATTTATTTTGGATATTATATAATATAAACTTAAGTTATCTGCGATTCCTTAAAATTGTCTGCATATATCTTAATTAGGGCTAGTACCTATTGAACACTTTTATTTATTAAAAACTTATTTCTATTAGACATTTTTTAACAATAAGTAAAAAAAATATAAGTGTGTGTAATACACTAATTGCGATGTGGCAAAATGACTAACTAAAAGATAACATGTGGTATAGAGTCTAACAATTATAGAGAAAAAAAATTATGTTAAAAAGAATGAAATTTATCTCATATAAAATTTCCATCTATTTTTTTATAAAAATAAATAAATAAATAAATGAAAAGCGCAACTCTACCCCGTTCCCCTTTTATCTTCATCTTCTTTCTAACAAGATTTTCTTTCAAAAATTAATTCTTTGTTAATTGCTTACATAATTATATTTTATTCGTAATACGTGAGAGAGATATTTAAAGCGACTGACACAAGAGTGATGAAGAAAGACAATATGCCAATCGTCTTGAGATCGATAACAAAGAGAAATTGAGAAGATCTAAATTAATTTCATTAAATAAATCTGATGTTACGTGTGATAGTTTTAGTGGTTTACATTTTAATTTGAATGATAATATTTGTTCGAAGGTGACCCAGATGCAGAGGCGGAGCTACAGTGTTAAATTAGGGTTCGGACAAACCCACTAGCTTTATATAGACCCAATATACGTACTAAAAGATCATGTATAAATATATGCAAATAGTATGTGCAAACTCATACCAAACAAAGTCGAGCGGTAAGTGACAAGCATGTGAGCAACCCTGATTTATTTGGACAGGGTTCGATTCCCACTGGAAACTATTCAATTTTTTAAGTTCAACTTTTTTGAATTTTTTAATTTCAAATTATAATATGTATTTTGTGCCTATATTTTACCTTCCTTTAATTCAATCTTTCCTATATAGATGTTTCTAGTTTTTTTCAAACAATAAAACAAAAAATTGCTAATTAAAAACAACAAAAAAGTAGTGTCATACTCCAAAACAACATCTAACTATTAATTTCAAAATAGATAATTCTAAAAAACAAAAAAAATATAGTGTATCCTCTAAACAATGTCTCACTAAAATGTTAAATGCACAATTTAAATTTTTTAAAAGTTACGGTTCTAATTTTTACAGCAAACTTCATTACTGCTGCTTGTTGTCAAAGTGCAGACCTTTACCCCGGTTAGTGTTATTTACTCCTCAGTTCCTTCTCAGCATTATTTTTTCTCTTTTTTTTCTTTACATTATATAACAATTTATTCAAAAATCTTATTTTTAATCTTTGATTTTAGGGATGTTATAAGTATTAATAATTTACTACATTAATTAAGTTATTGTTTACTTCTCGGTATTTCAACTTTCAAGCAAGAGTGACTCAATGGTGAAGCAGGTAAAACCTTCTCGTTAGGTCCAAAAATATTGATGGTGAATTTAATACTTTTAATTTTATTTTAAAATAATATTGAGATTATAGAAATAATATTCAAAATTGTACTAACAAATAACACTTTATCTCCCTTTTACCAAGAAAATTTTAGACTTTGAAATAGTAATAAAATTTTCATATTATAATAAATGAAATATTTGAAAGTATACCAACTGAGCATTCATTTCTATTTTCAAAACAGAAAAAATGCGAGTGCACTTGTAATGAATAGTTTATATGTTTGTGGTTATATATATAGTTGTTGACACCCAATTTTGGTCTAATATTTTTAAAAATCGCGACTTTATTTATTTAATAGTTGAAAATATTTTTTTTTAATTTTAAATAAGTTTATCGATAACTATCCTTATTTATTTAAATTTAGAATTTTAGTTAATCTTAAAATTACATTTTTACACGTCATTTTTAATGTTCATTTTATTTGTTACATCGGTTAATATTCATTTTGATATTTTCCATTGTTTAAAAATTCATTCAAATACGAATACAATTTCCATACGCAAATATTTTATGAACCAACAATTTTTGGGCCACAATCTCGAGCCCATAACTTAGGTCCATTTTTAATAATTTCCTATTTATAAAATAAGTAAAAATTAAGGAATCCCATAGTGTAATTCAATAATTACATTCTGTCCCGACAAAATTTAGTATTACAAAAATCCCTTAAATTGTTGAGCCGTGATACTTTAGACTTCAAGCACATGGTAAATGATACATGGTAGTTTAAACTGTTGAGAGAAAAAAAAAGGGAAAAAATGGTAAAGTTAATGTTTGTGTTAATAAAAACAGCTAAATTTACTGGTAACATATCATTCATCAGCAAAAATTAGCCCCCCCCCCCCCACTTAAGTATATTTAATTTCAAATTTGAAAAACAAAGATTTATTTTATCTATTTTGAAAATAATTTTTTTAGAAACAATCTGTGAAATTTCGAATCCGTAAGTTTTTGTTGTTACAGTGGATTTTCAAGATGAAACTTCGATTTTGATGAGACATTTTCGGAATTTTGGTGAACGAATTGCAGTATGAAAGTAAAAATCGACGGAATCATTGTTGGAGATCAATTGTCGTTTTCTAATCTCAAAGCAGCAAGTGCCAGCCGAGTTGGATATGATGTATCAAGGATAAGAAATTGAAATTCCGATTACATGTATCAGAAACATCGACGCTCCTACTTAAACAATATACACACTGATCTTATGTATCATCAAGTAAAGTTGATGACGCATTTTATTAAACTTAGTGAATGTGTACATTATAACAATTTTCAAAACATGTATCGCACCAGTCAACTAAACAACTAATACCTTATGATAACATGAGATCAGTTTTCAGGAAATTCATACTATATGCAAAAAAAATGGATTAACATATCTACTTACATGTATCAGTGAATTGACTAAAACATTGTACACACGATTATATATGTATCATCAAGCACATTTGATGACACATTACGAACTTATTGAATGATTTACATTATAACAATTTCAACACTTCATGATACAATTAATATTATGAACGCCAACAAAATTCATGTATCACCATCTAAAAGTAACTATACACACTTATCAAATGTATCGCAAAGCACCTAGCTCCTTAAAATTTTACTAATTTCAACAACAGTTTTAAGTACCAAAAAATACTAACCGAGGACAATGTAGGACTAAAAACAATGTTTGCTGCTTTTTTTTTCTTTTTCCGTTTTTTTCGTATGTTGCAACTTTGATTTTGATGTTTCGCCAGAGTCTTTGTTTGAATCCTTCTGAAGTCATAGGATCATGCAAAGACCTTTTCTATTTTCTTTCAATTTCTATAGACGTCGAGAAATCATATATCCTTCTATTAATCACGGATCCATTACTATGTGTAATAGAACAATTAACAAAAATTAAAAGGCGAAGAAAAACGAATTGATGATGGATTAATAATAAAAAAGCTGGTGGGTTAGACATACAGATTAAGAAGAAAAAGATGATGAAATTAAGAATAAGAAGAAGAAAAGAAAGAAACCAAAAATTTCTGTTGGGTTAAGAAGAAGGAAGATGCTTTGGAAAAACGGAAGGGAAACTTGAAGGAGTAGAAAAACGGGAAAACGTTAAGAGTTGTCTGATTTTGAAATTGAATTTTTTGAAGTTGAAATTTGGAATTTTCAAAATTAGTTCTTTTATTTAAACGTAATTAAAATTATAATTCAAAATAAAAAAAAACTGATTTAAAAAGGTTGAGTGACTTAAATTGAGAAAAATTTAAAATCCAACACACTGATTAAAGGTTTTGAGTGTGTTAATGGAGAAAAAAATAATAGGATAAAATGGGTAATGTGTTGTTGTATTATTGGAGAGAGAATGTAAGGATCTATAACTTACAATAAAAGTAAAAAAAAAGGGAAATTAATTAGGTAATATTTAAAAAAAGAAGAGAAAATTAGGAAATAGAAACTATAGTGGTATTTAAGTATTTTCCTAAAATAATTGGCTCACTGGGTTAAGATGACGGTGGATAAGTTTAACGATAATTTTCAGATTTTTTTTTGTTTTTAGAAATTTCTTTTAGGGTTTGTAATTTTTTCGGTGACAAGTTCACCGGTGCTTCGTCAGAATTCGGCTAGTGCATCACCCAAAAACCCCATTCGGTTGTTTCTTTTTTTCCAGTGAGAACCACCAGCTATCGACGCCCATTCCCTCAATCTCCTTCCTCCGAGAAACCCAACTACTACCACTAGCTGTTCACACCCACAACAGCCACCAAACACCCATTTCTCTCCTCACATCAACAAACACCAGCCTCTATCTTTCCTTGTTTCCAGCAACAGACCCAAAATAACCATCTCCAAAACCCACATTTTTTTTTCTCATTTTTCGTGCGAAAGCTCCAGTCAGGAGCTCAAAGCTTCGATGAACCGGAGTTAAATGAAACGAGTCCTCTCCCCTCCCCTCTTCCCTTTCACAATTTCTTTCTTATTTTTGTAGATTCTCCAATGAAACCCCAAAAAATCGACCCAGTCAGCCACAACAACGCCACTAATGGCGCACTCATACAACTACACCGTCGCGACCACCGGTGACACAATGCTTAGACGGTTAGGAATATTAAAAAATACTTATTATTGCTCATTAGTCACAAAAATAGTTATCACTGTTCATTGTTATTAGAATCTGTTAGAAGCAGTTATTTCATTAGCTTAACTTTAGCTTCCATTTCAATTCTATAAATACATATGTAATCCAATTGTTAAGAATTGAATGATATCTGATAAGGTCTTCTCTTTTCTCTTTTACTCTGTTCTTCTTAGCTTCTATCTCGCATTCCCCTGATATAACTATCTTCTTCTTTGAGGTTCATCCTCCTACTTGATATTATACCTTCAATTACTGATAATTGGATCGATTGGTATCAGAGCTACTGGTCTTCGGCTGAGAGATCATGGTTGCTCGAGACAAAAATCAAGACAGATCTTTGGAGGAAATGGAGGGAAAATTGTCTTAGATTCAGGAACAATTGCAGAATTTGATGAAAGATATGGTGAATATGAATGATAGAAATGTACAGACAGAATTAATGGAGATCAAGCAAGCCCTAGGAAATGCGAAACAAAAGGAAAAAGAAATGGATCAGAATAGAGTAGAATCATCTGTGGGTGGAGACAAAGCACAATGGTATTGCAATACAACTGGGATCTCCAATATTCTAATGGTAAATTTCTTACCTGATGTTCTAAAATTGATATTCTTAAATTTTCAGGATCAGATTTGAGAGCATGATTGTATAAGCTGGATCAGTTTTTGTTTGCCATGGATGAAGTTCCATATGATCAGAGGGCGAGAGTAGTTTCTATCCATTTGGTTACTGAAGCTATTGCTTGGCATAAAATCATACTTGAAGTCTAGGAACTTAGTTGTAGATCCTTCTTGGTCTGAGTATGTGTTGTCTGCTAATGAATGATTTGGGGATGAATTTGAAGATTCCATGGAAGCTATGAAAAATCTACAATAAACTGAGGATGTTAGAATATATCAGGCTGAGTTTGATAGATTATTGAATGGGGATAATTTTTCAAACGAAAATGCTACCAACTATTTTCTGGGAGGGTTAAAAATTGAGCTCAACAAGGTTGTTAGAATTCAAACACCCAAAACCTTAATGCAATCTTACAAGTTATCTAAGTTTCAGGAAGATATTTTCGATGCTCGAAGAGGTTTTCAATGCTCAAGCTAAATCTTGGGGAATTAGTAAAAACAACAGGAATCAGACTAGTGTTATTCCTACTCCATCTAGGTTTCAAGGAGTACAAAAACCTACTTTTTCTAGCACAAATGTCAAGAAACCTTATGAACTAAATGCTACCTAATGGTAATATTGGTAGAAGCTTATTGACTGCTGCTGAGATGGATGAGAAAAGGTCTAAAAGACAGTGTTTCTTGTGTGATGAGAAGTATGTGTATGGGAATGATTGTAAATCCAAGAAACGATTGTATTTGGTTGAAGTTCTAGAAGATGAGGAGGTAATTATAGAGGTAAAAATGGATGAGTGCATGAAAATTTCCTTGCAAGCATTTACTGGATGTACAGGTTATCAAACAATTAGAGTAATTGGATACCATGAAAAACAATCCTTACAGGTGCTTATTGCCAAAGGTAGTACTCATAATTTCATTGATGAGTCAACGGAAAGGAAGTTAGGTTGTGAAGATTTACCTATACATAAACAATCAGTAAGTGTGACTGATGGTAGTAAGGTTCAAACTGCTGCAATGTGTAAGAATTTAAAATGGTTACTATACGGTACAACTTTTTCTTCTAATTTCCTACTACCATTAGGAAATGTTGATATAGTTGGGTGTGCAGTACTTTGGGAAGGATTTTGTTTGACTTCAGAAATAGAACTATTGAGTTTGTGCACTTGGGAAGAAAAGATGTTTTAGGGGGAGTAGTAGCCAAATCAATACCACCAAGGTCAAATCCTTGAAGAAAAAGAGTGATGAATCAGTTTAGGTCGTCATGTTTACCTTGGTGACTGATCCAACCTCTGCTTGGCAATGCAACAATATAAAAGTAAATCAAGGTACTAATATTCATCCTACCTTAACTGTTTTAATTGAAAAGTACAAATGCCTCTTTGATATGCCTACTACATTGCCCCTTCATAGAGGCATCTTTGATTAGAACATACCTCTTATTAACTCAACTACTCGTGTTAACAGAAGGCATTATAGATATTTGGGAATGAAGAAAGATATTATTGAGAAGCTAGTACAAGAAATGCTAGATCAAGGCGTGATATAACCTAGTTCTAGTCCCTATGTATCACCTGTAGTCCTTGTTGGGAAGAAAAATGGGAGTTGGAGGCTTTGTGTAGACTATAGAGATCTGAACAAACTGACAGTAAAGGACAAGTTTCCTATTCTTATCATTGAGGATTTGTCAGATGAACTAGGAGGAGCTCAAATGTTCTCTAAGATTGATCTTAAAGTTGGTTACCACCAATTAAGAATGAAGGGAACAGATACATATAAGACAACTTTTAAAACTCATGAAGGACACTTCGAAATTCTAGTTATTCCTTTTAGTCTTACAAATGCACCTTCTTGATTTCAGAGTCTTATGAATGATGAATTCAAACCTCTCCTTATGAGGTAAGTACTTGCTTTATAATGATATATTGGTGTACAACAAAGATATGTCAACTCATGTGAACCATTTACAAGTTGTGTTTGATTTAATGAAGCAACATCAGTTGTTTGCCGAAGGTTCTAAGTGTGCTTTTTTTATGGTACCTGAGTTAGAGTACCTAGGTCATTTCATCAGTGCAGAAGGGGTAGCTACTGATCCCTAAAAGATTTATGCAGTACAGGCTTGGTCTGTCCCTACAAATACGAAACAACTGAGAGGGTTTCTTGGTTTAACAGGATATTATAAGAGGTTCATTCTGAATTTTTGATCCATTGTTAAATCTGTCAATGAATTATTAAAGAAGGATAAATTATTGTGGATGAGGGTGCCACTAAAGCTTTTCATATTCTCAAAGATGCATTAGTGACTGCACATGTCCTAACATTACCATACTATGATAAATCATTCATAATTGAAACTTATGCAAGTGGTTCAGGAACTGGTGATCTTAATGCAGCAAGGGCATCCAATTGCCTATATCAATATGTCATTGGCACCAAGACATCAGGGTATGTTTGTATATGATAGGGAGATGTTGAGCCATTCATTATTTGCAGTTAGCTAAGTTGGGTCTCTTATCTGAGAAAGATTATTTCGCTTGTTGAGCATGATCAAAAGTCACTAAAACACCTCCTTGAACAAAGTATTCAAACTGATTTTCAGATTGCTGGTATTTCTAAATTGATGGAATTTGATTTTACTATTGAGTTCAACAAAGGACTGACAATAAGGTTGTTGATGCTTTATCAAGAAATTAAAGTGTTGAGTTGTTGGCTATTTCACTCCTAACTTCTAATGATACTCTTTTGGAGATAATTAGCTTTACATGGACAGCTGATATGGAGTTGCCAGTTGTTATTCTTAAGTTACAAGCAAGACGTTATAAATTATATACCTAGATTGGTTCTCAACTAAGGTTGAAAGGCAGACTAGTAGTAGGTTATGCTTTGCAGTTAAGACAGACCATTATTCAGTTGTGGCATTCAACACCACAAGGTGGTCATGCAGGCATGGATGCAACTATTAAGAGGCTAAAATCTCTTTTTTACTGGAAGTCATTTGCTGACATTATAACTTTTATTCAGAAATGTGATACTTGTCAATGACATAAGTATGATGCAACAATTTACCCTAGACTACTTCAACTATTACCTATTCCTGGTGGTGTGGATGAAATCAATTTAGGAGTGCATGAAGGTCCTCCTAAATTGAAAGGAAGGAGTCATTTGGTTTAGTGGTGGATAGATTCGGAAGCTGTGTCATTCATTACTATTGCACACCCTTACACTGTTGAATCTGTAGCTCAATGTTTTTTGAAAAATGTTTTCAAATTGCATGGTATGCCAACTTCTATAGTAAGCGACAAAGATCCCATTTTCTTGAGTTCTTTTTGGCAAGAGTTATTTACATTACAGGGAGTACTTACATAAATCGACAGCACACCATCCCGAAATTAATGGTCTGTCACGACCCAAAATGGGTCGCGAGTGGTACCCACACTTATCCTACTATGTGAGCGAACCAACCAATCTAAAACCCAACAGTTCAACCATAAATAACATAATATAAAGCGGAAGACTTAAAAAACTCATTACAGAAATCCAATTAATAAACTTCTAAAATTTAAGAATCATTCATCCAACATCTGGAAGTCATCCCCATCAAGAAACATCTATCTTCAAAGACTAAATCTAAGAATATCTAGGAAAACTAAAATAATAAAAAGTGTCATGCCGGAAACTGAAAGCATCAAGACATGAAGAAGAAGAGAAGATCGTCAAAGCTAGAAGCGTTAGCTACCCTGAGAATCCAACGTGATGAATACTGGTAGTAGTTACGTTGGAGTTGAAGACGATTGGTACGTTGCTGCACTCACAAATAACAAAAAAAAAACCAATTACAAGTAGGGGTCAGACAAAAACACGAGTACTGAGTAGGGATCATCGGCCAACTCAAAATAGAAGAAAGCGATATATTAAAAATAATATCAAAACATCCACAATATTCTTTAACAGGTCGAGGGTAGCAAACAAGTATATAAAACATCATTATAACAAGCCAACCACATCCATGAGGAGTCAAGACCCATACCATACTCTGTTGGGAAAACATGTTCTTTGGATTGAGTTAGTATATTATGATGTATTTCAAGACTCATTATATTGATCCTCTCGTGTCGGTACGGACACTTCCGCTCCAATACTACTATCCTGGGTGTCGGAACGTGACCTCCGAGCCATATACTATCCTGGTGCCGGAACGTGAATAGCCGCTCCATATTATATCCTGGTGTCGGAAGTTGACACTCCGATCCATATACTATCCTTGGTGCCGGAACGTGCACCCGATCCCCATTACTATCATGGTGTCGGAAGTGACACCCGACCTCTAATCTAATTACTTAATTCTAACAAGCCTTCTTTTATACAAAGCATCATCCATACAAAAGTAAATTTAGGAGTTAGGATTCAAACAGCCTCATTATGCCTAGCATTAATCACAATTATATATAAACACATCATGCCTACACCAATTTAAGCATATAGAACGGGTTTTACAATACTACCCAATACAATCATTCGCGCATTAAGAGTTTACTATGATAGCATAAACCATAACCTACCTCCACCGAAGAATTGTGATCAAGCAAGCTAATCTCAAAGTTCTTTGCTTTCCTCTTCGTCTCTCTTCTCGCGCTCGTTTATCCCCGCTCGCTCTCTGTTCTTTTCTATTTTTGTATTCAAACCCTTTTTCTTTATCCTAATTGTCATATAATTAAGTATACAGCTGATAAAAATAACCCAATATTTTATTTCCAAGGTGTCTCAGTTAAACCCCCAAGTATTAAATTAGTAACATAAAACCACTAACTTGGTAAGAAAGCCAATGAATAGTCCAAAAACGCCCCTTAAAAATATTTAACAAAATCGACCATTTTCTAGGGTTCACGCAGCCTGTGACGGCCCGTCACGAATGTGTGACGGCCGTCCTGCATGTCCGTCACAAAGCTCAGAGACTTGAGTCTGTAGTAAAAGGTCTGGGACCGGCCCGGCATGCTGGACGGGTCGTCCTGCCATTTCGTCACCGAAGTTCAGAGAGTCTGATCTCAGTAATTCATTTTTTCTAAGATTCTAAGTGTTTTGGAACGTGACCCCCTCGGACGGTCCGTCATGCCCATGACGGTCCGTCGTGGGATCCGTCGACTCAGCCAGTTTTTCCCAGAAATAAAATCTGCTGCTCAAAACGACTAAACAGTTCGTTCAATAAGATTACCAATTTACCATCGTTCGGCCTCACGATCACAGAAAAAAAACAGGGGAAAAGGGTAGTACCTGGGAATCTGTAAAAACGGTGGGGTATCTTGCTTTCATCTCAGCTCCTTCGCCAAGTGGGACTCTTTAACTGGCATTTCTTCCATTTGAACTTTTGATGGATGCAATCACTCCCTTGATCTCAACTTGCGAATTCTCTATCTAGAGTGGCCAACAGCTCCTCCTCTAAGTCAAATGTTCTCAAGCAGAACGAATCCCAACGAATGATGTAGTTTCCTTTCCCCATGGTATTTTCCGATAGACCACATGACAAATACGGATTGCACTCCGACAACCTTGGAGGCAAGCTAAATTCATAAGCCAACCTCCCCTACTACGCTTAAGGCACTTCAAATGGACCAATATACCTTGGGCCTTAGCTTACCTCTTTTACCAAACCGCATCCACCCCTTTCCATGGGCGAAACCTTCAGCAAAAGACTTGCTCACCTCAATGAATCCAAGTCCATACTTTCGATCCTGCATACTCCTTTTGCCTACTTTGAGCCGCTAAAAGCTTTTCTTGAAGATATTCACTTCTCTAATGAATCCCTCAAAGGTCAGACCCAAGGTCTAACCTCGAATGCATAAAACTACAAATGAGAGACCTACATCTCCTCCCATACATATTGCTCGAAAGGAGCCATATCAATACTTGAGTGAAGCTATATGTATGAAAAATCCCTAAGGGTAAGAAGTTATCCAATTGACCACCGATTCTATCAACACATACGATCGCATATCTCCAAACTTGAATCGTTCCTCGACTGTCCATCGGTCTGAGGTGTGAAATGCAGTAACTAAGGTCCAACCTAGTAATAATTCGCATTGCAATTGTTCTCCAAAACTTAGAATTAAAACTGCGTACCTCTATCTGATATGATGGACATGGAAACTCCATGCAATAAAACATCTCTGAGATAGAAAGTTTGGCAACTTCTCTGCGGTGAGTCACCTTCGACCGGGGAATGAGTGAGCAGGACTTAGTTAATCTTGTCAACAATACCCAAAGAGAATCAAACTTGCCAATGTCTTGGAAGACCAACACGGCGAAGTCACATGGCAATTCCTCTCCCACTGCCATTCAGGAATGGGTTTCTCTGAAGTGTTCCTCGGGACTCTGGTGTTCATACGTACTTGCTGACAATTTGGACATTTGGCAAACAAAAGTCAACAATGTGCGCTTCATTCTACTCCACCAAAAAGTGCTGCTTTAGGTAACGGTACATTTGGTTGAACCAGGATGTATAGAATATACGAAACTATGAGACTCTGAAGAATAGTGTGGATCAAAATCATCAACACGGGGCACACATACCTTCCCTTAAAATCTCCAAAAACACCTTCCTCATCCATATATCGCTTATTTAGCCTCTCCTCGCAACACCATATCCGAACGGCTTGTTCTCATCATCAAACTGTTTGTCCTTGATCTGGTCAAGAAAAGAAGATCTCGCCTCCAACTGGCAAACCCATCCTCCCTTCTCATTACTTCTACATCATAAAGTATTAGCCGAGTATGAACCTCTCTAGCCATATGGGCGTCTAGAAACTTGTAAGTGGGGCTAAAACAACCCCTGCTCCATGCTTTTCTACTTAAGGCGTCTTCATCGCCACAACATTAGCCTTTCCAGGGTTGATTACAAGATGGTAAACATCTAATCCTTCAGTGTGCATCCACCTCCTCTGTCTAAATTCAAATCTTTATGAGTAAGACATAATGTACTGTCGGCTACGATGATCCGTATTAGACTAAACTTAAACCCATGTAGTTAGTGTCTCCATTGCCTTTAATGCAAAAACACGACTTCAGCCAATTCTAAATCAGGGTCGGGATTAGTTCCATTCATGCACCTTAATTGGCCTCGAAAGCATAGCATACATTCTTCTACTTGCTAGCACTGCACCCAACCCAGAAAGGAGGCATCCAATTAAACAATGAAGTTTACCTCTACTGGGCAAGTAAGGATAGGGGCGTAGTCAGCAACAGGTCTTGAGGTTTTTGAAAGCTTTCCTCACATTCATCCGACATACAAAGAACATTCTTATTAGTCAAGTCGTCAGTTGAGAGGCAATAGAAGAGAATCCCTTGACAAATCGACGGGTAGTAGCTGGCTAAACACAAGCTCATTATTTTTGACCACATAAGTAGGTCTTACCAATTTCTCGTGTTTCAATCTTAGAAGGATCCACCATAACTCCATCCTTAGGAACCACGTGCCCCAAAGCGGACACTGAAATCTAGCAAAACTCACACTTGGAGAATTGGGCATAAATAAAGCCTTGTCTCCCTTAATGAGTCCCAACACGATTCTCAAATGCTCCTCATGTTCCCTTACTCTTGGAGTAGATCAGTATTCATCAATAAATAAGATCACAAAGAGATCCAGGATTGGCTTAAAATCCCGTTCTCAAGCTCATGAAAGCAGAGGGGCATTCGTGTAAGCCCTAAAACGACAGTATAAGAAATCATAATGCCCATACCTGGTCCGAAAAGAAGTTTGGGCCACTCCTTGCCCCGTTGTTTCAAATGGTGATAACCAGATCTCAAATCAATTGAGAAGGCACAAGCACCTTGTAAACTGATTCGAACCAAATCATCAAATGCGGGAAGAGGGGTACTGTTCTTAACGTTACTTGTTCAATTGCCGGAGTCTAGCACATCCCGAAAAAACTTCCCAGCCTCTTCTTCACAAAATAACACCGGAGCACCCAAGGGATGCACTTGGTCTAATGAAACCTTACTTAAAACTCTTTGAAGTTGGGCCTTTAACTCCCTTAACCTGTGGAGCATTCTATAAGGAGGGATGGAAATGGTGGGGCGAGTACAGGGCCTCCAGTCAATGCAAAAGTCATATCTTATCCGGTGGCCATACCAGGAAGGACGATCTGACAGGACCCACCCCCACCCACACACGCCCTCCAAAACTCACGGACTACCGGAACCTGCACTCAAGCCCGGGGTTGCTAAGAAAGCTAAGGCACCCTTTACTAACCATTTCTCTTGGCACGAAAAAGAAAGGGAGTGCAATACGAACTGTGAGTGGAAGTGTAGTCACCCTCCCCACACTTAAGGATCTGTCCCAGGCTTGGCCAACGTTATCAGTTTTAGCATTACAATCTAAGATTGCAAAAAATTTGGAGAAAGCCAAGTCTACCCAGAATTAATCGAAATCAAACATCTCTAAGATAACCAAATCTACATAGTATTGCTCCCCTACGAAAGTTTACCAGGCAGACCTATACACCTTTTCAAATATCACAGACTCACCACCCGGGAGGTTAGAAGTTTTGTAAGTAGAAACTACAATAGGCATCTGTCAACCAAGTAACAATGGGTTAATTAAGAACGGTTAGGCCAAATGAGGAGGTGATACATATGAAAATGTGGAGCCCAGGTCAACTAATACAGAAGCCATGAAATCACAAACCAAAAGATTACCTCCACCTGTGGATAACCGCCATCTTGATGTCTCCGCTTACCGACCTCCCGGGAAAGCGTAACAGTGGGCCCTATCACCTTATGCCCATTGCCCTACCATGTTGTGTTGTTGTAGTAGCTCTGAGTTTGCCCGGGTCACCCCGGCCGTTGTGGGACCACCATTACATCGGCCTACACGTCCTCCACGAATGGACGGCCTCTTCCATGACCACCTTACCTCTGACTATTTGAGGTCTGTACTCTGTTTTGGACAATACCTCGGATGTGCCCAATCTCCCCACATCCCTAAAACTATCTAGATTGAAGCATAGGTCTCTGTCAGAGAATGACGATAGTCTGGGGATAACCCCAAACTCAGAGAAGTGTTGACCAGTATGCGGTGGACACCCAAATACAGTTCTGCAGTGAAGACTGAATAGGTCGGGATGGATAACCTTCACATGACCCTGCCCTCTGGAGTAAGAAACCATTAAACACTCCCTTACGAAAAACTTTTAGAGGTCGATGCCATGGGAAGTCTAGCTTCACTCACCTCCACCTTATCACGAAGTATACCACTTCCTGAAGGATTTCGACTGTAGAGCGCTACCTGCAAGGCTGAATCCGCAATCTGACCTCAACCCTTTCACAAAACGGCGAATCCTCTCTTATTGGACTGAAAAAAAGATGGGGTGGCATTTTACTGGTAATGCCACATAAATAGCCCATTACGCAGGGAGACACCCGAATCTCTGCCTTGCTCTAAGGCTCAAGAACATCATCTCCTCCTCCATCCCTCAAGGTCCGAGGGATTACTTCGCCATAATAAAGGCTAGAGATGACGTCCAAGTCAAGGTGGTTGCCTGTGCGGGTTGACACTCAACATGTGACCGGCCACCACATTTTTGGCATCTTCCCTGAACTGATAGGTGTACAAAACTCAACGCAAATCGTTTCCACTATTGCCATTGTATTGTAGTAACTCATGACAAGTCAACCAGGAAAAATCGTAGGCATCCTCAGATTCAGCACCCTTGAAAATGCGGTTTCAATTCAGAACTTACCGAAAAAAGAGTTCAGGCTGATCACTGTCATTATGGGCCCTTTAGTTCAGACGAGGAAACGTGCCTATTTACAATGAGGAATCCAGGCGGGGGAGCCTCAGCAAGCGGCCCTGTCGTACTCAGGGAACCTGAGTAAGGTGATGGGTCGGCATAAAACGACTCGTGAGGTGTCTGGCCTTGATCAGGGATAACACCGCTCAAGATAAGACAAGAAACCTGGTTTAATCAGCTCGGGGGTAGAGGCGTTAGGTTGGGGGTGGTAATTCCTTCATTCTCGCACTTGCTCATTTCCCACTTTCCTTCACCTTCTCTTACTAATGTCCTGCCAGTCGGTGGAGGAGTCACCGCCTAGTACTAGATAGGGACAGGTTGCTTGTCCTCTTCATTAGCAGGAGTGATCTCATGACCTATACCACGCCCTTGCCACTACTCTCTTCGAGCTACAGCCCGAGTGGAGGCTCAGAAGCACCCCCATGTACTGCCCTGGGAGGATTGAGTGTTGGCGTCGTAGTTGTGTGCTCTTAGTCTAACCATCTGCGAAAATAGAGTGGAAGATGTAAGATACCATTTGTATCACCAGATACCAAGTGGATCCAAGTTAATGCACGAAATAAAGAAAGGAAAGAAAGAATGGAATTTCTAAAGTCCTATAGCCTCTTTACAAAGAAAGTAACGGAGTCCCCATACCGTTCCTTAAGACTCTACTAGAATCGGTTTGTGTGATGAGACAACGAACCTAATGCCTCTCGATACAAGTTTGTCACGGACCCAAAACGGGTCGCGAGTGGCCACCCACACTTTGTTATACCTAATGTGAGCGAACCAACCCAATCTAACCCCATACAAGTTCAACCATAATAACATAATATAAAGCGGAAAGACTAAAAATCCTCATGAACGAAATTTCAATTACTACCTTCTAAAAATTAATACTCAATCCCAAAAGCTGGAAGTCACACCACAAGAATCATCTATCTTGAAATACTAAATCTCAATAATATTATGAAACTAAAATAATAATACAGCTAGGTCCATGCCGAACTTCAGGCATCAAGACATGAGGAACAGACCAGTCCAAGCTAGAAGCGTAGATCACCCTGAAGATCGCGTTGATGGAAGACTGGCTTAGAGTGGCCCCGGTTAGAGTTGAGACGATGGTCGGTTTGGCTGCACTCCACAAATAACAAAGAAAAACAATTAAAATAGGGGTCAGTACAAAACACGAAGTACCGGAGTAGGGATCATCGGGCAAACTCAAAATAGCAAGCGATATATTCAGATAAATCATAAAAATCAACTAATATTCTAACAGGTCGGATAGAACAAGTATAAAAACTCATTATAACAAACCAACCAATCCTGAGGACTCAAGCCGCCATTACCATACTCTTTTGGGAAAATGTGTTCTTAGGAATTGGTATATAAGTATTTCAAGATCATTATCTTTTCCCTCTCGTGTCGGTACGGGGCACTCCGCTCCACTACTAATATCCTGGTTGTCGAACGTGAAACCCGATCCATATATATCCATGGGTAGAACGTGAACTCCGATCCATATACTATCCTGGTGCCGAACGTGAACCGATCAAATTATACTATCCTAGTGTGGAACGTGACACTCGATCCACTAATATCTGGTGCCGGAACGTGACACCCTGATCCTCTATTTACTATCATGGTGTGGGAACGTGATACCCGATCCTCTAACTCAGTTACTTAGGCATCAAGCCTTCTTTTATACCAAAGGCCTCATCATTAACAAGTAAATTTAGGGGTATTAGGAATTCAACAGCCTCATCATGCTAGTTTCATCACAATTATATATAAAACAAGATCATGCATTACACACAATTAAGACATATAGAAGGTTTACAATCTACCCCAATAATATCATTCGGCGATTAGAGTTTTACTATTTAAATAGCATAAAAACATAACCTACCTCCACAGGAAGAATTGTGATCAAAGCAATCTAATTAATCCAAAGCTTTGCTTCCTCTTCGTTTCTCCTCTTCTCGATCGTTATTTCTTCTCTCTCGGTTCTTTCTATTTCTTTTTTATTCAACCCCGTTTTCTTTTGACACTAAGGTCATCTAATGAAGATAAGATGGATAAAAATAACCCAGATTTCTTTTCAAGGTGTCTCCTTTAACCCCCAATTAATTCGATATTAACATTAGACCACTAAAATTTGTATTATAAGCAAGAATAGTCCAAAACGCCCCTTAAAATATTTTAACAGAATCCGACCACGTCAGGTTCACGCGCCTGATGTGGACGGCCGTCACGACTGGGACGGTCAGTCAGCCTGCATGTCCGTCACAAAGCTCAGAGAACTCGATGTCAAGGTAAAAGGTTGTGACGGCCAGTATGCTGAACGGTCCGTCCTGCCCATTTCGTCGCGAAGTTCAGAGAGTCAATTCAGTACCCATTTTTCTAAGTTCCTAAGTGTTTTGGAACGGAGACCCCCTCATCGGTCCGTCGTGCCCATGACGGTCCGTCGTGGGATCCGTCGACTCAGCCAGTTTTTCCAGAAATAAAATCTGCTGCTCAAAACGACTAAACAGGTCGTTACATGGTCAAACAGAAACTTAGAGACATATTTGAGATATTTTTCCTCTGATAGTCCTCATATTTAGTCTACTCAATTACCACTTGCTGAATGGTGGTACAACACTACATACCACTCTACTTTGAAATATACACCTTTTGATGTTCTGTATGGTCAAAAACCACCAATACACTTGCCTTACTTAGCTAGTGAGTCTTCTATGACATGGTTAATAGATCCCCGGAGTCTAGAGAGGATGTGATAGCACTGCTCAAGTTTTATTTAGCTAGAGCGCAACAAATCATGAGAGATAAAGCTAACAAACACATGTCTGATAAATAATTTATGGAGGAAAATTAGGTTTACTTGAAGTTGCAACTTTACAGACAGATTTCAGTGGCTTCAAAGCCCTTCAACAAGCTTGCTACAAAGTATTTTGCTCCTTTCTAGAGTTGGTGCAGTAGCTTACAAATTGCTTTAACCTGTTGATGTCCTTATTCATCCCGTGTTTCATGTTTCCCAACTTAAGAGGTGTTATGAGGTGCCTACAATCATTAATTATCCCCTATTTTACACCTTTCAAGTCCTTATTGTCCCATTCCCAAGTCGATATTGGAGAGGAGGATGATCAAAAGAGGTAATAAGGTTGTGTGTCAAGTCTTAGTTCAATGGTCTGACTTGGATGCTTCTCAGACTACTTGGGAGTTCCTACATGACCTGCAACACAGGTTCCTGAGGACAAGGGTGGTTTCCATTGGGGGGGGGGGGGTTAGATGGTTAGGAATATTAAAAAGTAGTTATTGTTACTTATTAGTCACAAAAATAGTTATCATTGTTCACTGTTATTAGAATTTGTTAGAAGCAGATATTTCGTTAGCGTAGCTTTAGCTTCCATTTTAATTCTATAAATACAGATGTAATACAATTGTTAAAAATTGAATGATATGTGATAAGGTCTTCTCTTCTCTCTTTTACTTTGTTCTTCTTAGCTTCTATTTCGGATTCCCTGATATAGCTATCTTCTTCTTCGAGGTTCATCCTCCTAGTTGATATTGTACCTTCAAGTACTGGTAATTGGATCAACCGGAACCAACGCCTCACTATTATTACCGCTCCAGTTCCGACCTGTGAACAACAACAGCAACATACCACCACAAAAGGCATATGGTGGGAATACTCTATCTCCAGCCACCATTTTTTTTGGTGGTACTACTGATTCAATTTCTGTCTATTTTTTATATTTATTTTATAGTTTTAGTAGATTTTTGGTCTTTTTGGCTTATATTATTTGTTTATTTATTTTTATTTTTTGACAATTATATTCGCTGCTTTTTTATCTTATTTTCATGTGTGTGATTTGTTTTTGATACATTGTGATATTCTCGTATTGGACGTTTTACTATGAACATCGTATTGTTTCTTTGGTAAATTATGTTAATGTTTCGATAATTTTTTTTTATCATCTTGCTGGGTGTTAATTTTTTAAAATTGTTTGTGTTTATTATTTTCCTAACTAATGTTACATTTCGCTTTCTTTTTAGTTGATTATCTCTATTATAAAATTGTATAGTTACATAGTTTACTCACTGTTCTATTCTTTTTATTTGTTTTGTGTGTGGTTTGGACATTTTACTATTAATTTATCATTATTAGTTTTTATTTCTTTTATATTGTTTAATATTATATTGATTCTGTGCATTTATTTTACTACCAGTGCTTAGTTTAGTTGTTTTGTTAGTAGCGTTATTTTATTTGATAGTGACATGGACTGTTACTATGACATTTTGCATTAACTATTGATGTTGACTGATATTATTAACTAGTGAATTTAGTCGCACTTTGCGCGGTGATAATTTTGAAATAGTTATCACTTACTAAAATTTAAATTTTAATTTAATCGATTGTTAATATTTGCTTTCCATTAAATTGTATCATTTAAAAGTGTGATATAATTTGAAGAAAATGAGTGCCTTTATATTATTCTTAGCATCAATGGGATTTATGAGAGAAAATTGTATATAATAGTGCCAAAACTAATAACCTAAATTAAATTGGGAATAGCTGGGTTGTTTAATTGTGCTCCCTAGAAAACGTTGGCAAAAAATTGCCAGGCGTCTTCTCTCCCAGAAAAAGTCTCAATCGCCATCTCCCATTCTCGCCTCCTATCGCGTTATCAACAATAAGTGTATATTTCTGTTTTCTATTTGTATAAAGCGAGGAGAAATGTATCTTACACATGCAAAATTATATATCTTGTGTTATAAACTTAATTATCTAAATTTACAAACATTTTTTACTTCAAATATTGCCAGAGAAAAAGGCCAAAGAAATTATACAATTGTGAATTATACAATTGCAGTGAAATACAATTTTTTCTAGCTTTATTAACAACAGGAAGTGTATATATGGTTCTGTTTTTGTAAAGCGAGAAAAAAAACATAGATTTTCTTGCTATACAATTATAATTATGAACTATAAACATACATTTCATCGTTCAACTGTATGCAAAGCTAATTATACAATTGCCCCAGCGAAATAGGCCAGCGAATTATACAATTTAGGCCAGCGAATATTTTTTACACTTGAATATGTTTTATAGCGAATTATACAGTTTTTATGTTTGCTATGGAGCACCAATTTATGGCAAGTTTGTTTATAGAATACAAATATAAGTTTTTGTTGATATAGTGAAAGTGTCCATAAAATATATTTTACTCTATTTGAGCATGTGAAAGTAAACAATAGTATTTGATTTTTTTTCACAACATCTCGTACTGGGTTTGCTTATATAATTTTGATTTTCCTTTTTTCTATATTTTAAAAATTGTTTTTCTCACTTTTTTGTTGACTTTTGTTATTCCATCGGTCCAAATTTTACAATTTTGATATGAATATTTTATTTTCTTGAGGAGTTAAATTCGAAACAAAATGATGTTGACGTAAAAACATTTTTATCTTTTAGTAAATCACTTTGAAGAATGAATTTTAAATTTTAAAAAGGCAAAAGGGTTTATCATTAACCCCTGTACTTGAGTTTTTATTCGTGTACACTAAACTTGTATTTTGTTTCAATTACCCCCTGAACTGCTTTATTCATCGAAACACGTACACCGTTTCTATCCACCTGCATAGAAAAATGAAAATTAAACTCTAAAAGCGCGTGGATGAGACAACGATTTTTTGCCACATCATAAAGTTACAACGGTAATATACGTAAAAAATCTATGGTTTCTTTAATATTGGATTATTTTAAGATTTTTTCTCTCTCATTCTTAGCTATTCAATGCACAATTTAAGGAAAAAAAAGGCATGGCCTTTGCTTCTGCCCAGTTGTGAGTTCCAGCAGAAGGCGAGACACTTGGACAATGCTCAATAATCTTATGTTTTCAATTTATTCTTCTTTATATCTTTCCCTTTCAATTTCATATGTTTCTTAAGGCCTTCGAAGAATTAATTTCTTGAAACACAATCCCATCAAGTTCCCAAATCAATTTCCTCTTATAGAAACTTCTTTTGCCATCAAACTCTATGAGCTGCAGCTTATCTCTTAATCAAATCCCCATAAGTTTTTTCATTAACCAAATTTCTCTAGTAGGACATTTCATCAAAGCACTGGTTGAGTTCATCAAACGTCTATATGACCAAAGAATTATCGAGAATTTCATTGAAAGTTCAGTTTTTGGGTGAATACCCCATGGATTTCACCTGCTAAGAGAGAGTTGATTGGTTGAATGTGAAGGTTGGGTATTATCTAGGGGGACAAATTTATTCTAGGTGGCCAAAAATATTAAATAGGTGGCAAAAAATATTTATCTAGTGTCGTGCGAGTGTGGACACGATCAGTATTAGTGGACATAAAGGTATGTACCTGTTCGGATGAAATACAAGTTCAGGGGGGGTTAATTGCAACAAAATAAAGTTTAGGGTACACTGAATAACAAACTTACAAGTACAAGGAAGGTAATGATACCTTTTGCCTTTTAAAAATCAATAAAAAAATCTGTTTCATCTTTTCACTTTACTTATATTAATAATTCCAAAAACAACTGTTATATGTGTCACAAAATTTTTGGGGTGTTTTTAAACGATTAATAGCTTTGAAATAATTATTGTTTGTAAAATCCAATTTTCACACTAAACAATGCATTAATTCTGTCTTTGCTTCCTTCATTTTTCACATCCTTCTTTTACTGTTACTTCTCTATTCCTATTTAGATAATAAGTATTCCACAAATAAATATTTTTTGAGTTATAACATACAAAATTAATAACTTTATCATTGACAATTTTGTGGGTGTTTGTTATGTTTATTTTGTCCATGAGTATTACGGTACCTATCCTTTATAAAATTATTTTTTAAAAAAGAATGTTATATGACAAATGTTTGTAGCTTAAAAAGAGGAAAAATTAATAACTGAAATAATTATACTTCACTAGAAAGTGAATATTTGCTCAAAACTTAATTGTAGGCATCCGAAGAGAAATCGGAAAAGATAATCGTTAAAAAATTAATAATATATGACGGATAATCAACTAAAATTTGAATGATTTTTTTGTAAGTTGTGGTCTTTTTCTTCTTTGCTTGTGTTTGTAAACATCAAATTTGTCATCTCTAATTTTTTACTCTCAAGAAAGTTTTTTGAATCCTTTTACATGTGGTAGTTGTCAACACTAAACAATTTTAAAGTTTTGATAATAATAAATAACCTTCAAATCAACGTGATTTGAACATGCTAACTTAATTCTTTTGGACCATATGATCCATCGAATTATATCATAGTATAAGAAATTTAAATTTTGTTAAAAAAGAATATGTGTAGAAAAGACTAATATTCATGGAACAAGATTCCTTTTCGTCAACACGAAAAGATTATTAAAATTGCTTAGTTCGTCATGTTCTTGAAAAGTAAATCACTTCCACATTTTGTAAATCCTAACCATTTATCTCAAAATTGTCTCTATATGCAATTCTAACGCAAAAAGAAAATGGGCCTGTACACAATCCAACTGAAGCAAGAATATAGATTAAGAAAGCTACATTAGGGAAATGATTACCACATTGATCTAGGTAAGCACAAAGTAATAGACGTAAGAAAAGACAAAAAAACTAATTTAAAATGTATTTACTCATATATAAGTATAACATCAATAAGCCTGTATAAGTCCTTATTTATAGGTTATATATTAAAATTGGAAAAAAAAATGAAAAGTAGAATAAAGATAAAAATTATAATGACAGTTTACAAGAAAGGATGAATCAATTAGTCTATGTTTCGCTTTTATTTTAATTATATAGGATTTTCAACAAGTTTACACAGTTAGTCTATAACAATATGTAATAAGATATTTTTAGTCAATAAAAATTATTACCCAGATTAATCGATTCACAACTATTCTTTCGAAATATATTGCATTTCACTTCGTTCTTCAAATTTTATTCCTATAATCACAATCATTCAATCAGTAACGATTTCAACCCTGAAAAAGGAAGAAGAATATGTCAGATTAACAATCTAATTAAGAGCAAATGAGTAAGCAAGCTAACACATAAAAAGGAAAAAAAAATTTATTATCATCAAACATCGATATTAGATAAATATCGTTAAAAAAAGAAAATTGCTAGATTAATAATCTAATTAAAAGCAAAATAGAGAAGCATGTTACAACAATTAAAAAGGAAAAAGAAATCCCAATCTATATAAGATATTTTTTTAGCAAGAAGACTTATACCAGTTAATCAATCATAACTTTTATTGAAATAGATTTACACTTATGTTCTTCAAATTTTATTCCGGATCATCAACTCATCCAATGAGTAAGATCAACACTGAAAAGGAGAATAATGTGTCAGAAGGTATTAACAACTAATTAGGAGCAAAATGAGTAAGCAAGCTCAAACAAAAAAGGAAAAAAAATTGATCATGAAAGAATCATATTAGATCAATACGTTAAAAAAAAAATATATGCTAGATTAACAATCTAATTAAAAGCAACATAGAATAAGCAAGGTTGAACCATAAAAAGAAAAAAAGAATTCAATGTGTATATATAGCACTAACACATGAGTATGGGAAGCACAAAATTAAGTAACATAATAACTCAAAACTTATACATATTAAAAGCACTTATATGTACAAATAAAAATAAGTAGTTGTTTGAAAAACAAAAGGGTATAGACATCCTTTTAGAAACGTTAGTATTAATTTAATTCTAAAATATATAATCAAATTAACCTTCATTATTGGTTAACTGTGATTTTTTTATAAAATATATATCTTATCTATATATATTAGATATATATATAGTAATATATTTATATCTATATATATTATATATAATATTATATCATATATAATCAAATTAATGTACAAACATTTTTTATAATCATACCCCCCCACAAACTTAATTTGGAAGGAAGGGTTAAAGAGTTGTAACTCTAAAAAATGCTAATAATGAGGGAAGGTTATATTTTCTGTTTTAACAGATTTTTAATAAAAAAGATAATATTTTTTTTTGAAAATTATGGAAAAATAGAATAAAAGCGTAATACTGGCCATTGAGACATGCCACATCAGACAAGCTAAGATTCAGTCTTTATATTATTAATAGATTATATATAGATTATATATCTATAGAGGAGAGATATATCTATATATAAATAGTATATATAGATATAATAGATAGATATAGATAGATATATATATATAGAGGTAATTGGTGGTCAATGAATTTTGTTTAGCCATTTTGGAGGTTTCCAAGACGGAAATCTTTTAGTCTAAATTTATATTTTTATTTGTTTCAGTTGGCCAATGAAAAGACTCTCATCAGTTTTGAAGGCCTTTCCATTTTAAAAGATGGAAATTTAGTTTAAATTTATATTTTTTGATGTTAAAACTGACCAATGGAAAAATCTCTCCGTCGGTTGGAGGTCTTTCCATTTAAAAAGACGAAAATTTAGTTTAAATTTATATTTTTGTATGTTAAAATTGGCGAATGAGAAAATCTCTCCGTCGGTTTTGAAGGCCTCCACATTGTAAAAGACGGAAATTTAGTTTAAATTTATATATTTTATTTGTTTAAATTGACCGGTGAAGAAATTATCGTCGATTTTCAAGGTCTTTCATGTTAATAAGACGAATTTTTTTATTTTTAAATTATTATTTAATTCATTTATGTGATGCAGTAAGATTGGTGTAATTACACTGTTAGATATATATATATATATATATCATATATATATAGATATATTATATGTTAGGCAAAATCTTTTGACGGACTTTTACATTATTATTTTAGGGATAATGACCAAAAGACCCCCTTAACCTACGCCGAATCTCAGATCCACACTTAGACTATACTAAGGGTCCTATTACCCTCCACCCTGAACTTATTTTATAATAATTTTTAACCTTTTTACCTACGTGGCACTATTCTGTGAGCCCAACGATTTGTTGACTTTCTTTTTCAAACTAGTGCCAATAGGATAAAAGGGTAGAAAGTACTTAAAATAAGTTCAGGAGGGTAATAGGACCTTAGTATAGATAAGTGTGTCTCTGGGATTTCGGGCATAGGTTGAGGGGGTACTTGTGCATTTTCCCATTATTTTATGTTATTATTTGTGTAGATTGCATGTTGATTGCACTTGTATGTTATTTTTATTTCCTCCTTAATTTTAAAAAATGAATTCAGTCGGGACCTACAATTGTGGATTTCAAAGGATGCCTGCACAATCCCTTCAAAATAACCTGAACCCTTACTTAGAATGTAATGGTTTCACGACATTTTGCCCTATTTGAATAAAGTGAAGATGTAGGTAAGAGCAATATATATATATATATATATATATATATATATCATATGATATATATATATATATATTGTAATTTAAGGATGGTTATATTAGATTACTTTTTTCAGTTCGGTATTATATCTTCTTTTTCCTCCTCCGAATTTGATTAGCTGATCCAATTCTTAATTTTTAATAAATATTAAAAATAAATAGAATAGAAAAAGAAAAGGAAAAAAACGGAGTGCAGTGTCTTCATGACTTCTAGGGCGGGGTGGGGGCTCTCTTTCTTTTTCTTTTTTCTTTAAGAATAATATACTTTAAATATGTTATATTGGGTTTTTAAATACATTAGTGGTGGAGTCATGGATGACTCACTGTATTTCATAAACATAACTTGCTAGTAAATTGTGTCATAAAGAAAACATTTAACATACATAAAGAGAGACACCAATAAATATTGACATACTACTATTTCTTCCATCTTTTGTTCTTCCCATTACCCCCTTTTGTTTTTTCTCGGTTTTTTGCAAGTTTTTCATTTGATTTTAGTATTTTATTATTATTTTATAACACATTATTAGCACGAGTCTCTTATCTATCTCAAAATATACATAAGATAAGTAGAAAAATTAGAGAATTTTTTTCGATATGATAAGTATCAAGTATGTATTTTACCAAGCATTTAATTACGAACACAATTTTATGTCATAATATCAACTTTTCATATTTCTTATTTGAATCTAACATTTATTTGATAACAAGAGTTGTAGAATTTTGTTTGGAACTTATTAGTATTATGCAAAAAATATTTATGCTTACATTATTGTCATTCTAGTTGTTATATCTTAGCGTAAATAAATGATTGTATGATATGAACTTTGATTTTAGTGAATTTTAAGATATATATAGAATTTACTGAAATAAGCTTTTTAGTTTGCAATAGCTATGATATATATTCACTTTTAAATTTATGATTTTCTTTCTCTCTCTTTAGAGGTATATTTCTTCTCTATACTTTATTTTGGCTCAACTAAACAAAATTAATAATAGTAATAATATTAAAATTATTTTATATTTGAGCTTTGGCTTTGCACTTTAATTAATCTATGAAAGGTAAAAGAGATTATTGACGTGTTATGTCCAAATACATAAATATATATGTATTGTCATTATAAAATAGTCATATACATGTTTAAAATTTCATTTCCAACATGAACGCATCCATTCACTTATTTGAAAATAGTTCAACACCTCAAAAAGATTTTATTTCATTTGCCACTATGTTGAAGAAAGGTTTAGTATATTGAGTTTTCTTTCCATTAGAAATATGCATTTGAATGATATCTAAGTCTGAAAAGTTAGAAGGATTTTATTATCATGAGTTATTATGTCAATTTTTAAGCAATAATTTTTACAATTCAAAATGAGGTTGGATATATCCTTAATTATGAAATAAGATAAAATATATATGATGAGCCAAATAATTATCCTCATAAGTTAAGTTTAATTTGAGATATCTTTTTATTTATTGTGATTATATTGCTTACCTCTAGTAGCTTTATCGCTGAATTATAATTGAAGAAAATTTTTTTCTCAACTGGCAACAAATGAAGTCAGTGTTGAGAATTAATTCGTTGATCTTTCAATAAGTGAATAAGTCATAAAACTTTTAAGTTGAAAATAGTATTTGAGAGATACCTATGAGGATGAACTTATTTCGGTAATAATTTTTATATGATCTAGAAATGTTATTATGACTAAATTTATTTGTGATATTAATAACAAAGTAATAAAATATTAAAGACTCAAGAATAAATTTTATTTTGGACTATATATGATGTCATTGTTTAAAGTAAGACGGTGGATTCAAGTTTCACCGCATCAAAAGGGTAAGACATCACTTAAAGTTTCGATGCACCATGATGATAAGATTTTGGATTCAAGTCCCTTCTTATATTGGCCTAACACGTATTTGTATAGATAAGACACCGAGTTAAAGTCCCAATGCAATATATTGATGATACAATGATAACTGAGCAAATTGATATGCTCTTGATAAAAGATAAATAAATGTCAAGTCTGTCCTATTGAGTATGTTCCATTCTTTAAGGTGAATGTGATAGCAATACATTAAAAGACTTAAAGATGACAAGATAATTTTGTGGTTAAACATATGAATATGAACGTGAAGGGAAAAAACTATAATAGTCATGTCACGACCCAAAAATGGATGTGATGGCACTCGTGTTATCCCACCAAGACGAGTCAGCCTAAAGCTCAACCATTTCAATAAAGTGGGGAAATAAAATATAAGTAACATAATAAAACCCCCAAAACCTGATAGTCACGTGTACAAGCCTCTAAAGTATTACAATGATTCAAAGAAAACTCAAGTCTCAAAATGAAATTGTTTCTAGAATAGAACAAGATCAAATTATGGAGAGAAGTCTGCTGCTGAGATAGAAACAGCACCTCACAAAATACTCAAAGAAGCCTCGGAAAAGAGAGAATGACAAGTTACAACAAAAATCCAGGTCATAACCTACATAAATTTGTAGAAGAAGCAAGGGGTGGTACAAAAACCACACGGTACTCAGCAAGTAAACCTCTAAAACACAAGTTAAGGGGATGGATAATACGGGTACTCCTACCACCCTTCGAGCCGAACTCCACAACTACAACCTGCATTTAAAATCAACTTACCTAACAGTTCACAGTTTACATAACACCTGCTCAACAACACCATTTACAAAAGTACAATCCTTAACAACAAGACTTCAACAAATTACATATCCGACAATAACAGACTCCATATTGATCAATCACAAGTGCCCAAGGAAAAAGCAATAATAAAAGCAAGCAAAACACGATATCAAGTTCACTTAATGATAAGTATGTGAAATGGCAATGGAATGCAATTTTAAGTATAATGGATACATGTCTGACCTAGTGATCACAACACCCGCTTTGCCTCAGTCCGGACCCATGAGGGATATATTTGTCCATGCCATCTGTTGCGGCGCACGACAGACCCTCGATAATCGTAACCATCGCGGGCGCGCGATATGTCCCTCCGAAATATAGTATTCATCGCGGGGCGCGATACGTCCCTCGAAATAAGTCTCCATAGCGGCGCGCGATACGTCCCTCGAAATGGTAATCCTCTTAAGTAATCATTCTTTCTCAATGCACATAAACCCTAGCACAACCAATGACTCATAAAATGCATTAGGACAAGTTTCACACAAATAAGGAATAGATGACCATTTTCATAAATTGCAAGTTACACAACCACACAAACATTGAAATCACTCAACAATGATTCAAGCAAGCCTCAACCCTTTCTCAAACATCAACACAAACAATTACTTTCCATTGCCTTTTGTATCCTTTTTTTTTCATAATAGGAATTAATCAATGGGGATAAGTCAACCCATCACGAATCCCGTTACTCCCAAACATATACTACAAGGAAATACACGCATTTCATACACTTAACAAGAGTTTAGTAATCCACTTGCCTTAATAAATCAAGAATTAACTCCAGGACTTGAGCCTTCCCTTTTCGTTAAGCTTCCTTAACAATGCAATCTATTCACATAATAATCACAATAAGATTCAAAACTAACCACACCCATATTACTATGTGTCTATCTTAGACCCAATAACTGACTCAAATATTTAATCAAGTTACTAAATTTTTTTATGCTAATTAGCATGTCAAATCTTTCAATTTCTTTGTATTTCATCAATTGAATAGTATTTACATAATATAATACATCTAATAATTAACTATTTATCTCAATGTATCAAATTTTAATGTATAATCTGAATTGATATGGACTATTTAAAACAACCAAAGAACACACATATAGACGAGAGCCGAATGAAACTTATTACTAAATTTGAATTAACTGTGCAATATCCATCCTATATATAATTGCAATCATTACCTAATTAGTAAATCCTTATCTAATCCCGAATAACAATTACCCTAAAGTTTCCATTTTACAAGAATTTAGATTTCCAATTTGAATCTTTTTCTTTCTTTTCTAATACAAATCTACTTGTCAAGATACTATTAAATATCATTGTCTCTTTCGCATCATCCATATCACACCACTTTTCTATTAATTTGAAAAAAACAAGAAAAGTTAATACTAATTATTTAAAATGTTTAATATGCCGTATATTGTATGGTATCCATTATTCACAAGAAATTGGATATAGAATTGAGAATTTGGATAAGCTTCTACCTGAAACTATTTGCCGTAATGAGACTTTAGGTTTCCATCCATCATTGCTCTTGTTAATTCTTTGTTTTTCTCCTCTGCATATTTTTTTCCTCTTTCAGTTCGTTTTTTTTTCTATAGCAGCCACTTTAAGCTTCAACATTAGGGATTTTGACCCTTATTTTTTTATTCATTTATTTATTTTTAGTATGTTCTTTTTTTTTCATTATTATTAGCAACAAAATAATCCTTTATTAAATTTAAAAATTGTATCACTCATTTTATAATTCAAATAAATGTAACGCCGGTGGATTAGTCGTTTCGGGCAGTAAATACATTTTGTGATAAAAAACTGACTGGGTCGACGGATCACGCGCGGAACTTGCAGCACTGACCGTCGTAGATACGACGACCATCATCACACCCTTAGAACGTTAAACTCTAACCTTTGTGACGGTTCGCAGGACGGACCTCCTATACACGACGGTCCCCCGGCTGTCACCGGTCGCGTAACCTCGACTGGTCAAATTCTGGCGAAAAGTTTTTAAGGGTGGTTTTGGACCATTCATGACAAACTTCATGAAATTAGTGGGGTGATTAATAAGATTATTTACGGGGGTTAAAAGAAGTAACCTTGAAATAAATGTGGGTTACTTTTATCTCTTTAAAAATTATTATATGATAAATTAGGTAAAAGAAAAAGAATTTTTAGAGGCAAAATAAAAGAACAGAAGAGAGGGAGAACGACGAGAAAAGGGAGCAGCAAGAGGAAAGAAAGGCATTGAGAAGTAACTTGTTGATCTCGATTCTTCGGTGGAGGTAGTTATGGTTTATGCTGTCTTCGTATTACCTCTAAATAGACGATTATATGTATTGGGTGGGTATTGTAAAGTCCTTCCTATATGCTTGATTGTGTGTTTGTATGTTGTGATTGTGAATCCCAATCTTGAATTCTCTCTGTTACGATTACGCCTTGGCATACGAAACTTGATGAATAAAATTAATGATATTAGTGGATCGCGTGTTCAACGTTCCGACACGTAGTATTAGGGGATTCGGGATTTCACGTTTCTGAAATACATATTATAGGGTCGGGTGTCACGTTCCGACACGTAGTCATTCAGGGAATCGGGTGTCACATTCCGACACGGTAGTCATTAGGGATCGGAGTGTCCACGTTCCGACACGATATTATAAAGAGAAAAATCTTTAATCATGTTAATATCTCAATTTTGGACGAACCTAATCCCAAATGAGTATGATGTGGATGCTTGTTCCCAGAGGTGCGGCTTGTTTTGTTTGCCCATGGTTCTTGTACTTTGTTGTTGCCACCTGTAGTCTTGTGTTGATTTTATAATATTATTTGATATATATTGCTTGCTCTTTGATGGCGATCCTTACCTACTCTGTACGTGTTCCTTGTACTGACCCCTACTTGTAATTTTCTTCTTTGTTATTTGTGGAGTGCAGCAAGCGTGCATCGACTTCGACTCGTCCCAACTCTAGCCATTTTTCCAGCACATCAGACTTCAGAGTGCGCTATTACTCCTACTCGGACTGGATTCTCTCCTTCACGTCTTGATGTTCTTGAGTTCGGCCATGACCATCTTTTACTTATTTTAGCTTCTTAATTACTCTTAGATTTAGAAATTTGAGGATACGATTGTTCTTGGTGTGATGACTTCCAGATTTTGGGGATGATAGTTGATAAACTTAGAAGCTTGTATATTAGTTATATTATAAGATTTGAGTCTTTCGCATTATATTTTTTTATTATGGTTGAAATGTTGGTAAATGTTGGGGTTTAGATTTGTTGGTTCTCACCTAGTAAGATAAGTGTGGGTGCCACTCACGTCTCGTTTTGGGTCTGACAACCTAGGTATCAGAGCTTTAGGTTCGTTGGTCTCATCACCACAAGAACGAGTCTAGTAGAGTCTTGAGGAACGGTAGGGGGACGCCCTACTTTTCTTTGAGAGGCTATAGGCTTTAGGAAAATTCCATTCTTTCTTCCTTTCGTTTCTATTACTTGGATCCAATTGGTATCTAGGTGAACAAATTGGTATCTGACATCCTCACTCTATTCGCGCAGATGGTTAGAACTAGAGCAACAACTGTGCCCAACACCAGCACGGCAAGACAGGGTGCGTCGAGCAGCCACTGGGGTCGTAGCTCGAAGAGGAGCAGTGGCAAGAGGCCGTGGTAGAGGTCGCGGGAACGTCCCTAGTAGGTAGAGGACAAACACCTGGTCCAACTAGTACTAGGCGGTGACTCCTCCACCGCTGATGAGGTGAGTAAGAGAGGGTGAGGAAGGGGAAAATGAGCAAGTGCAGGATGAGGAATTAACACCCCAACCTACCCCAGAGATGATTAACCAGGTTCTTACTTATCTTAGCGGGTTATCTGATCAAGGCCAAACACCTCCAGTGTTTTCTGCACCAGCACCTCAGTTTCCAAGAGTACGACATGCAGCTACTGTGGCTCCCCGTATGTATGCCTCATTGGAAATAGGCACGTTTCCTCGATTGACTACAGGGCCCATAATTACAAGTGATCAGCATGAACTTTTCACTAAATTCTTGAAGTTAAAACCTCCAGTGTTAAAGGGTGCTGAATCTGAGGATGCCTATGATTTTCTGGTTGATTGTCATGAGCTGCTACATAAGATGGACATAGTAGAACGATTCGGGGTTGAGTTTGTGACCTATCAGTTTCAGGGAAATGACAAAATGTGGTGGCGGTCGTACGTTGAGTGTCAACCAGCACAAGCACCACCTATGACTTGGGCATCATTCTCTAGCTTGTTTATGGAAAAGTATATACCCCGGACTTTGACGGACAAGAGGAGAGATGAGTTCCTGAGTCTAGAGCAAGGGAGGATGTCTGTTACTGCTTCTGGGGCTAAATTTCGTGCACTATACAGGTATGCCATCCAGCTTTGCTTCAGTCCACAAGAGAGGATTCGCCGCTTTGTGAAAGGATTGAGGTAAGATTTGCAGATCCCCGCCTTACAGGTAGCTGCTGCAGCAAAATCCTTTCAGGAAGTGGTTGACTTTGTAATAGGGTAGAGGGGGTGAATCCGACAACTCACACCGGCATCGACATCTAAGAAGTTCCGTACGGAGGCGAATTTAGGGTTCTTACTCCAGAGGACAGAGTTCAGGGGTACCCAACCCACCTATTCAGTTCTCACTACAGGCTGTAGCTGGGGTCCATCGCAGACCAGTCAACATTTCTCTTAGTTTGGAGGTTATCCCAGACTTCGTCATTCCGCAGAGACCTATGCTTGAATCCAGATTGTTATGGATGTGGAGAGACTGGACATATTAGGAGGTATTGTCCAAACAAAAGTTACAGACCCCCAATAATTAGAGGTAGAGGTGGTCATGGGAGAGGCTGCCATTCTTGAGGACGTGGTGGCCAAGGTATGGTGGTCACCAAAATCAGCCGGGGTGGCGGCAAGTTGGAAGTACTACAGACACACACATGTAGGTAACGGCCTAGGTGCATATGGCCCAGGTTATCTTTCCCGGAGATCGGAAGCAGAGACATCTGATGCTGTTATCACAGGTAATCTTTTGGTTTGTGATTGCATGACTTCTGTATTATTTGATCCTGGATCTACATTTTATATGTATCTTCCTCATTTGCTAATGGTCTTGATTTATACTGTGATTTGCTTGACATGCCTATTCTGTCTCTACTCCTGTGGGTGAGTCCGTGATAGTTAAAGGGTGTATAGGTCTTGTCTTGTGACTTTTGTGGGGAGCAATACTCATGTAGATTTGATTATTCTAGAGATGGTTGACTTCGATGTGATTCTGGATATGACTTGGCTTTCTCCAAATTTTGCAATCTTGGATTGTAATGCTAAAACTGTGACATTGGCCAAGCCTGGGACAAATCCGCTAGTGTGGGAGGGTGACTACATTTCCACCCCAGTCCGTATTATCTCTTTTCTTCGCGCTAAGAGGATGGTTAGTAAAGGTTTCTTAGCTTTCCTGGCACATCTCAGGGATGATACTTCCAAAGTACCTTCGATTGAGTCTGTTTCGATAGTTCGCGAGTTTCTGGATGTGTTTCCTGCAGACCTTCCTAGTATGCCACCGGATAGGGATATTGATTTTTGCATTGATCTGGAGCCGGGTTACGCGCCCATTCTATACCCCCATATAGAAGGTTCCAGCCGAGTTAAGGGAGTTAAAAGGCCAAAATTCAGGAGTTGTTAGGTAAAGACTTTATTAGACCAAGTTGCATCCCCTTGAGTGCTCCTGTCTTATTTGAAAAAGAAGGGATGGAGTTTTTCGGATGTGCATAGACTACAGTACAACTAAATAAGGACTATTAAGAACAAGTACCTCTTCCTCGCATTGATGATTTGTTCGATCAGTTACAAGGTGCTTGTACCTTCTCAAAGATCGATTTGAGATCTGGTTATCATCAATTGAAAATACGGGCATCAGATGTGTCAAAGACTACTTTTCGAACCAGGTATGGGCATTATGAGTTCCTAGTAATGTCTTTTGGGCTTACGAATGCCCTTGCTGCTTTCATGAGCTTGATGAACGGGATTTTTAAGCCATATCTGGATATTTTCGTTATCGTATTCATTGATGATATACTGGTATACTCAAAGAGCAGGAGAGAACATGAGGAGCATTTGAGAAAGGTATTGGAAGTGTTGAGAGAGAAAAACTTTATACCCAAATTCCCAAGTGTGAGTTTTGGCTAGATTCAGTGTCCTTCTTTGGGACACGTAGTTTCTAAGATGGAGTGATGGATCCTTCCACGTTGAAGCAGTGAAGAGTTGGTTAAGACCTCTAATGTTACAAGGTAAGGAGCTTTATATTGGCTTAGCTAGCTACTACCGTCGATTTGTCAGGGATTTCTTCTGTTGCTTCCCAACTGACAAATTTGACAAGCAGAATGTTCCATTTGTTGGTCAGACGAATGTGAAGAAGCTTCCAGAACCTCAAGACCTTGTGACTACTGCACCAATCTTACCTTGCCGTGGAAGGTAAGAATTCCATTGTGTATGCGATTGCTCTTCCTCTACTCTGGTTTGGGTGCAGTGCTGAATGCAGGAGAAGAATTTAATTGCTTATGCTCGAGTGGCAACGTAAAGGTGCATGAACGCAACCATCCGACCCATGATTTGGAGTTTGTTGCAGTAGGTGTTGCATTCACAGCAATGGAGACATTCATCTATATGGGGTTAAGTGTGAAGTTTCATACAGATCATCGTTATTTACCGTATGTCTTTTGTCTCAGAAAGAATTTGAATTTGAGACAGAGAGGTGGATGAACTACTGGAAGGACTAGACGTTTCTATCTTGTATCACCCAGGAAAATCTAATGTTGTGGCATATGCGTTGAAGTAGAAAGGCAAGGACTGGGAAGTCTAGCTCACTTGCAGGTTTCCCAGACGCCCATTGGCTAGTAAGGTTCAGACTCTGGCTATATGACTTTGATGGGTTGGACAGTACTGGAGAAGGGAGGATTTTTTGCCTGTGTGAGGCAAGATCTTCTTTTCTCTTGAAAGATTAAGGGAAAACAGTTTACTGATGAGGACGCTGGGCCGAATTCGAGATATGGTATACGAGGAGAGGCTAAAGAGGCAATAATTGACAGAGAGCATTTTGAGACTTAGAGAAGGTGTGTGTGACCCCGGGTTGATAATTTGATTCAACATATTCTTACAGAGGCTCATAGTTCAAGGTATTCTATACATCCTGTGCAACCAAGATTTTTCTTGACCACAAAGTAACAGTTTTTGGTGGAGTAGGATTGAGCGTGACATTGTTGATTTTGTTGCCCAATGCCCGATTGTCGGCAGGTAAATTATGGCAAACCATAGGCCAGAGGAACACTTCAGAAAATGCCCCTTCCTGAATGGAAATGGAACTGATTGCAATGGATTTTGTAGTTGGTCTTCCAAAGACATTGGGAAAGTATGGACTCCATTTGGGTAATTGTTGATAGGTCACTAAGTCTGCCACTTCATTCCGGTCAAGATGACTTAACAAATACGATGTAGAGTTAGACAAACTCTATAGTTAGAAATTGTTCGATTGCAGGATTCTCATTTCCCATCCATATCAGATAGGGTTACGCAATTTACTTTTAAGTTTTGGAGAACATGCATGCTGAAATTAGGTACTTGTTGGATCTTAGTACCCGTATTTCACCCTCAGACCGATGGTCTCGATTACGATGAACGATTCAGGTGTTGGAGGAATGCTTTCGTGCTGTGTAATAGATTTTTTTTTTTGGTGGTCCATTGGGATCTTCTTGCCCTTAGCAGAGTTTTCACAATAATAGCTATCACTCAAGTATGATATGACCCTATTTGAGGCACTGTATAGGAAGGCGATGGTGGTCCGTCTCCCATTGGGTGGTTTGATGCATTTTGAGGGTATAGACCATGGGCGTAACGACCTTTTGAGGGGAATCGTACGATAAAGTAAAAGTTCAGTTCGAGAGAGCTCATCTAGTCAGCTCTCGAAACAGGGCAGAACAGCAATATGCAGATCGGAAAGGTTAGTGGACTTGGATTTTATAGAGGAGTGAGCACCATTCTTGACTGAATGTTTCCCCCATAAAGGGGTGAGACAGTTGGTAAGCGTAGGTAGCTTAGTCTGAGGTATATTGGTCACTTGAAGTTCTGAAAGCGATTGGGTGGGGGAGTGTAGTCTTATGAATAGCCTTGGCCCAGGACTTTCAGGAGAGTTGCACCAATATTTCATGGTCTATGCTGAGATACATACATGAATACATAGTCGGGTGGTATCGAAAGTAATGTGAATTCGTGGTATTAGCAGATTTCGGATGATGAAATTGTACAAAGAGAGAGGAGCGCCTTTATACGTCAGATACGAGTTACTTTGCCTTCTAACGGATGCAGCAGACAACGCAGTTGAGATCAAGGGAGATGATTAGCATCAATCAATGTGTAATGGAAGAATCGCCAGTTTGAAGAGTCCACTTGAGGAGAAGTGAGGCCTTGATATGGCGACAAGATACCCACACCTTTTTACAGATGTAGGGTAGAGCTTTCTCGCCCTGTGTTTGCTGCTTGTGATCGCTTCGGAGGACAAAAATACGATGGGTAATTGGTATGATCTATTGTAAGTGACCTGTGGATTAGTCGTTTCGGGCAGTAGAATCATTTGTGATAAAAACTGACTGGGTCGACGGATCACGCGACGGAACTGCAGCACGGACCGTCGTAGATACGACGGACCATCACAAACCCTTTAGAAAGTTAAATTCTCTAAACTTTGTGACGGTTCTGCAGGACGGACCTTCATAGACACGACGGGCTGTCACAGGTCGCGTAACCTCGACTGGGTCAGAATTCTGCTAAAAGTTTTTAAGGGGTGTTTTGGACCATTCATGACAAACTTCATGAAATTAGTGGGGTGAGTTTAATAAGTTATTTACTGGGGTTAAAGAAGTAACCTTGAAATAAATAGTGGGTTACTTTTATCATCTTTTAAAAATTATATATGATATTAGGGTAAAAAGAAAAAGAATTTAAGAGGAAAAATAAAAAGACAGAAGAGAGGAGAACGAGCGAGAAAGGGAGAAAGCGAAGAGGAAGCAAAGGCATTGGAAGTAACTTGTTGATCTCGATTCTTCGTGGAGGTAGTTATGGTTTATGCTTTCTTCGTAATAAACTTCTAATAGCGATTGATATGTATTGGGTGGTATTGTAAAGTCTTCTATATGCTTGATTGTGTGTTTGTATGTTGTGATTGTGAATCTCAATCTTGAATTCTCTTTGTTAAGATGACGCCTTGCATAACGAAGACTTGATGAAATAAAAATTAATGAGATTAGTGGATCGGGTGTCACGTTCGACACGTAGTATTAGGGGATCGGGTTCACTCTTGACACTAGTATTAGGGGATCGGGTATCACGTTCGACACGTAGTATTAGGATCGGGTTGTCACTTCCGACACGTAGTATTAGGGGATCGGAGTGTCACGTTCCGACACGATAATAAAGAGAAGAAATCTTAATATGTTATATACTCAATTTGAAAACCTATGTCCCAATGAGTATGGTGTGGAGGCTTGAGTCCTCATAGGTGCGCTTGTATGTTGTTGCCCATGGTTCTTGTACTTGTTGTTGCCACCTTTTAGTATTGTAGTTGATTTTAATATTATTTGATATATATTGCTTTCTATCTTGAGTTGCGCGATAATACCTACTTGTACGTGTTCCTTGTACTGACCCCTACTTGTATTTTCTTCTTTGTTATTGTGGAGTGAGCAAGCGTGCCATCGACTTCGACTCGTCCTCAACCTAGAGTTTCCAGCACATCAGACTTCAGGGTGGCTATTACTCTAGCTCGGACTGATTCTCTCCTTCACGTCTTGATGTCTTGAAGTTCGGGCATGACCATCTTTTTACTTATTTAGCTTCTTAATTACTCTTAGATTTAGAAATTTGAGGATAGATGTTCTGGTGTGATGACTTCCAGATTTTGGGGATGATAGTTGATAAACTTAGAAGCTTGTTATTAGTTATATAATAAGATTTGGAGTCTTTCGCATTATATTTTGTTTATTATGGTGAAATGTTGTGAGTTTAGATTTGTTGGTTCGCTCACTAGTAAGATAAGTGTGGGTGCCACTCAGCGTCTCGTTTTGGGTCGTGACAATTAAATCTATTTATAAGAGCTACCTAAAAAGGAATAAACAAAAATTATAGGAATTCCATAAAATGACAAAAAGATCGTTACATTTCCATCCCGCCAAAAAATCATGTTCGTCCTGCGACATAAAGATGAATGGAAGATCAACCGACGGTACCAAAGTCTAAGTAGGACCTACCAGTCAGTGTTCATCTCTCTAATGGAATCTCCTTAAGACCATGCCATCAAAGAATCATTACCGAAGACTTGAATTTCCAATCAGACTTGGAAGATCTATAAATTAGAGAGTGATTATCAAATCCTCAAACTAACTCATTAATTCAACTAAACCTGAAACTCTTTACCATAACACACCACATGACCTATCTTTTTTCTCACATAACCAAGATAACATTCTGAATCGATCCAGCTAAACCAAGAAGTAAACTTCATCCCTTACCACACACTCATAATGCTCACCATCACAGATCTTATAAGATTTTATTTTCACACACAATCTTTCACGAATGTAAGTTTTAAAAAATCTCATCCTTTATATATCGGTACCTATTCAAGGAAGATCACTTATCAATCCAAAAAGAAAAAGATCAATAAACACCCACACGATGAATTCCAAATGCAGAACCTCAAAAAAAGTAACAACACCTCCTAACAATTGTAACTCTTCATATATGTAACGACCTTTTTATCCGTTTTGCGCACATATTTGTTCTTCTGGAAACTGGCGAGGTGACGGAGGCCACGACTGCCGTCACGGGCACGACGGACACCGTCGTGGAGGGTGTCGTTTCAAAACACTTAGAAATCTGAAATTGGGTACTGAAAATCGACTCTCTGACGTCACGACGAAATGGCAGACGGACCACAGGCCTTGACTGACCGTCATAGGTCTTTTGATGGAAATTGTCTCTGATGGTTGCGACGTGCATCATGACGGACCGTCGCAGTCACGACGGCCCTTCACGGTCTACGCAATCCCCGTTTTGGGTCGGATTTCTTTACCCGTTTTTAATGGATGTTTTTTGACTATTCCTGCTTTAAATTATAAATTTAAGGGTTTTTTTTTTTTTAAATGTTATAAGTCTAATTACTTGGGGGTTAAAAGATGTACCTTAAGTTATTAGTGGGTATTAGAGCTATCTTTTAAAACTTAATTATAAATAATTAGGGTAAAAGAAAGAGGGTTTGAATAAAGAAAATAGAAAGACAGCAAAGAGAGATAATCGATCAAGGGAAGACGAAGCTTTGGGAGGATAGCTTGTTGATCGCAATTCTTCGGTGAGGTAGGTTATTGTTTTTTTACTCTATTCGAGTAAACTCTTAATCCGAATGATATGTGTTGGGTAGTATTATAGAGTCTCTTTATGCTTAATTGGGTGTATGCATGATGGTTATTTTTATATATACATATTGTGATGAAACAAGCATGATGAAGCATTGAATCCCAGAACGGACAAAAAAAACACCCCAAACCTTGCTATAAACCTAATCTCTTGGTTAATGCTGATCCTTGTATCAAAAAAGAAGCGCTTTGATAACTAAAGGATTAATTATAACGCCTTTGTATAACAGAAGTTTGATGAATAATCGAATGAATTAGGGGATCGGTGTCCACGTATCGACACATAGAATTAGTGGGCGGGTGTCACGAACCGACACTTAGATGTAGGGGATCGGAGTGTCACGTACCGACACATAGAATTAAGTGGGACGGGTGTCACGAACCGACACCGTAGATGTAGGGATCGGAGTGTCCGTACCGACAATAAATTAGTGACGTGTGTCACAACCGACACTAGAGTAGGTGATCGAGTGTCCCGTACCGACACATTGAATTTAGGGATCGGCGTGTCACGTTCCGACACATAATAGTAGGGGATCGGAAGTGTCAACGTACCGACACAAGAGGAATAAAGATAATGATCTTTGGAAAGATACTAATCTACTCAATCTAAAGAACATGTATCCCCNGAAGTAACAGATGAGGCCTGCGATACAAAGCATGCATTCCCTAGTGAGTCAGCGGAAGGGAACAGAAGGAGACCATATCTATCAGGAATCGTGTAGGAAGTATTGGGAGAAAAGGCGGTAAATGGCCAAGTCTCCAAGTGTGAGTTTTTGCAAGATCAGTGCCTTCTTGGGGCACGTCTTTTAAGGATTGAGTTAATGGTGGATCCTTCTAAGATTGAAACAGGTGCGAAATTGGGTAGACCTACTAAAGTGATCAGAAATAAGGATCTTTGGTTTGGTTTAGCCCACTACTAAAACCCGTCGAATTTGGCAAGGGATTACTCTTCTATTGCCTCCGAACTTGACGAACTTGCAAGCATGACGCAAATGTTCTTTTGTATGGTCGGATGAATGTTACGGAAAGCTTTCAGAAACTCAAGACCTTGCTGACTACTGCACACGCCCCATCATAAAGTCATTAGCCAGAATTCTGAACGCTCTCGAGCCCTGGGGCGTCTAGAAACTTTAAGTGGGCTAAACTATCCGCATGCTCCCTCCCTTTTCTAACTTCAGGCGTCTGCCACACATAAGCCCTTTTCCTCCTGGTGATACAAGATGGTAACATAATAATCCGTAATCCTTCAGTAGTTCCATCCACCCCTTCTGTCTCATTCAAATCTTTTCTGAGTAAATACATACTGTAGGCTACGATGGTCCGTATAGCTGTCACACTTAACCCCCGATAATAGTGTCTCCATTGCCTTTAATGCAAACACGACTGCAAGCCAATTCTAAATTGGGTCGGATAGTTACGTTCTGCACACCTTTAATGCCATCGAAGCATGCATCACATTCTTCTCTTCTCTGCATTAGCACTGCCCCCCAAACCAGAATATGGATGCCTCACAATAAGGATAGGTGCATTAGTTCAACAAGGTCTTTTGAGTTCGTGAAAAGCTTTGCCTCACATTCATCCGACCATACAAATGGAAGGGCATTCTGCTTAGTCAAGTTCGTAGTTGGGGGCAATAGAAGAGAATCCCTTGAGTAACTCGACGGGTAAGTAGCTGCTAACCACACGCTCCTTTTTTCTGACACATTAGTATGTCTTAACCCCATACTACCCAATTTGCCTTCCTCATTTTCAATCTAGACAGTATCGCACATCCTCCCTCCTCTACACCACTTTCCCCCACGACTTCCAACTTTAACTCTCGAGCCCCCGCCGACATCACACTTTTATACGTTTTTCAGCGAATGAATCTGTTTCGCCGTCCCGTGTCATACTTGCCCCCCCGCTCTTCTCAAATGCTCCTCATGGTTTCCTTCTTATACGCTTGCGGTAATCATGGTTTCATCAATAAAATCCGATCACAAAGCGATTCCAGATATGCTTGAAAATCCCGTTTCATGCAGCATCTCATTAACTACGCCTTTGCATTCTTGGAATCCCCCAAATCCCTTCCTATCATATCCTTCTTCCCTCTCCCCGCGGGTGTTTCAGCCTCCTTCATTGTTTCCCCGGGTCCGTGTATTCCGATATTTTCATTGATGATAACCCAATTCAATCAATTTTTGAGAAGGCACAAGCCACCTTCCTGATTGAACACATCATCAAGGCGGGGAAAGGGTACTGGTTTCTTAACAGTTACTTTGTTCAATGGCCGGTAGTCATCCATTCATCCGAAAACTCCCATCCTTCCTTCTTCACAACTAACCACAACCGAGCAACCCCAAATGTGATGGCACTTGTCTAATGAAACCTTACTTAACAACTCTTGAAGTTGGGCCTTTAACTCCCTTAACTCTGCTTGGCCAACGTTACAATAAAAAACAAGTTTTAGCATTACATCTAAGATTGCAAAATTGGAGAAAGCAAGTCATACCCAGAATTTACTCGAAAATCAACCATCTCTAAATAACGTAAAGTTACAATGAGTATTGCTCCCCAACGACAGTTACAAGACAAGACCTATCACCTTTCTCTGGCCCATTGGCCCTAACCCATGTGTTTGTTGGTAAGTGCTCCATTTTTTGCCGTCCACCCCTGCCGTTGTGGTGACCATCCCATTACCCGTCGGCCACGAGGCATCCCTCCATAATGACGTCCCTTCCAGCCACCTCTACTCTGACTATTTTGAGGTCTGTAAACTCTGTTTTGGACAAACCCGTGCTTGAATGCCTCAATTCCTCCCCCCCCCTCCCTCCCCTCGTCTGTATTTAAGCATAGGTCTATGTGAGATGACGAATCCTGGGATAGACCTCCAAAACTCAGAAAGTGTTGACCGGGTCGGTCGGTGTACCCCCAACTACAGGTCCTTCATTGAAGACTTAAATGTCGGGCTTATAACTCCTGAACCCTGCCCTCTGGTAAGAAACATTAAACTCCCCTCTCCTTACGAACCTTTTAGATGTTCTATGCCATGGTGAAGTCATTGGCTTCACTCCCTCCACCACCTTATCACGACGTCTACCACTCTTGAAAGGATTTTCGCTAAGCCGCCTCTACCTGTCGAGGCCTGAATATCGCACATCTGACCTCAACCCCCTCAACAAAATGGCGAACTCCCCGCTCTGTGGACTGAAACAAAGCTGGGTGGCATACCTAGATAATGCATGGAACTTAGCCTCATACGCATGTCAACCGACATCTTGCCTTGCTCTAGGCTCAGAACTCATCTCTCCTCCCTATCCATCAAGTCTCGGGTGATATACTTCTACCATAAATAAGCTATAGAATGAAACGTCCAATTCATAGGTGGTTGCCTGTGAGGGGTTACACCAACATGTGAACCGCCACCCTCACATTTTGCATTTCCCCCTGAAACTGATAGTTACGTGTGGGAGAGGTGGTGGGTTAGATTAGGGGGAGGAACTAACTCCAAATCGTTCCACTATGCCCATTTTCTGTGTAACCTCATGACAACAACCATATATCATGAGGCCTCTCAGATTCAGCAACCCTTGAAGATGGGAGGTTTCACTTTTCCAAGAACTTACTGAAAAGTGTCATGCTGACACTTTTTCATTATAGGCCCTGTAGTCAAACGGTGAAACATGCCCTATTTCTAATGAGGCAATCATTCGGTGATCCTCAGCAGCGGCCTGTCGTACTTGCAACCCTAGAGGCACGGGTGCAGAAAACCGAGGTGTCTGGCCTTGTGATCGATAACCCTCTAAGAGAAGCAAGAACCTTAAAAATAATTATTCATCTCTGGTTGGGTTGGGGATGGTAATTCCTCCTTCTGCACTTGCTCACTCTTTCCCCTTCCCTCAACCTCCTCACCCTCTCTACTACTTCCTACTACTTCCCGTCGGTGGAGGAGTCACATCCGCCCTAGTACTAGATGGGCCATGTGCTTGTCCTCTTCTCAGAGGACGCCCTCCCATTACCCTCTACCACGAACCCTTGCCACATCTCTCCTCTCGAGCTACAGCCCCAGGCTGGCTCAGACGTATCTTGTCTTGCGTGCTGGTGTTGCGGCTATTTTTTGCTCTAGTTCTAAAACCATCTGAGAAATAAATTAAGATGTCAGATACCAATTTGTATCACCTAGATACCAATTGTGATCCAGTAATAGCACGAAAAAAGAAAGAATGGATTTTCCTAAAGTCCCTATTTCCTCTCAAGAAAAGTAAAGCGTTCCCCTAACCGTTCCTTAAGAGTCTCCTGACCTGTTCCTTGTGTGATGGACCACCGAACCTAATGCGTCCTGATACCACGTTTGTCACGACCGCAAAATGGGTTCGCGAGTTGCACCCACATTTATCTCCTATGTGAGCGAACCAACCAATCTAAATCCCAACATTTCAACCAACCATAATAAATAAAAATAATGCGGAAGCTTAAAACTCCAATTGACGAAAAAATCGATTAAATAACTTCTAAAAAACTTCTAAAATTTAATACTTAGGGGTGTGCATCCTCCCCACCCTGCTTTCCTTCCTCCCCCCTCCTAGTAGGAGCCTGGAGAGGGGAGAAGGGGGACTGGAGGAAAGAGTTTGCGCGTCTTCTTCGGTTTCTTCTCGCCTTGCCCTCCTCTTCGGAGAAGCGTCTCTGCGTGTCGTCGGGTCCGTCTTGGCTCACGCCATGCCTTCCCCCTGGCTGCTTCCCCTTGTCCTTATCCACGTGGATAATCCCTTGCGCCCAAGCCATGAAGAAGATGATCCAGTCCAAGCTAGAAGCATTATATCCCGCTTGAACCGACGTGATGAAGACTGGCTAGAATTGCAGTTGAGTTGAAGACTATGGTACGTTTGCTTGCTTACACAACCACAAGAAACAATTACAAGTAGGGTCAGTACAAAACACGAGTACTGAGCAGGTATCATTCGGCCAACGTCAAAATAGAAAATAGTAATACCAGTTTAATATAAAAATCACACAATACTCACATGTAAGCCACAAAGTACTGTAATCATTAATAAATACGCAAGTGCACCCATGAGGACTCAATCCTCAATACCATACTCATTTGGGAAAAGTAGGTTTACCTAATTGTAGATATTATCCATATTTCAAATATTCATTTCTCTTTCTACCCTTCTATCCTGGTGTCGGAACGTGACACGCCGATCCATATTCTATCCGGGTGTCGGAACGTGACACCCATCCTCTATTACTACCCTGGTGGAACGTGACACCGATCCTCTAACCTCATTCTTTTAGTTCATCAAGCCTTCCTTTTATACTAAGGCATCACATTACAAGAGGTTTTCAGATTAGGATTCAATGGCCTCATCATGTTTATTTTATCACAATTATATATAAACACATCATGCATACACACCATTAAGCATATAGAATGTTTTAACAATACTAACCCAATACATATCATTCGGCTTTAAGAGTTTACTATGAAATAGCATAAACCATAACCTACCTTCACGAGAATCCAGTCGATCAAACAAGCCTATCTTCCCAAACCTTTGCTTTCTTCTTCGTTCTTTCTTTCTCCAAGCCGTCGCGTGCCGGGCAGAAGAGATGTGTGAGGTCGTGAGGGGTAGAGAGGAGGGGACAAATAGTTGGAAGGGGGTGGAGGTGTCTCGTTCTTCTTCTGTCTCCCTCTCTCTATCTCTGTTCTTCTATTTTTTTTATTCAAACCCTTTTATTTTATTTTAACCCTAAAATTGTCTATAATTAGTATAAAAAGATATAAAAATAACCCACGATGTTTTCAAGGTTATCACTTTTACCCCCAAGTAAATAAATTATTAACATTTACACCACTAATTTATTATTATAAGGCAAGGAATAGGGTCCAAAACTCTTCACCTTAAATATTTACCAAAAATCCGACCCATTCAGGGTCACGCAAGCCTGTGGACGGCCCGTCAACGACGTGACTTTCCGTCCTGCTGTCCGTCACAAAGTTCAGAGACTCCAATTCATTAAGAGTCTTGACGGCCCCGTCTCTGAGACTGCTGTCCTGCCCACCCCCCACCAGGTGCTCGGACCCAGCGCGCCGTCGTGACGTTCAGAGAGTCACACTCTCAGTACCCCAAATTTCTAATGTTCTAAGTGTTGTGGAACGAGACCCCCCCCCCCCCCCTCTGTCCGTCTTGCCTATGACGGTCCGTCTGGTATCCGTCGACGTCCGCCAGTTTTTTCCATAATAAAATCTGTTGCTCAAAATGACTAAACAGGTCGTTACAGAAGCTTAGCCCACAAAATTCAGCCTTTGAACCAAATGACATCCAGCAGGATGGGCCATCGTTCAAACGACGCCCTATAGCTTTGATCCGTTGTTTGGAGCCTGCAACACTGCTTGCAATTTTGCCAGCTTAGGGATGAATTAGAAAATGCACCCACGTACTAATTAACTAGTGGTCGGTTGTTTTAAGGGTTTTTAGTTTTTTTTAAGTTAGTTTATACTCCTAAAACCAAAGTTAGACTTCACTTTGAAAATCAAAACCCCTCACCCTAAGAAAACTCTCCCAAGACTCCATTGAAGCTTGAACTCAAGGTAGAGCTATGATTGAAAATTTTAAGTGGTTTGTTCACCAAATCTCATGTATTTTTTCCTCATATAAGGTATAGTAGTTCATCATTGATTCGTCTCTCATTCAAGGAGCCAATCCAAAGTTTTTTTAAAAAGGTGTCAAATTCCTAAATTCTTCTATCTTGAATTCTAATCATGGGTATTTGAATGAAAATGTTTTAATGTATGGATTATGATATTTTCAATACAATGTTATGGTTATATGATAAAAAACTCAATGGACCCATGTTCATGCAAATTATCAAATTTTTACTTATGAATTGGGTTTGATGAATATGAATAGATAATGTTAGAGTTGTGTTTTTATTATGTTGTAATATGATTATCCTCTGCAATTTCTGCCTTATTATTATGATTTATTGGAGAATTGAGAAAAGGTGGTCAAGTTTTGGATGAAGGGTAAGTTGATCTATTATATCTAGTTCTTGTTGAATTGATCTAAGTGGTATGATTCACTTATTGTGGCGGTGTTTACTTGAAGTATATGAAAATCTATATGTGAATTGTGATTATGGCCTTGAAGGCAATGAATGTGAAGTAAAGTGATGTTATGATTTATATGCCTCAGATATGTTAGGAAGTTGAGAATGTGTCTTCAAGGTACTATGCCAAATTAAGTATAATGTGAATGTGAAAAATGATAGTGTGTGAATTATGATGAATGTAGTATGATCATGTTTAGAAGTGAATGTTATGAATACTGGTGGTTACGTGAAAGGTATTCTCAGATATACTCACACACACACTATGAATTGAATGAATGAAGGTAATGAATGAAAATGGGGGATTTTAGGGTAGACACTAATCGTGATTAGAGATGAAGTGTCTAACCCCAACCCTACTATTCCTAAGAACCCTAGTGAATGAAAGAGGGATCTTAGGGTGAACACTCTTAGTGAGTTGAGATGAAGTGTTCAGTAGCAACCTCATTATTACCAAGAGCTTTCCAAAGATAGGTTGGAGGCTGGATACTCTTCACGAGTTGGGATGTGGTATTCAAAAGTAACCTCTAGGAATAAGTACTTTTCGTTAGTTTAGATGTAGTACTAAATAGTTATTCCTTAACCTATAGTCAACAAATGTAATGAATGTTTAGACTCTGTGGGGAAGTTATGCTTAGCACCAAGAGGATTTGAAGAAGGGGTGGATACACTTCATGAGTAAAGATGTTGTATCCAATATACCTTTTTAGATGAGTGATCTTCGTAAGTTGAGATGAGTTAAGTAGAAGCAGTCTCCTTATCTCTTAACTATGCGCCTGCACAGGTGTAGCTATTGAAAATTTATGTAAAGGCTAAAAGAGAATGACCCTACTTTAGGAAAGTAGGGATCCCTCATCCGGTAGGGGTTAATACCGAGATTCCATGTCTAGATCTAATCGTATATGTTGGTAAAAGAATTCCCCCACAAATTACTATAATGAACTAAGTGTTCTTAATAGTGTACTACTTAGGGTAGGTGGTGGAATGAGACATCATCAATCTATTGCACAAGTAGACATTTGGAGCGAGTCTTTGTGTATCCTTATATGAAAATTTGATTGTTACTAATTATGATAATGAGTAGTTTGAATTTTGCTAATGTAATGAAGTATTTGTGTTATCTCTAAAGCAGTAAAAGTTTATGTAAATGATGACTCCGTAGGTCCTAGTCTAGGGTGCTTCCTAAGGAGCACTATCGGGGGAGTAATAGTATGGGATGCCTACTTCACATGCATACAGTGTAAATTGGGGTTGTCCTTGGGGATGGGTGTTTATGTGAATGGTTCCTAAATGATTATGTTTTCCTCTAGGCATCCTTAGTATAGACATTGACTTTTAAAATTTAAATAAGCATGCTTTTCTTTGGTAGTTTAAGACCTTAGTGTGTATTGAGAGGTTGTATGTGTTCATCTGTCTTACGTATTGAGTTTAGGATAACTTTTGATTAGAAGGTCTACATGAAATGGAGTACTTTAGAACTATGCTTAAGGTTGAAAGTTCATGAAATATTTATTGTATGATAAATGATGACTTGTATGATACTTTGTAGACTTGATTTCATGAAGGTTTTACCAAAATAGCATGAAAAGTATGTTTCAACCAAAATGTACTTTTTAACATGTTTTTGCATAATGCCATACTTTGTACAATGTTTGTACTAACTCCATACTCTTCTATATTTCTATAAGTATACGTGGAAGGCAAGTGAAGGTTCTTAGAAGGTGAAGCTTGGGAGTTGATTCTCTCAAGATTGGTATGTCCTCATATGTTCGAGGACATGATCTATGTTTCTTTTAGTTTCTTTCTTTTAAGACATTGTATAAGAATTAGTATATTTCCTTGAATATAAAGGGTTGTGACCTTATGATGTTAAGGTGTGTCTAAGTTGTCATTTGATGATGAGACTTGTTCCTTAGTTTTTATAAAAAAGTTTCTTATTAGTTATGTTGTGAAAATGTTTAATTTCGTACTACTTTTCATACCTATATAATGAATGATAGCTAAGAGGCTTGTACATGACCACCGACAGGTCAAGTATGTTGTGTAACTTCTAGGTGTACCCCTGGGGCATTATACTTGATTATCTTAATCATGTGTACATATATTCATTCGACTTGGCACATTTAATCTTTTTTTGTGGCTTGAGTTTGTGTAAAAGAATAGACAGAAGGATGAATATTGCAACTTTTTTGATAGTTCAAGGATGTTTTTTATTCACTTATATAACACAAGGATGTACTTTATGTTTAGGTCATACTTCACTAATGATTTTAGCCAAAAACTCTGTGTTCTATATTTTTATTTATTTCTAATTTTATACAAGTGTAGCAAATTGTAATGAATTGTGGTTCTTACAAAGCTTCACAATTTGATGTAATTTGCAGAGGTTGTCACAAACCTCTACAATAAAACCATTACAAATTATAATAAATCGTGTTGTTCCAAAAAACCTCAAATGGGTCAAGTTTGCGGAGGTTACAACACTCCAAATACACCCGGTCACATAATAACTTATCTCGTATAAGGTTATAATAACACTACAAATGCTTTTATAGTGATTTTTTTTTAAAACCCGCACAAATAAACCTCTGCAAATTAGCCTAATTTTTGTTTTAATTTTGGTGAAACGGACTCTCGATCACTAGTTTGGCCGATGGGATTTATTAAAAGGTCGCTTTCTTTGATATTTATGATCTTCTTTAATTTTTTAGAAGGGTATTTTTGACCTTTTACCGTCAATTAACATTCATAAGTCCATCTACAACCAAATAACATCCTTATATGCATAGAAACTCTCAAAATCTTCAATTTTCCTTCTTCTAAAGATCAAGAACTCCAAGAAAGGGATTTCTCCTATTTTGCAAGATCTAAATTCTAAGTTCAAGATTCTCTTCAAAATACCTAAGGTTTTTAATCCAAGACATATCCACACTTCATCTTTCACGCAAGATTTTCTTTCATTCCATCCAATAATATGTTCTGCCCCAGGTGTTACGTCTATTCATGCACGTGACTTTGTGGTTCCCATGCCCTACTCTCAATTCACAGACACTAAGAGTAAATTCTAGGGCTGCACCTTAAGGTCTATGATTCTAAATTGTACTTTCATTCCATATTGTGAGTTCTGAATTAATGGTTATTGAGATTATAGTGCTTTGTACATTCTGAGTTTGAATCATTGGTCATGGCTATTTTATTACATGAATCCTATTGAATTGAAAATTGTTGAGAATTTTTGCATAACTATTTCTACACATTAATTTTCAAAACTAAAGCAAGTTTTAAAATTTTATAGTTTCTTTTGAGATGAATTTAGAGGATTCACTATGGTCCCAAACGTATTATTTTACATTGAGAAAAGAAATACTATTTTTAATAAGAGCATAAACAACTTTTAGAAGCATTTCAGTTAGATAAAGTAAAGTTTCAATTAACTCTTAAAGATCTTTTGAGTATTAACTCAAACGTAGTGAGTATTATTATTCTATGAGGATTACTATTTATTTTCATACTTATATTTTTGGAGTAGTATTGAGCAACAATTTGGTAAGATTTCAAATACTCAAACGCCATGATATATGTTGTCAGTGTAGATAGGATCATATCGAAATTTCGACGACTCCTCACCTGCCTCTAGAAGGTTTTTGGTGGAACCACAAGTTGAGTTACATCCTATAGTCCGAAAAAGTACATGGAGGTTTTGGAATGTAGGTGAGACGTGTATTCCATGTATTAACCTCATTCGATGTTCCGTCACCCAGACTTTTAGGATCATCAACACATGCTTTCTTGAGATCATATCATTCACTCGTCAGCTTTTGTGAGAAATCCTTATTTTTTGGAGGACTTTAATCTTTTGTTACTTTAGAAGTATTGGTTAAGGTTATTGTGGGTATTGTCCCGAAACCTATATTCAGACATTAGATGCTTCATAGATAGACAAAGTTAGTAAGTCTTTTAGTTTTTGTTTTAGATGTTTTGATAAAACATGATCATTAATACTAGGTATTTTTAGATAGATTCAAGATTCAATTAATTCCTTTAAATGTTTTTCAGTTTTAAATTTACATATGTTTGAGTTAGTCTTCTGCTAAGTAGTTATCTAGGCCAAGGGTATGCTTAGAGACCAGCGATGGTTTTTGAGTGTCGGTCATTTTCAAGGTGTAAGCTCGAGACGTGACAATCTTTGTGTTACTTCTATTAATTTTTAAGAATGCCCTAAAAGGTAATAAGTTGTTTTTGTCCGCCTCCGAAAGAAATAATTTGATTAATTTGATAGAGCATATTGTTTTATGGAAGTTATTTAATGTGATAAAGTTTACTTCTTATGCTTAGAAGTATAGAAATATTTGATTTTTTCTACTACATGAAGCATGCTACTTGTCATATTGCATTGGGACATTTTATGCCTTTTGTTTTTATAATCTATTATCTAAATGTTGAGGTATAATAATGTTATTGGATGTCCATTGCTTGCCTTGAATATGATGCACCTTTCTCAAACTCATCCACTAATTTTTATTGTTTCTCTCACAACATGAGTCCACTATGCACTCCATTGCTGCATATTGTTGAGTTGATACAGTTTTTTAGTCAACCACATCATGGTTAAAATGAAATAGAAGCAAATATACAAGTTTTGAACACAAAAATTCAGATTTAAGGAGCTTATATACAATTGTTATACAACTAATATACATGGGAAGAAATAGGCCAAAAACGCATCAACAATAACTTAATTTTTGGATGACAATGAATTTAGGCCAAAAGGGCCCAAATTCAATTTCCCTTTTACTCTTAAATGATGTAACTGTAATTATTTATTGTTTGGTTTGCTTACGCTAACTCTAGAATTTTCAATTAACTTAGTCTAATTCCCCAAAGATGAACTATTTTTTTTGTGTTGTTCTCTTTTAATGAATTTATTTTTATCAATTCTTGTGTTCTTTATTTACTTAATCAAATATATTTAGTCAAAAGTTTCACTTGTTTATTAATTAATTTAAGATAGTTTCTTGCTTTAATTGACTAAGTCGGTTTAAGTTATTACCTTCAAATGATTCAAATAAGTTCCTACTTAATCTATTTCTGTCAAAGTCTTAATCATTTTGAATTTATTTCAATAGCTTAACTCAAGTTTCCATTTTAAAAAAAAAATTAAAACAAAAATGTTATTTGCTTAGTTATTTTCTCAAAGTTAGTTAAATATTTTTAGTTTTAAAAAAAAAAAACAAACGTTGATATCGCAATGTTTAGTGAATACTCAAGTGCTAATAAATAAAAATACCTTTTTTAAAAGTAAAATAAATCTTTTTATTTACCCACTTCTCTACATTATTTAAAATTAATCCGCTAGAATCTTTTGAAAGTTTTCTCTTTCTTTATTTTTTAAAAAATTAAGTGTCGACTCTTTTTTTTTGAAAAAGTAATTTTTAAAATAAGACATAACAGAAATGATGACTCGAGATTTTGGATTAGGTTTTAACGAAAATATTTTCTAACTTGGTTGACTAACTATTCGGGATTGTAATCTATTTGTTCACTTTACTTGGGCATAATGTGTTTAATTTTGAACATTAAGCTATGGAATATTCCCGTCAACCGACATCGATTTTGAGTATATTTTAAAGAACGATTTCGCAATCGTGCAGTCGATTATTATTGCGTATTATTTTTTTAAAATGAGTGGCAATTTATTGGTTCGTTCAGTGTCTAATGGTTTCCATAGTTTCAACCCAATTTGACCCCTTGGACCTCAATATTTCATAAACCCATTGTTAGTAAATTAATGTAGAGGTAAATTGAATCCCTTTTTAAGAGAATTATCTTAAAATGACCCAACACGCAAGGTGTATTTGTATCATTACAAGATCACTTGTGTATATTTGGCTCATCGCCAATAAAAGTACAATCATAATTTATGTGTTAAATTGAAGAATGTGTATGTCAATTTAAATTATGCATTATTGCTCGGTAGGGGGCGGGGGAGGTACTTAACCCTTTTTCTCTTTTATAGGATTGCTCAAGTTCATCACCCTTTGATAATCCAAATGGTAACTCAACCCAAGCCTACATCAATGTATGAAGAGAATACACGATTAGAGACGACAAATGAGAAGTCCAAAAAACATATAGGTCATCTACCATCCCTAACGGAAATAGAAGCGACAACATTTGATCAGGCCAATATTAATTTTTTGAGACACCAAGCGTATGGTTTTTTTTGTTTCAAAGACGTGGAGATGACTCCAACCATGAAAGAAATAATTGCAAGCTACAAAATCTTAATCATGTGTTATAAAAAAAAAAGCGTGCCTGGCAATAATATATTAACCCCAAGAGTGTGAGATCATGATAAAATTAAGGAAGAACTCTCACAAGACAAAGTAGAGTGGATGAATAGACTCAAAGGAAAAACATCCTACTCTGCAAGCTTTACCTATCGATTTGGATGTGTTAGGGCTTTGTAATGACCTAGTCTATCATTTATGGAAAGTTTCGTGAAGTTTTGTTTTGTTCCTCCTGTTATCGATCCATAGTCATTTTTATTGAGTTTGAAAGGTTGTGTGAAATTTGACTTATAATTTGAAAATTTGGTAAGTTTGTGAGTTTTAAAGGCTAAGTTGTTAAGAAAGTGGTTTTGGGGTCTTTTAGAGTTTCAAGTAGCGGAATATAATTTAGTCGATTCCATTAGTGCCGAAATGTGAAATTTGATTTGTGTGAGATGTTAGCCTCAAATTCTGTGTATTTTTTTTAGGATTTGAGGTCTTAAGTTGTTAAATTGTAGAATTTTATCCTTTGGGTTGACTTTGATCAAAATTCAGAATTGGGATGCTCGTATCAAAATTTTGAAAAGTTTTATTGGATTTAGGGGATGATTTTAGGGTTAGGTTAGGTCTTAGTTGATTTAAGAGGTCCCGAGATGATTTTTAGCCCTTTTAGGTGTTGAGTTAATTTCTTATTGTTTTCATGGATGTTGGATCAAGGAGACCTCAATTTTAAGGTTCCTTTGAGTCGGACAGGTCGAGTATGATTGATTTGCATATGTGGTTTGTGTATATGAGGTTCCAAATGAATTTCGAAGGTTCTTTTGATGTTTTAGAGTTGGCCGAGTTAAACTGGTGCCTCTGTTATTGATGTAACGTGGTTTCACGGTAATTTCAATGCCTTTTCCTTAAGTTTAGTGTGTGTCTAAAGTATTTTTGATTGATTTTTGATGTAGTTTTCTATTTATTTCCAAAAAATTTGTCCAAAGGAGAACGCATAGATTTTGAGCGGAAATTGCACAAGTGAGCACCTATGGACCCCACGACGGTCCGTCGTGACTGTGACGGTCTATAGGGGTCAACCGTCGTGAGAAGATAATGGTTGCTGAAGAAAGTTGGGGAATTCTGACCAAGTGTGGGAATACGGAATCTCACGACGATCCGTCCTTCACATTTGTCAATGCTAACAGAGAGTAGTCCCAGTAACCAACTTCAGAAGATTCTAAGTGTCATGGAATGAAGCCCCTCGACGGACTGTCACGCTTGCAACAGTCCGTTACACTTGTCTGTCTAGGATAATCGAGATTTGTTGAAGAAAAGTAGAAGAAAAAGATATAAGTATGGAGCGACGAAAGACCACGAAGGTCTGTCACGAGGGTCGTCGACTCAGACGCATTTTGGGCAGATTTTACTTAAATAGATTTTCCTCTTTTATTAGGTTTTTTTCCTTATAAGTAGTACGAAAAACCTAATTTTTGGAGTTAGACTCTTGGATAATTTTTAATTTTATTGTCTTAGTATTGAATTTTTGATTTTGGGATTTCATTTACTTTTCCGAAATCGATTATTGGTGTTTTATGTTTTATTCAAGTAATTTTTTTTGGATTTTGTTCATTATCATCAAAGTAAGTGCATGAATTCTTACATTATTATTATTATGAATTGTGTGATTATTAGTAGGGGTAACTAAACTCAATAACTAGGATTGTGAAAAACAAGGGTAAATGACAAGGTAAAACCTAGAAAAAATAACGATTCTAGAATAGTGTTTGACATGTATTGATAAGTCTTTCGCTTAGAAGTCATTTTAACGAATGGACAACGTTAGAACTCTCCTTATTGCTACTTGCCGGACCAATGAGGTAGATAATAGGAAAAAAATTATCAACATAGATTTAGTGTATACTATCTAATATGCTAGTGTCAGTTGGTACGAATTAACAACTTAGTCAAATATCAAATATGATGCTTAATATGAGTTAAAAATAAGGTTTAGTAAAGCAACACACGTATCCAGACCAAGGTGCGGAGTGAAATTCTCTAGATGTCGGGCCAAGGATTTAGAGATACCTAACTTATTACTTTTACTTTGGCAATGCAAGATACTTGGAAATGTTGTTATTCAAATACTACCAGTTAGGATCCTGGGGAACACTTACGCCCCCTAGTTTATCTCAATAACTTGATTAAATTTCCAATCCTTGATCTATCATTGTTACTTTATTTGCTATTGCTTTCATTAATCAAAACCCCCACTTAGTTATTTGTTTTTGGGAAATAATTTACTAATAGAATATTAATAACAGTTTTAAGTCTGAACATTTTCTTCATCGGGAAACTATCCCAAAACCTCACTAGTTGGATTCTTTACTTGATGTGATGTCGACTTCTTTTACTTGTTTCAGAATAATTAGAGTCATATCAAATTTACGTCCGTTTCGAGGAAAGTAGTGGCTTTTTAGATTAAGTTTAAGCTTATTACCAAAATTTAGTCAATATTTTCCTAGTTTTACTTTTTCTTTTTGTTTTTGTCTCCTGCAGGTCTAAGTTCCTTATATGCCAAACACACAGACTAGAGGAATACCCATAATTGAACCTGACCCCAAACTAGAGCGTACTTTAAGAAGAATGAATCAGAATTTGGGCATCCAAGGTGATGAGGTCAACCAGCAAATGCCACAATTGGTCGACGGTCACGACTCTATATTACCTGATATTCGTGGGGTAGGTTAAATACGGAGAAAACCTCCTGATCTACGCCCTCAAGAGTACTATAGGGGCTCTGAAAATATCGCGGAATCTAATGGGCCACTCGTCTTGCCCCATTTACCACAAGGCCACACTTTTGTGGTAACTAGTAGTCTGATGCAAACGGTCACTTCCAGAGGTTTGTTTTCAGGTCTACCTTTTGAGGATCCACATGCCTACATCTCTAAGGTAAGGGCAGTGTGCAAAAGTTGTGTGGGGATGACCGATTTGAATATTGATGTAATCGGGCTAAGAGTTTTTCCTCTCTCACTGACGGGAGAGTCTACTATCTGGTTTGCCGAGCCCCCCTAAAACTCAATCTTCAGTTGGAATCAACTGAGGGATGCTTTATTAGCACGTTACTATCCGGTGTCTAAGAAACTAAACCAGAAAGACAGAGTGAAAAACTTTGTGGCACTATTGGGAGAGTTTATTAGCAGTTCTTGACAATTCACTTCATTTCAAAGTGCCCAATCACTGTTATGATGAGTTCTGAAGAATATTTCTATCGGGGACAGATGGTAATAATACAGCGTGTTGGATCGATAGTGGGCTGGTTCTTATGGGAGTGTCCTATGCCTAAGTGCTGAACACATAAGAAAATCTCCCGAAATAAAAATCTTGGAGTACTGGAGGTCCTATTGGGATCAACCACCTTAGCAGTTCCAATCCGCACAACTCAGTCACAGATGATCTTCGTGAGGAGATGGCATCAAATAAACTGGCTTGGGTTTGGTGTTGGAACATGTTCTCTGGGGTGTGGAAAAGTGTAAATGATGCTTGAACTACTTGTCTGAACCACCACCGCCAAATGATGAATTTCCATGGAGGTGCTCCTATGTATCAATGATCAAATGGGGGGTTTCCGACTTAACGTCCACCGCACCAATCAGAGAAGTGGTGTTAGGTAAAGGAAAACCAAGTCAAAACATGTAATTTAAACCGCGATGTCCATTAAATTTCGAGATGGAAAAAAAATTATAACCGTCGACAAACAACTTCAAAACGTGGTAAACTATGGCCACAAAATGATAGGAGTGGACGCCTATGGTTCCACCTGAAAAATCGGGAGTCGCTCCTAAGGATGGTGGCGGTATTTGGCGCGACTTGAGGATAGATGAATACAAATTGATGAGGAGGTGCGATTCTAGTGATTATGCACCTAAAAAGAGTAGGGGAGACTTAGCGGGTAATCGGGCAGAAGTTGATACACATGGCATCTCGATAAGCAACTTGAGATTGCAAATGCCCCACTTGTCTGCACTGTGAACACCACAAGCGGCCATCTTCCTACAACAAACCGTCCGTCCAAAATCCAGCCAAAAAATGAATTGGGCATTGTATGGCAATCACGAACGACTACTCGGGTGGTAAGAAAACCTTGACCCCGATGTTTTTCTGGTGTTAGAAAAGGTGATAAGATATGATGACGGTGTTTGGAGTTATGTGGTGAGTTAGGAATAAAACGTTAAGAGTTTGCCAGGTGCCCAAAAAGGTGATCCCCATACCTAAACTACCACCTCCTTTCACACAAAGGTTAGTAAAAAAGACCGAGGATGGTAAATACTGGTGTTTTATAACGATGTTGAAACATCTTTATATTAATTGCCCTTTGGTAGAATCTCTTGAACATATGCCCGATTATGCCAAGTTCATGAAAGATTTGGTTACGAAAAAAAGATAAGTCCCTTTTGAGGATGATGATAGAATGCAGCAGTGTAGTGTTATTGCTATAAGATCTCTAGTGCTAAAGGAAAGAAGATCCGAGTGCTTTCACTATTCCTTGTACAATCGGGTTATTACATTTTGCGAAAGGATTATGTGTTCTTGGGGCAAGCATAAATTTCATTCCCCTCTCGATTTACAAGAAGTTGGGTTTGGGTGACCCAAAGCCCATTGCAATGCGGCTACTAATTGCCGATCGAATGATAAAAAGGCTTATTGGTATACTCCAGGATGTGCTAGTCAAAGTGGAGTCGTTCATATTTTCGACCGATTTTGGTGGATTCTTTGATTTGATGTCAATTTTGAAGGTCCTATATTCTTGGGAGGCCATTCCTTGCTACGGGGTGAGAGCCTTGGTTGATATGAAAAATGGCAGATGAAATCCGGTTGAACAATGAAGAAGTTGACCTTCAACATTTTTAGGTCCATGAGGCAAATTGGTGAAGCTCACTCCAAATCGGTATCCTGCTATATCTTACGAGATGAAGAGTCATCTAGGGTACAAATTGAAGAGCGTTGGTGTAGAAGGCTTAGCGTCATCGACAGATTCTGATAGTATGGTATATCCAGACTATGTGTCATTGTCGTGGCCTTGCTTTGAGGCAATGTTTCATTTAAACAAAAAAAATTGAGTTAATATTCAACCATTACGAATCTCTCCACCCGTGAAACCGTTTATTTTGAGGAGACTCCAAATAGTACCTAAGCCTCTACACCATATCTGAGGTAGTATTCCTTGTGAAAGATGACACTTGCCGGTTATTACTATACTGCATCAGATTTGAATGTGCAATCAGGTTGAGGTGTCACATAGTGGAGATTAAGCCAGATTTTTTTCAAAATGGGTGAATGCTAGTAGACGGATTTGTCAGGTTGCTTGAGAGCTCGTTAGACTCCCATAAACAGCATACAATACTCCCATAGGTAATGTCCCTACCAACTTGTATATGAATGAGAGGCTTGTCATTTATTAATTAACCGGTTGAATTAGAGCATAAACCCTTGTGGGCAATGAAAAAGTTGAAATGGATTGGAATTAAGAAGCTGCTGAACAGAGGTTATGGTTTGAATGAGCTTGAAATGAATTTTGCCAAAGGCTTATGACTGAAATTCAGCTCTCTACAAAGAAAAGATGAAGAAGTACCATGACCAAAAGATTGAGAAACACAATTTTATTTGGTGGGGATTTGGTGCTTTTTATTTTAATTCTAGAATTGCTTTTATTTTCGGCAAAATCAAGCCAAATGGATTGGGCCTTACTTGATCACCACTATTGCCCGTATGGAGCGATGAGTTGGGAGAAAAAAGAAGGGTGTGCGGTTTAATGTGACCGACAGTGAATCACAGATCTATCTGGGGCACGCTAAAACACAATGAAGTGATGTGAGGCATACCATCTTGATGAAGTCTGAGTAGTCAAGTGCCTACGTCCGGCCGCGACGTTAATCAAACGCTGTTGGGAGGACCCATATGTATCCTCTAGCCAACTATAGGTTTTTCGTGATTTTCTAGTTATAGTTGCATGTTTCTTTGCTTTTATTTCCGTGTTCAAAAAAATATCCAGAAAATACAAAAAGAATAGCCTAATGGGTGTGAAATTTGTAGGTATCACATTACCAGAAAATCTGTAGAAAATTAGTCCAGAACACCCTTTAACGGACCCCTCAACGGACCGTCACGCGTGCGACGGACCATCGCAAGCATCCGTCATGCCCAGGTATGTTTTCAATTTTTTCTAAGTTAGGGAACACATAACGGACCCCCACGATGGACCGTCGAGCCTGCGATGGACTGTCGACGGGGACTCGTCGCGTCAAAAATTATAAACCCAACCTGACCCACCCGGCAAATATTAAAAGTTTTAAAACGTTTTAACTTCCCACCACTTCATTTCAACCTTTTCTTTCCTCCATTTCCCCCCTTTTCATCTCCCCAACCACTCTTCTTTTCTCTAATATTCTAATTTCCTTCCTTTACTTACATTCCCTAACCCTTCTTCTCCCAACTCTCAAAGTATTTTTCCATTCTTTGACGGTCGGAGTCTTGTTTTAGTGCGCTACTCATCGCTTTGTGGTGTTGCATTTATCCTTCATTGACTTCATTATCAGGTATGTGCTTATGTTTTATCACTCATCTACATTTTGTTTTTGTTTTTCCATGCTAAAATACATTCTGAATGTGTGGCTGTTTGAAATTTGACCCCTAGTGCATGATAAGACCTTACCATGACAATCCTAAGTGTCTTTAGAGATTATTATTGTAAAAAGAATGGGGGTTGTTGTGTTAACTAAATCAAATGGGGGTGTCTGTTTCTGATATTTGTTTGTGACCTAGGTTGATAGTTCTCCAAAATTACATGCTAAAACTCTAGAAATTATTGCCATAGGAATGCTAGAATGATGGGTAAAATGGTTCGGAAGTGTGGGTTGATAAGTTTAGTTCATATTAGAAAATTTAGGGGACGAATTACGCATTCTCCAATTCTGTCACTGTAAGACAGAACTAGACCCCGACGACGGACCGTCGTGCCCATGAAAACTTATGACGGGCCGTCATACCCTCGATGGTCTGTCCTGTACAACCCTCGTGGTTGTCAAAGACCCTATTTTTATGGTTTCAAAATAATTTCTAAGTGTCCCCCTACGAACACTTATAACGGGCCGTCATACCCGCAACGGTCCATCCAGCACAACCGTCACGGTTGTCAGAGACTTTGTTTCTGAGAGTCTCAATATTTTTCTTAAGTGTCCCTCAACGGAGCTCTGCGACGGACCGTCATGCCTAAGATGGTTCATCCTGCACAACCGTCACGGTTGTCAGACACTTTCTTCATGAAAGTCTCAGATTTTTTCTAAGTGCTTCATGATAGACCCCCATGACGGTCCATCATGCTTCCGACAGACCGTCAATGGGTCCGTTGTGCAGTACTGCAACTGTAGCACTGCCAGTTCAATTTTGGTTTTATGTTGTTGTTTTCTTCTATGCATGTCTTGTTTGGTTCTAATGGTACCAATTGTTGTTACTAACATTCATGGCACAAAATCAAAATCGAGTATACTCACGTGGGCGTTCAAAGTCCGTCGCCCAATCTGCCTGATTGGTCATTGGCTCTGACAAAGAACTTGACCCTGAATACGTGCCCCCAGGCACTGTTTATCATGCACGGACTGCACGCACCACCAGAGCCACCGCCACAAAGGTGGCGCCCGGCGTAGTCACTGGCTCCCAGTCTGAAGAGGAGCGCATACTGACCAGCACGCCTTCTGGGTCTGCTGCATACTCCAGGGATACTTCTGGTTCTGAGGAAGTATCGGGTTAAAAATAAGTCTCCGGGTTTGAGGAGACTTCTACTCCAGCCACTACATCCCTGTCCGCCTCGTCTAATGAGGCCGATAGTGCTGATTCCACTCCAGCACCACTGATTGGAGTCCCCGCCCCTGTTGCCAACCAGCCCAACCGGTGGTGTGTTGAGGGGCACTTTCAGGTGTACACATACGCCAAACTGTCGAATGATAAGGGGGTTATGAGCCGGACCCTTACACTGGAGAGGCGGGTCCTTATAGGGAGTCTCCCCACCATGTCGGCAATCCATTCTCTCTTCACCAGGCACCGGCTAGAATGGACAGCTCGTGATGTGGGCCGATACAGTGAGGAGTTGGTCAGAGAGTTCTACGCCTCGTATATGGCGACTCTCCAATCCATGTAGACAGACGGGCAACCCCTGCCAATCATTCCCTGCTAGATCACATCCGAGTCCGCAACAAGAGGGTAGACATATCCTTGACAGACATCCGCTGATATCTATACGGCGAGGATGTTGATGCCATCCGTACTCCTCTCACCACCGAGTTCGACTATCGGTGGAAACTTGTAAAGATGGATGGTTCATGCATGAGCTAGAGTTGAGAGAGACCACCAAGAGGTGGATTACCCAATACTTATCCATTGATGGAGAGGCTGCTAACTTGGTATGTGAGCCGTAAGGAGCCATTAAAAAGGCTAACCTTACATTCACGACCAAGTTCTTGTGGTTGATAGTCCGCCACTTTCTTTCCCCCAATGGTGCAGACAATATTGTCACATGGGATCGCGCAGTTCTGACGGAGGCGATGATTGCGGGGTTTCGAGGTGGACTTCGCTTGGCTTCTTCAGGCGGTCATGCACGAGAAGGCTTTAAAGATTACGACTATCTACCCATTTTCGTGCATGGTGTTATCTTTGTGCAGGTACGCAGGTGTGCCCGTTTGGAACATATCAGATAAAGACCCCGCCGAGCACTGTTGATATCGGCCTCATCCGGGATGAGGCCAACGAGTTATCCCCACATAGAGGGCCCGGCCTGGATGTGCCTTTTCTTGGTGCGAACCTGGCGGATATAGTAGACGAAGCCCAAGCGGCTACCTAGGCTACATCTGGGCCTACTGACACCACCCCAGCCGACTCTATCCGGGTGGTAGAACTGTTTTGAGCTCCTCTCACTCGACTCCCTCTCCCACTCTAGTCCCACTTACTAGGGTCCAGAAACTTGAGGCCCAAATGTCCACTCTTATGCATCACATCCAGCCTTGGATGCAGAGTTCTATTGCTGAGGCGGAGGAGCGCATGGAGCGGAAGATTGCCCAGCACACGGAGAGGAAGATCATGGAGGTTCATCAGCTCCTGGACGCTTTTGAGTTGATTGTGCTAGCCCGGACAGACCATTCTATCGATGTATCGACCCTTCTGACTGTTTTAAAGATTCTAAAATTGGACGTAAACACGAATTTAGAGGATAGGGTGCCCGAGTCTTAGGCCCCTTCTACAGAGTCCACCGAGGATACTCTTGTAGCGGCCTTATTCTCTACTGCTACAGTGCCACAACCTCAACCACGAGAGTATGCCAAGAGGCGTAGATATAGATATGAGTATGAGGCTAGGGCGCAAAAGAGGGAGCGCTTAGAGTTGGAGGCTGCGAGGAGAGCCTCGATTACTGATGAAGAGGCCCGTCAGTTGAGGGCTGTTGAGTTGGCTGTTGGTGCGTCTAGCTCTAGAGTTGTTGAGGCGGAGAAGAGCACTACTGATGGTGTTGTGATTGTTGAAAGAGACACTACTGATAGTGTTGTTGATGTTGAGGACACTACTGAGGGTGTTTAGACTACAGAGAGAGTGGGTTCCGAGACACTGGAACCACCCGCTTGTTGATCGTTGGCACATTGCGCCCCCGGTTTGCTTCTGCTACCACTCTATTATTTTAGATTCTTTTATGCATTGGGGACAATTTCATATCTTTTTGTTGGGGGTGGGGTAAACGGAAAGTGAATGTTGGGTTGGGGTGAAGTCTGAGTAGCCCAACTCACGATCCTCTTTTGGGGTTTTCATACCTGTGTTCTTTTCCCCCCAAAAGACTGATTATTTTTATTGTTGAACCGACATGTCTATATCTTGTTTACATAGTATAAATCTGAAGCATTATGGATAAAATAGAAATGATATCCTAATATACTGAAAATGATGCAATGACTATGAGTAACTGATATGTGTGGCTCTAAGCAATGACATATAGATACACTACGGCTGACCCTAAATCTAAGATACCTCGAACTAGGTTCTGATATCTAGGGTAGAGTAATGAGATTCAAGAAGAGTGAGGAAAGTTTGAATATTCCACAATTGGTGCTGATCTAAAACTTGCCTGGTTAATCCTGCTAAAAGTAAACCATAATACACAATTAGGAAAGGATCATAGGCCCTTGTTTGAAATAGTCAATCTTTAGCCTAAAATAACAAAAAAACCAAATGAAGTAATCCCTTATTTATCAAAATAGTTTGAACTCAAAATAGATCTTTCTTATTCACCCCATCTGATCTTTTCTGGGAACAATGTGTTGGACCTGGTCCCTCCTTGGACATGTACACCTTAGCTTATGTCAAAAGCATAAGTTGAGGTTGGCTAATGCAGAAAACAACTTTTTTGTGGACCTGACCTAATCTTGGGTATTGTGAACTTTGACTCATGGCAAAGCCATGAGTTGAGGGTGTCTGTTGTGAGGAATGCTCTGGAAAGTGGGTTTGAAAGGATAAAGAAAGAAAAGAACAAAAAAAAAGTGACTCTAGAAATGTTAAAAGCAAAGTAAAAATAAAAATCACTTACACAAAAGGAGAAAGAAATGAGAAAAGTAAGGCGAAAGAATATAAAAATATTAAGAAATAGGGCAGAATAAAATGAATGATAAGGTATGACTCTTAGCCGTTAATATCATGAGGGAAATAAGTCTAAAATACATCTCCATATACCCTACCTCACCTGAGCCTATGTTACAAAGCTAATAAAGTCCTATCGTTATCCTAAAGTTGTCTATGGCAAACTTAAGCAAGTGAAAAAATGGATCCTATGGCATTAGTTTAAAGAGTTGTGAATTATTCTGAGAGCGAGTGTTGAAAAGTATCTTATACTCAACATTAATCATATGTGAAAAAGGAAGGATATTATTTTGAAGTGAACGGACCAATTTGCAATACCAGAAACATTAACACCCTAGGTAGAGATAGAAAGAGAATAGTATCAGTTTATGTTTGATCTTGTCTTGTCTAATCCCAATAATTAATTCCTATATTGATAGATGCATGAACATAATGATATAATTAGGAGTGACAGCAGCCAAATATTTTGCGAGGGTAAAATAGTGTCTCTTGTACAAAGATTGGGGTGTGAGTCATTAAGTGCGTCTCGCTGGAGGACAAACACAAATTTAAGTTGAGGTGTTTGATGTCCGTGTTTTCCGGTACTTTTCAATTCCTTTTACTTAAGTTTAGTTGTTTCTAAGCCTTTTGTATTTTTTTTGATGTAGTTTTCTATTTATGTTCCAGAACTCTTCCAACGAGAACCGCAAGAGTTGAGCTGAAATTGCACAGTTACCACCTACAGATCCCACAACGGTCATTGTGATGTGACGGTCCCCGTATGGGTGCATCGTCGTGATAAGATATGGCTCTGAAGGAAGTGGGAAGTCTTCCCAAGTGTGGGGACTACGAACTCACACGACGTTTCGTCTGCACATGCCTTCAATACTAACAGAGAGTAGTACTAGTACCCAACTTCAGAATATTCTAAGTGTCGTGGAATGAAGCCTCTCGACAGACCGTCATGCTTGCAACGGTCACACCTGTCCGTCGAGGGTAATAGAGAGATGATGTAGAAAAGCAACAGAAAACAGCTATGTATGGAGCGACGGAAGACCACGATGGTCCGTCACGAGGGTCGTCGACTCAGACACATTTTGGACAGATTTTTTCTTAAATAGATTTCCCTCTTTTATTAGATTTTTTTTTCTTATAAATAGTTTGAAAACCTCGTTTTTGGAGTTAGAATCTTAGATAGGTTCTATTTATTGTCTATATAAATTTTGATTGGGGTATTTGATTACTTTTTCTTTCGATCGAGAATGGTGTTTTGTGATTTATCAACTAAATTTCTGGATTACGTTCATTCTCATAAAAGTCAGTGGTCATGAATTATTACATTAATTATTATTATGAATTGGTTATTATTAGCAAAAACAAAAAAATGGGGGTAATAAACTCCATAACTAGGGTTGTGGAAAGCATGGCCAAAAACAATTGTAAAACCCAGCTAAAATACTATTCCTCCAGATAGTGTCTTGCATGTATTGATAATCTTTCGCTTAAAAGTCCCTTTTCAAGCGGATGGGGGCCAACGTTTTGCGCCACTGACAGCCAATGAGGTAGATAATAGGAAAAGAATTTCAACGTAGATTAGTGTATCTCTCTAATAGACTATGTCTGTTGGTAACGAAGTACAACTTTAGTTAAGTCAAAATCGAATATGGTGGCTTATCTGAGGTAAAGATAAGGTTTCGTAAATTCAACACATGAGTCCGGACCAAGTGGCGGAGTGAATTCTCTAGATGTCGGCCCAAGGAATTTAGAGATACTAACTCTCACTTTGTCATGCAAATACTGGAAAGACTGTTATAACTAGAATTACCGAGTTAGAGCTTGTTGGGGAACCCTTCCGCCTTAGTTACTCCATACTTGATTAATTCCAATACCCCTGAATTTGTCACTCCTTGTTAACTTTAATTAGCTAATGGCTGGGGGGGGGAATTAATCAAAAAAAACTTCTTTAGTTATTTGTTTTCGGGAAATAATTGACTAAATAGAAGTAATAATAGAATAAAGTTAAGTATGAACCACTCTCCTCGTAGGAACGATTCCAACCTCACTAGTTAGGTTCTTTACTTGATGTGACCTCTTTTACTTCGTTTCGAGAAGTAAATTAGAGTGTATCAGTTATGTAACCTTTTTTTGTTATAGGCCTTTCGTATAAGCGAGCATCACATAAGCGAAGGTGTGATTGCTTAAGTGAAGTCCAAACTTTTTGGAAGAGTTCTCTTAAGCGAACCAGGGCTCACTTTAGCGATTATCATTTAAGCGAAGCCTTCTTTGCAAAATTGAGATTTGTATTTTTAGCAGGGTTCTCTTAAGCGAGCCCTGGTTTTCTTAAGTGAAATCAGAGAGGGTTTTGCTATCATTTTTAGGGTTTAAGCCCAATTTCACAATTTTTGAGCTTTAGGGACCCTTGGTGGCGTCTTTGAAAGGATTTTATGTGCTAGATTATTTGGTAGGTTTTCTTGATTGTAAACCTTCATTTTCATTGATTAAATATGAGTTTTCACATCAAAATATGAGATTTTGATTGGTGATTGTGGAGGTTTTCATGAACTCAAGTTCTTAACTAAATTGGTGGTTTTGAAATGATTTTGATCCTTTTTTCGAAATGAATTTTTCTAATGAGTTCTTAAATCCTTGAGTGATATATTCAAGTATCATTTTTAGGATTGAAACCTTCTTTTTAAAATTGGAATTTGTGTTGATTGACCCACTTTTCAACATAACTAGTGTAGGTATTGTGATTTCCAGTAGATGATTGTGAATACTTGATTATTTTATATTGTATGGATCTGAAAGTGGTTCGGAACGGTAAGCCACAACTCATGGAGGGATTGTTGATTGATATAAGGTAAATAGCTTTCTAAACCTTGTATTTCAGTTAAATTTGTATGCTTTGTTTGTGAATTTGTGTTGGGAGTATTGGGAATGAGATGAAGGGTTCAAATTGTCCACTGGATACATTTAAATGAATAGAAGGGGATTAAAATGAAAAAGACTACGTGTTAAGAATGATGATGTGAATTGCCTTAATGTAACTCTTATTGATTGATTGATGAAATAGTTGAAAGCATAAATGTGGACTTGGATAGTGCAAATTATTGTCTTTTCTATGTGGTGTGATATTCCTTGTGTGTTTTGATCGTCAAACACTCTGATGAGTGTTGTTATGCCAAGGACATTCACGGATATTTATGCGATAAAAAGTCGATAGGAAATGGTTTTGACTAGTTATGTCATATAAAGTTGATGGGAAATGGTTCCGGATAGTGATGTGATATAAAGCCAATGGAAATGGTTTCAGATGGTGATGAGATATAAAACAGATGGGAAATGGTTTTGTGAAGTGATGTGACTTAAAGTTGATAGAAAATGGTTTCAACTAGTGATGTGATATAAAATCGCTGAATATAATTCTCGATAGGGATATTAAGTTGATGGAAAATGATTTCGGCAAGAGATTGATTATTGTGAGTTGATGTATGTTATGCTCACATTTTATTTTCTTGATACTTGAGACTGAAGTACTTTTGGTGTCTGACTGAACTACTTGTCATTGTAACTAACTTATTTAATTTTCTTAATTGTTGATTGTGAAGATTTGAACGGTGAATATTGGGCCTGTGATCCGTATATTGTATAATTTCTAGGTTAGATTGATTTATGTGATGGTTATAGTTTGAGAAAGTTCTGTTGGAAAGTCAGTGTATTTTTTTCAAGCACGTTGGTTTGTTAGTAGGCTGATTGTTGGGTACCGTGTTATTGATACTCACTCCTTGCTTCTAAACTTATATTGTTCCGAGCCTAGACCCACGTGACCTTCTTTTTCTTCCATGTCAGCGAGGCTCATTGAAAGATTTGAGAGGTGGATGTTTGTCATAAGTCGGTCCCTCTTTTCTTTTTCTTTATGATCGATTTGTTCTACTTGAGAGACAAAGACATGTACTTGAATTTCTTTTTTAATTTTGTACTTATTTAGTGGCTTTTACATGTGACAACAAGATTATAGGGATTTAAACAAAATAATAAGTTTTCTGCTTTATCTTGTGCATAATTTGTGTTTTCTACATTTCTTTCTTTTCGGTTGGTTTGAGGCTGACTTTTTTGGTGGAAATATACAAGTTCCATCACGTTCATTTTTGGGTCGTGATAGGATTTCAAAAATTTATAAAAAAAGTTCATTTCTAGGTAAACTTAAAAAGAAAGACGTATTTTTGATTTTGTAGTGTGCTTACTCGTTCATGGTCTTTCCCCAAGACTCATTATACAATTCATCAAAGTGTAGTAATAGTCACTCACGACATCTTCTATGGAGTCAACAAGGGAACAACAATCAAATATATATCTAAGATGAGGAAAGCATTAAAAATCCCTTTATTCATTCATTTAATTTAGAGATATTTAGATAGCAGCGGTCTTCTTCTAGCCCTACGCGAGTTCTTTGTATTCTCTTTCAAAAAACGGATTTGCTCTTTCTATTAAGAAATTTTAAAGAAAAAGTTTATAGGAAAAGAAAGAATGAAAGGGATTTTGAGTGATATGGTTGAAGAAGCACTGCAAAAATGTGGGTATTAGGAACTAACTTCGTTCCATTGCCTAGTTTATAGTCTAACCCTTAAGAATAGAGGAGCTTAATAAAACACAAGAAAGGTGTCCTTCATGTCTCATAGAAATTGTTGTTAGTAGACTGAAATACTATTCCCTCTCTAACATTAAGGTAACCTCTACGCAACTCATTTCTTGGGCAAGCGAGGGAATTGAATAAATTTTAATGATGCTTTCATATTCTCATCATCTACTTAACAACCAGTCGAAGGCTTATGCCTTGGGTCATTATATAAGCTTTAAATATTAACTCTAATGCAGTTAGACTCCGAGCTTTCGTATTTGAGTAATTAACAATTTCCCTTCGTTAAGCATTCCTTGGGCGAAGAGGGGATTTTTTCATCAAACGATAAGATAAATGTCCGTTCTTGCCTTTTGTGATATGCCAATTTCATGATAATTAAGGTGTGTAAGGCTGGGTCATACACTTTGATACCTATAATTCTTGCCGACATCTATAGGGCTTTGAAGTGTCACAACAAAAATGTCTTCTTTCAGGGTTGCAACGTAGTACTGCAATGGTTGATGATGGAACGATTGCTTAAAGTCCATAATCCTAAGTAACCCAATTCCAAAAATCGATTAGACCAATTTTCATTACATAGTTGGTGGTTATATCTACACAATTTTAAGTTAGGAGATGAGCAACAATTATTGTTCCCGATACTCAATGAATTAAGGGACGAAAATGTGTAATGGGAAATCGGCGATCTTATCGTAGGATACATTATGACCTGAGGGGAAAATATTCCATTCTTGATACTAACCTGACTTATAGGGGCCATATGTATGCTCAAGGTCTAGTTCTCAAGCAATTAATAGTAAGCAAGTCATCCTCAAATAGGAGAAATTAGGAATTTTTCATGGGCAGAAAGGATGGCCAAGTCGCTTTTGCAAAAATGTTTATTTGATAACGGAAAACTTTAAAAATAAATGTTGATAGTGTTCCAAACAGGTTTGATGTTGAACATCGTGGTACATCCAAAAATGGGTGAAGAAGACCACTATCAAAACCATCAAGCCCAGCCTGAATGTGACCACATGTATCAAAGACATTGAATTCGAGCATCAAGTGCTACTCCACGACTTAATAAAGGCACTAAAACTGTTGTCTATAATTGGAGGATGCAAAAGTTAGAGATCAGTTTAGGAAAAAACTAAAAGGGTAAGGCAATGCATACCTAGTTAGATTATCATATTGAGCCATAAATCCAGACTTTAGAGAGCACTTAATATGAAGAAAAGGATTAACTCTTCGAAGATCACTAGTGAATAAACAAATACTTTATTTGTAAACAAGTTCGTGCTACTCAAAGAGCAAAGGACCAAAGATTATTAAGCTTGTAATCATACCCTGCATGGACTTTCTTTTCATTTGTACTTTTTTGTCTCATCCGGGGAGCACCCCTAGAAGTAACCAGTGTCATCGTCCTCGAAGAGTACTAAGACTAACCTCTTAGCATTCGTCATTACATTTAATAGGTTAAATTAGCGGAAAATTTAAAAATTTTCATCTATACTACTTCATGAGGTTTACTTTGACCTCTCGCTTACATTAATAACGAGTATACGTAGACCCTTGGTATCAGAATAATACATAGTCTTCTACTTTTATGGGCACACACACACATCACACACACCAGCCCACACACCCACACACACACACACCCTACACACACCCCCACACATATATATTATATATATATATGCTATATATATATATTATATATAGACAAATAACATCGTTCTAAACGATGCCTCATATTAAACCAATCTAACAAGTAGATAACATTGCTAGCCCATACATCATCCATAAACACATATAGGCTATACAATCATAGTACTCAAATAAAACAAAATGAATAAAGTTTCTTTAAGACTAATCAAAATCCAATGCTAGAAAGTGGCATTGTCCTCGAAGTGGTGAGGATCTACCAAATATGGAGAATGTGAATCCAAGTCTTCCTCAAGAGTCGTCACGAACCTTTCGATGACCAAAACATAATATGTTGGGGGAAAAGAACGGGGTTAGAACATCATTTGTACTAAGTATAAGACCATATGCACATACAACATAGAAATTTTGCTAAAACAGGACATTTCATCAAAGCATGCTTAGTTACTTTGAAAAGCATTATGCACATTAAAGAACCAATATATGTCAATAGTACATCTTCATTGAGTTTATACCATGTACATCACAAGACCAACAATACTAAGTCTAGTCAAGTCAACATGCATTTGAACATAATGAAGCACATAATAAAGACAACTTTATCATCAAGTTATAATGTCAACAAGCATGTATAAGAGTTAATAACATCATAATCAAAGCAAGACCATTAATCATGAACCCATATTAAGTTCACTAGTGCAATGACTAAGTAAGGCCCCATAACCTCAATCAATCAAGTAAACTCAAAAAGAAACAATGCCCACTTCACATACTATGTCATTAAGAGTAAATATAATCATATTTAGCAATAGAGACCAACCACATGTTCATAAGTGAAACAAACACCACATAGTGTCATTAACATGCAAGATCAACATATATCTAACATTTACATTTACAAGCATATAAGCATACAAGAACATCCTTCTAAGACTTCCCTCAAGGCTAACTAGTGCAATGTATAGGTAGAGTCACATACCGCTACCTAGACTAAGTCAAACCCCTCAAGTCGTCCTAGTTAGAGTCCACTTTATTACTTTATTTTATTTACAGGAACATCTTGCATTAATCGACATAGACCACATGATCCAATGTGGAATCCGGTTTCATGGAACCCTACACCGAAGGAAGGTGGACTAATTTCCAAGGTAGTACCAAATAATGAACATAGAATCTACGTAGATCCACTAGCTAGTATTCCTATGGGGGGAACATAGTTCAAGAACTTTGAGATATAGTTGGGACACTTTTTATGCTACATGAATTATAGTATCCAATATCATGAGTACATTAGTGATCATATCTTACCTATGTGATAAGGGACACTCCTCACTACTAGTTCACTCAGTGCTAAGCTAGATTCCCTTTTGAAATGTCATTCATTAGCAATCATAACTTAGTTTAGGTCATAGGGTATGCCCCTTATATAGTCATAGTCATAGATAAATAGGAATTGCATGAGAACACCTTTCATTACAACCCTCATATGTGATATTAACATATTAACATCATTATATCATAGTAAGGCACAAATGTACTTCATCACCAACCTTATATCATTACATCTTAAGCATAATCTCACAATCACATAATCAAGACATTTAAATTCAATATCATACCAACCCTAATTAATCTTATCATAACGTATACTTCAAGACAACTTCATCACTAAATACAATGAATCATAATTGAAGTAAAGGTTTGAGATAACAAGACTTATCACAATCTCGTTCACAACTCATCATCAAGGTTTTACCATCAACCATCCACTTCAACCAAAAAATGGATGTAGTACCATCACACGATAGTAATTAACACATTAATTAAGTCATTTGAATCACTACACAACATTCCATCAGTAGTTCATAGCATAGGGTTAGGGACTTAGGTCAAATTCATAATTAACTTCACAACCTAGGTTAATTAATCAATAAGTAGCAAAATTGAGTTAGAATACATCAAAATATACTCATAATTATCTAAATAAATCATAAACAAAGTAACTTAGAAGATCAATTTTGTAATAGAAGAAAACCCACATTAAACTCTTCTTTTTGAAATCAATATGAAGGAACCCTTTGGGGAAAGAATCCAAAAGGTTAAAGGAATCCCATACCTTGTTAATTGATGGAGAATTATGAATAAAATTCCCATTCTTCCAGACTTTAGAACTTGACCTAGCCTTCAATGGAGTTCTTCTTTTTGGGAGAGAGAAAGAAGAGAGAAGGAAGAACAATTGGGTTTTGGGAATTATGAGAGTTGGGTATAGTTTAATTAGGTTTGGGGGTAGTTATAGAAGTCATCAAATAACTTAATTACACCTCTCTTAATGCCTAAATAATAAACTAACCACTTAATTAAATAATTTAACTAACCTAAAACGTGACAGCAACCAGTAACCTGACCTACGAGACCCTGACCTACAGGCCATAGATCAGTCGACGGCCAAGCCCTCCTCTGTGTTGCACATCCATTGTGTTGGTAAAGGACTTGTCAAATTTGTCATTATGTAAAAAGGTTAAGTTTTGCTTGATGGAGGAAATTGAAGCCTCGTCGCCTGCAACACGTAGATAGACACTGCCTCAATGACAACTTTTGACCAAAATGTTATGGTCCTCCTCAAGGACCCATTGTTGGTCCTTGGGGATTCGTACCCGGACATTTCAACTATAAACCAACTCTAATACGCGTTAGACACCTTCCCACAAAATTTCATCATTTTCTGACTCTTAAAACCTTGTCAAATATAGTAAGGCATGCTAGCACCTCTTGAACTAGTTTCCAAACGTCATGGATTTTCCTTCACGTTTTGATTCTAAAACTTCCTAAATGACTTATATACATTATATTTGAACTTAAAAAAGTGTTACAACTCTTAGAATCTCATGTTAAGCTCTAGATTAGACATTAGACTTTCGGAGTATTACAATATCCCCCCTTAGGAACATTCATCCCCGAATGACACGAAAATTCTTTAAAATGAAGGTATAGACTCAAGATTAGCAGCCCAACCAAAAACAACATGTCAAAATATGAGTTATAATTCAAATCCACATAACCACATAACCTTTTTCATAATGCAACTCAAAACATCAATTTCAACTCATAAGGATTCAACATTCACTACATACTTATTCACTTATGCCAAAGCTTTCTTCAACACATATAAACATGCTCAATACAACTCATGAAGGCACAACATAACAAAGTACACCACATAAGTTCAAATAAACTAAGAGAACATTTTTGAAAATTTTCACTTCTATAGGCATAGTTCACTATAAATTACTATAACATACATAGATTCAATTTGTACCAAAAATCAGGAACTAACTGTTCAAATAACTCATTATTTTCACTATAAATAGGAACAAATAACCTTTGTTATCAAATAGATGAGGGTAACGAGACTTCATGTTGCCCTCGGCCTCCTGTATTGCACCCTCAACTAGGTAGTTTTTCCATAACACCTTTACGAAAGTCACCTCATTGTTCCTTAACTTCTTTACTTGTCTATCAAGGATTTCAACCGAAACCTCCTCATACGAGTGGTTGTCTTGAATACCTAGACCCTCAATAGGAATAATTGAATCGTGATCACCGATACACTTCTTAAGCATGGAGACATGGAAAGTCGGATGAACCGAAGCCTCCAATTCACTAGGTAACTTCAACTCGTATGCAACCTTACCAACCCTTTGCAAAATCTCATAAGGACCCACATAACGAGGAATCAAATTTCCCCGTTACTTTTTTTAAATCTCACCACTCTTTTTCAGGGGTGAAATTTTTAGATCACTTTTTATCCCCCGTTCCAAACTTCTAAATCCCTTCTCCCCTATGGGTTGGCATAAAACGTTTGTCGACTAAGGCCTGTTATCAAAGGGTTCCTTTTCATATGAACTTTTGTCCCAAAGTCTAATCAAAAATCAAATCGGGCCCCAAATGAAGCTCACCCCATTCAAACCTCTAATTGGACACCTACAACTCTTCCATACAAGGCCTCACAAAGATCCATAGTATAGATGAATGGTACTATTTGCTATAGAAACCTCACCCAACTGGCCATTGTTTACCCCAATTCCCCTGAAGTCATTTATACATGCTTCTATAGCATATCCTCAAGGGTTTGATATAACTCTCCCTCCCTTGACCATCCCCCGTTGGGGATGAAAAAGCATGGCTTCTCTGCACTTAGTACCCAACCCTTTTTGACAACCTCCAAAATCTATATGTGAATTTTATACCCCTATCCGATATGATGGATAATGGAATACCATGGATACACACAATCTCATCTAGGAAGATCCTTTCATAATCCTCCGCCTAGTATGTGGACATGATGAGAATAAAAGGAGAGAATTTGGTCAACCTATCCACAACCACCCATATAGAATCATATTGATTTTGTGTCAGATGCAAACCTACCACTGTCACGACCCAAAACGAGCCGCGAGTGGCACCCACACTTATCTTACTAGGTGAGCGAACCAACAAATCTAAACCCCAATATTTACCAACATTTCAACAAGAATAAACAACATATAATGCGGAAGACTCAATCTTATTCATATAAACCAATAAACAAGCCTAACAAGTTATTCAACTATCACCCCCACCCAAATCTGTAGTCATCACACCAAGAACGTCTATCCTCAAATTTTCTAACTCTAAGAGTAATTAAGAATCTAAAATAACTAAAAAATGGTCCCATGTCCGAACTTCAATACATCCAAGACGTGAACGGAGAATCTATCCCGAGCTAGGAGTAATGCTCACCCAAATCTGATGTCTTGAAAACTGGCTAAGTTGAGGACGAGTCAAGTCGATGGCACGCTTGCTGCACTCACAAATAACAAAGAAGGAATAAAAGTAGGGGGTCAAGTACAAGGAACACGTCTGAGTAAGGTTTCATCGGCCACCTCAAAATAGAAAGCAATTATATCAAATATATTATAAAATCAACTAACAATACTAACAGGTTGGGCAACAACAGGGAAGTCCAGAACCATGGCACAACATCAAGCGCAATCTATTAGGACTCAAGCCTCCCACACCCCATACTCATTTGTGACATAGGTGTCTTTTCGAAATTAGTATATTAAACATGATTCACGATTCTTCTCGTTATTCTTATCGTGTCGGAAACGTGAACACTCACTCCGATCCCCTAATACTACGTGTCGGAAACGTGACCCCAGATCCCGTAATACTCTGCCTCACGTGACCACCCTCATCCCCCTAATACTTACGTGTCCGACGGTGACACCCCGATCCCCTAGACTCTCTAATTTTTATTCAATCAAGTTCTTTCGTTATCCAAGTGTCCATCTTAAAAGAGAGAACTCAGGTCAAGATTCACAATCACAACATACAACACGCAATCCGCATATAGAAGACTTTACAATACCAACCCATACATATCAACGCATAAGATTTACTAATGAAGATTAGCATAAACCATCACCTACCTCCACTTGGATAAAAACATACAGAGGGAGGTGGACAGACACTATACGGTCCCCGTCGTAAGTCGACGATTGCTTCATCGAGGTCTCGTTTTGTAATTCATACAAAATTGGGGATGCCACAAATCATCCCTTATGACGTCCACATTTGGAATCTTAGTGGATACCATATGTTTCTAACCCAATCCTAGTAAACTAGCCATGCTAAAGACACACCTATTTCTAGAGTTTTAACAAGTTCAAGTTTTTGAGGATTGCTCAACCTAGGTCAGAACAAAATCTGGATAAAGATGACCCAACAATACATAGTCTAAAACTAAGTTATAACGAATTCAATGTAATGAGTAGAAATCAGAGATCATTACACCTGAGATTTTTGAGAAAGACAAAAAGGAAAGGTACTTGGTTTAGCAAGAAATAACCACAACAGTAGACTCCGACTAGTAAGATGGGAGATTTTATGAATTTGGGAATCAGGGCCAGTGATCACTTGGTATGACCGCGAGGTAGGAAGTGGAAATTTTCAAAACAACAAACAAGCCCCCAAACCACCCCGGGTCTGTAATCGAGACAGAGTGAAGGAATGGGTTGCAATGAAGGGGTGGGTTTTTTACCAAAGTTTCCCATTTTTCAATTTCCCCCAACTAGGTTGGGTCGGTACGCTCATTAATGCACTGAGACCCCGATGATGGTCCCCCGTACAGATGCGATGGTTCCGTTATGGTTCTGTCAATTGTGTGTCCCCTAGTTTTGAAAATAAATGACACAACGGACCTGACGACTGATTCATACGATGGTCCGTCGCGTGCTGACTGTTCATCCCGATGGGGTTTGTCCGTCCGTGACTCTTGCACGATAATTTTGTCAGAGTTTTCCCCTGTTGATGTTGCCTGCAACTTTAAAACTCATTAGAGAAATGCTACCATTTACTAGGAAAAGAAAAACTATACAGTATTGGTTTGCCTCCCAACCAACGCCCACGCCTGTTTAACGTCACACAGACGTAGGACACGTGATTACTCATACATTTCTCAAGAATAATGGTATGCCTCGATCCACACTTCATTCGTCGATTCAATCATGCACGAAATTGATTTTTTATTTTTTCCCTTTTCCATCAACCCATGAACCGCACACCTCCTTAATTTCCTACTCACTGGCTTCATGGAGAATATTTGGGTACAAAGTAGGAACACTCCATTTGGCTTGAGTTGCCCGGCAAAAAGTGCAACTCGAATCGCATAAAATCACTAAATCCCCAACCATAAACTGTCGTTTTTCAATTTTTAGTCATGGTACTCTTCATCTTTATTTGTAGGGGTTGAGCTTTCAATAAGCTTCAGGAAAAATTCATCGAGTTCATTCACCCAGGTAACCGTTGGTCTACCAGCCTTCGTTCCATCCTTTCATTTTCAACTTCCTTCATAGCCTACATGGCTTTATTCTCTAATTCAACTGGAAAGATGACCAGCGGTTTCCATATACAAGTTGGTAATGGGGACATACCTATAGGAGTCCCTTATTAAGTTGTCCGATAGCCCAAGAAAACAAAATCATCAATAATCCTCCTTGAACCAATCCGTTCTACTACTAGCGTTCACAATTTTTGACAATAATGTTGATCTCCTTCCCGATTTGACACTTCAACTGTCCCACTATTTTGAGGGTGGTAAGGAGTGGCCACATTATGGCGAACCCCATAATTTCTCCAGGTTAATCCCTTGAACAATTGTGACACTCTTCCCTTAATTTGTTCGAGGGCGATAGCTTCCACCCTATTAGATACATCTCAACCGTTACGAAAATATACTTCATTTCCATGAGAACTACAAAGGGCCCATAAAGTCAATACCGGCCAACTCAAATAACTCAATCACAGAATGTGGTTTAGAGGGAGCTCTTGCTTTCTTGAATATTGCCATCTCTTTGGCATCTATCACATGCTTTTTAAGAAAACTCATTAGCATGTTTGATTAAGGGTGGCCAATTGTTACCACATTGTTATATCTTTATGACGTTTCGATACCAACTAGTGATTTCCACCAACGGGTGAAGGAAATGGGCCATGCCTCCAAAAACACTCAACATCTCACAATTCTGGCACACAACGCCGAATAAGCCCCGTCGGCACAACTTCCTATATAATATGATTCAATCCCAAAAGAAAACGTCTTCACATCGTACATTGACTTTTTTCTTTATGAAGGACAAGTTCTGATGGAATAATATCTATCCAGTAGTCGCAAAATCTGTGAACCATGGATCAAGTCTTGTGGGCAGCCCAATACATGCTCATTTCGGGGAAAGTATCATACATATTAAAGTTTATCCCCCTAACTCCACAGCTGCATCTTCTACAGTCCCCCCCCCCCCCCCCCCCCGGCGACAAGTATCCCGCAATTTGATTTTTTGTCCCTTTTTTCCTATCCTCACTATCAAAGTCCCCATTCTTGTAGTAGTATACCCATTAATCAACCTGGTTTCGCATCCTTTCTTTGCGCATCAACTATCTTCATGCTGAATGCCATATTCACTAACATAACTCTAGTCAACCAGCAAATAAGAGCGAAATGTTTTTTCAAGCACAGACTACTTCCAAGGAGTTTCTTACTCAGTCACTATGTTTTCTTCTGATCTCCTTTAGGGCTTTTACTAGCATAGTAAATGGGGTGAAGGAATTTTGTTCTTTCCTTCTTTTTCTTCTTATTTCTTTTCTTTTTTCCTTTCTTTTGTCCCCAATAACTACTAACACCAAGAGCAACCCCCGCCAGACCCCCCAGCATCGCACATCACACCCTCAAATTGACTTTTCCAATCCGGAGAGAAGATAAAATGATAAGTGCACAAACACCAATTTTTTCTTTTTAGCTTGGCCGAAATGCTTTCACGAACAGGATTCATCAAAATAAGATTTACATCTTTCTTTCTCCAGCCAGTTTACACAACGGTGGTGCAATTTTGAAAAATCTTGTATGAATCCCCGGAAAACCTACTGCCCAGAAGCTTCTCACAGCCGTTTTCAGAGATATATGGGGGAAGTCTCTCTATTAACTCGACTTTAGCTCGATCACCTCTATATGGGAAATGGCCCTTTTCTGAATACGATGACCCAAAACAATACCTTTTTTCCACATTCACACCATGCAGTGGCATTTTTCCCCAATTTTAGTACTAAAATTGCAATCTTCACATCTCTTACGGACCTCAGATAAAATGTTCAAACACCACTCTAGATGAATCACCAGCCCACAGAAAATTCATCCTAAAACTTCTATAGTATCTATCCTTCCACATGTCGAGGAATATCGACATCAATACATCTCTGAAATGTGGTGGGTGCATTGCCACAATCGAAATGGCATTCTTTTGACAGCAAAAGGTCCCATAATAGACAAGTGAAAGTGGGTTTTTCTCTTGATATTTCTGTTTGCAACAAAATTCTTTTATACCCCGAATAATCAATCAAGAAACAGTACCAACCTTTTTCGGCAAGTCTATCCAACATCCTGATCCATGAAGGCATAGGAAAATGTCTTTTTCAGTCCATACAGTTAATTGGCGGTAAATCCTACCACCCTCCATCAGTAACTACTCTCATTGGAACCGTTTATTTTTCTTTTTTCTCATTGTGGACACAGTCCATCCCCCCCTTTCTTAGGTACACACACTGAATATGGCATACCCAACTACTATCGGCGTCGGGTAGAATTACGCTGGCATCCAACCACTTAATGATTTCCTTCTTCACGACCTCTTTGCATAGGTGGATTTAGAGTCTCTGGTGCTCAATACTTGGCTTATGATCGGGCATGAGTTGTATTTTTATGAGAACCAATCCCAGGAGGGATCCCAATAATGTCCGCAATATTCCCCGAATACTCTTTTAGATTAAAACCTTTTTTATTCACGTTTCACATCTCACCAAACTCCCTCTCAATTGTTTTTCATTCAGCTGATGCAATGAATTACCGTCAAAGTGTCACCATTTTTACTAAGAATTTCATACCTTAGATGAGGTGGGAGAGCCTTTTAAAATTTCTCTAACTTGGAGCCTCCTCTATAGATTGTTTCTTTTTCTCGGGTGGAGACCGCATTTTCTTCATGTCTAACCATAGTTCTTTCTCTCGATTTACACCGAACATCACCTCGATCAAGAGCCGCGACTAAGGACCATACTCCTTCAATGCAATCGTTATCCATTGAATTTATCATTGCCGCTAATGCTTCTACACCTAGACTGTTCTTCTATTTGTGTCCTCAGATGACTCACCAACGTTTAGGATCTAGCATATACCAATTGGAGCTCACCACTCCTGCCCTATGGACCTACAAATTGTTAAAGTCACTTCCTCAGTGTTCCAACTGCAATTTCATCTGCCCCCTTTTTTCCAATATCTCCTAATCTCTTCCCCGGACAAGGCAGGCCTCCCAAAATAATGCACTTTCAAAATCTTATTCACATAAGAATAACAAAATCGCCAGAATAGAATGACTCCACTTTTACTAGCAACCATCGTGGAGTATACCTATAGGCCTTTTTAACTGTTCGCTCGGCATCAGTAGCCCAGCCGCATAAAAGTGGGGCTTTGGCATCACCCAAACCCAACTTCTTTAATAAAGAGGGGCATGATATTTTCGTTCTTTCCTCCACCATCAGATACTGCATTCCGCAAATGTAATAGCCCGATTGTAAAAGGAATAGTGAACGCACCCGGATCTTCTTTCTTCTTGTAACCAAAATATCTTGTAGCAATAGCACTACAATGCTTGCATTCTATCATCTCCTCCAAGTGACCGATCTTTCTTTGTACCCAGAATCTATCTTTCATAAACTTTTTCAGTAACTGGGGAACGTCCGGGCATTTGTACTAAGCTTTTACCAAAGGAACATTGATCCAAAGCTGCTCAAACCTTGTTATATAATCCGATATTTAACCAGCCTCGTCTTTTTTCAATAATCTTTGTGGAAATGGGTGGTGGGTGTAGGCCATGGGGAGTTAGATTTTATAGGCCCTTGGCATCTTTTCCACCATGTTAATCTTTTACTTCCCATTAACCTCTACCACTTTATCAGTATCTTTTGTACTTTTTTTCTCATAAGACGGCATAGGTGGTCAATGGTTTGCTTACCAATGCGAGTAGTGATTTACATACAATGTCCATCATTTTTCAGATTTTTGTTTGGCAGTGTTGCTAGGAAGAGTGCCCGGTTTCCCCCGTGTGTTCACTCTCATATATTGGGTCACTTGTACTTAAGTTTGCTTCCTGATATTCATGTGTATCGACTTTCTGCCCATCAAAACACGCGAAATAAATTCCGCACAACTTAAGTGGTGCTCATCACTAGCATCGAACCTCCCTCATTATTTTATGTACATAATCCGCACCTCGTGCATAATTTCTCCACCATCCTACGAGTAACTTCACAATTTGAGGAGGAGCCTAGGGCCCTTCCTATCAGTTCCCCTAATTACCATATACACCCCTGTTGAAGTTGTTTGTCGTGGTTTATTTCCCTTCTCGAACATCAATGACCTCTCCACGGTTATAGTTACATAGGTCCGAACCTTGGTTCCCTTGAACTTGGTTCCCATTCTCCTGATTAAGAAGCCTTGGCACTCGGTCGGAAACGCCCCTCTGCTCATTTAACCCACCCTACCACCGCATAGGATCCTCCTCATAAACTAGCATTCACATCATTTTGGTGGTGGTGGTTTAGACAGTAAGTTTGACGGCATTTATCTTTGTGCACACCCAGTGACATGTTTTAATACCAACCCAAGATTATTTCTCATTTAGTCCGCCCATCTCTTCCGAATCTCATCTGTGCTTGGGTTGTGATGGATTGCACTGCTACGGTAATTTTCCTCCTAGTATCCTAACTTTCTAGTACTCCATCTTTATTATTCCGAGAAGATTTTTCAACTTTTTTTGGCATTCACATAAGGACACTCCCCCAAAGAAGCACCTGCTATAGGATCACACCACTTTATTATTAGCATCCATCCCCATAGAAGTATTCCTTTTTAGTGACTCATCATCTATGCGTTGATTGGGGGGCGACACTTTCTCACAAATGAGGTGAATCTATCCCAAAAACTACTAACTGACTCTCCTGGTGTGCCACAACAGTTTTTTTACTCTATCGTTGAGGTTTTAGTTTTCTTGGAGACCACGGGTAGTAACGTGCTAAAAACGTCCCTAGTTGGTTCCAAGTGAAAATTGAGTTATAAGGGAGCTTCAGTGAACCAAAATAGATACTCTCCCATCAGTGAGAGAGGAAACACTCTTAGCCCTATTAGATCCAAATCCAAGTAAGGCCTCCCTACACAGCTTTTACACACTGCCCTTACCTTAGCTATTTGAGCATGTGGATCCTCAGAAGGTAGCCTTGAAAACAAACCTCTGGCAGTGAGCATTTGCATTAGGCTACTATTTAGCACAAAGGTGTGTCCTGGTGGTAGAGGGGGCAAGACAAGTATCCCATCGTTGTCTGTTATATTTTCATAGCCTCTATATTACTTGAGGACATGGAGAGGGACTTTGTACCCTCAGTTGGTTTTCACCTTGAGCATCGGATAATAAGTGACCATGAACATCAACCGGAGTTGGGATGTTATAGTTTGGATCATCAATCATCTACCCAAGTTTCGATTCCAATGTTGCATTATACCGCCTCTGATCTCTTGATCATTAGTGAAACAGGGTCCTCTTCCTCTCTGTATATTTCCGCATCAATGAAGATAGTTCTACAAAGAATCAAAAACAATAACAAAGAAAAATCAAGAAAATATTGAATCAACTTTAGTAATAAGTTTAAGTTATCTAAAAAGCCACTTTCTTTCCCCTTTCCCCGGCACGGCGTCCCCCAAAAATTTATACGTTCAAACTATCTTCTCACTAAGAGATTAAAGCGGTCCATTCAAGTAAGAACCCAACGAAATGAGGTTTTGGGATCGTTCCCACTAGGAAATAGTTCAGAACTTAACTTCAATCTACTATTGAACTATTATTTAGTCATTATTCCCTTAGAAACAAAGGTCTAAGAAGGGGGGGGGGGTTTTATTGCTAAATTATGAAATACAGCTAAATTAAAGTAGACATACATATTCAAATGTTGGAGTTTAATTCATTAATAAAGTAATAGGTTAAGTGTTTCCCCCACAGGTTCCTAACTTGTCATAATTCTAACTATAACAATTGCTTTTCCTATATCGTGCATGTAAAGTGATAAGTTTATGTATTTCTAATCCTTGGGTCGGCTACGTGTTTGCTATACTACTCCTTACCTTTCCCTCATATTAATCAGTGTATTCGATATTTGACTAAGTTCTTAACCTCGTAACCAATCAATACTAGCCTATTAGATAGTATACACTAAATCTATGTTGATAATTCTTTTTTCTATTTCTGCCTCTTGGTCCAGCAATAGCATTGGCGACTTTCTAACGTTGTCCATCCGTTAAAAATAACTTCTAAACCAAAGACTTGTCCATACATTGCAGAACACTATTCTAGAAGTGTTCTTTTTAGTTAGGTTTTACCTCATTGGATTCGCCTATGGTTACCACAACCCTAATTATGGAAGCTTATGTTTACCCATAGTCATAATCACAAAAAATTCATATATATGAATATAAGAATTCACACTTACTTCACTGAGAAAGAATTCAAATCCAGAAATTTACTCGCTTATTCGACAAAATCTCAACAATTAAACTCGGGAAAAGTGTACCAATCCAAAGTGTAATACTCAAAATAAATCTACCACAAGAATATAACTAAAATTGTCTAATTCCAGAAGTCCTACAAAGAAACTCCAACAATGAGAGTTTTTCGACTTTTATAAAAAACAAAAATCTAATCAAAAAGGAATCTATTTGCCTGAAAAAACTGTCAAAACGTGCTGGGTCGCGGACCTCACTACGGTTCGTTCGTGCTCAACGATGGTCCTTCCTGGATTCCCGTCGGTCCACATATGCCAATATCCTTCTGCTGCTCTCTTCATTACCCTCGACGGCAGGTATGACGATCATCACACGGCACAACGTTCCGTCGAGGGTCTTCGTTCCATAACACACTCTTGGAATTTTGGTACTGGGACTACTTCTCTGATCATCACGACGAACCACCCAGACGGACCGTCATGGCTACGACGGTCATTCATGCACTTTGTAACCCCACACTTGGTCAGACTTCCCCATCTTCCTTCAGTAGCTTCACTATGATGCGACCTACGGACCGTCACAGGCACGACGGACCATCACAAGCTCCGCAGGTTGTAACTTTTCTGCATTTTTTGCTCAAAAACTTCTGCGTTCATCTTTAGACATATTTCTTGCAAATAAAGAGAAACTTACATGAAAATTAATGCAAAAAGACTTTTAGACACACACTAATCTTAAGAAAAAAGCATTAAAAATATTGTGAAACCACGGTTTATCAACTATCCTTTTTGAAATCAATTTGAAGGAACCCTTTAAGGAAAGAATCCAAAAGGTTAAAGGAATCTCATACCTTGTTAATTAATGGAGAATAATGAAGAAATATCCCCTTATTGCATCCCTTATACCTTGACCAATCCTTCAATGGAGTTTTTCTTTTTGGGAGAGAGAAAGAAGAGAGAAGAAAGAGCATTTGGATTTTTGAAATTATGAGAGTTGGGTTTAGTTTAATTAGGTTTGGGTATTTATAAAAGTCATTAACCAACTTAACTAGACCTCTCTTAACCCCTAACTAATTAAATAACCACTTATTTAATTAATTTAACTAACCTAAAATGTGGCAGCAACCACTGACCTGACATACGAGACCCGAACCTATGGGTCGTAGGTCAGTCGACAGCCAAGCCCTCCTCCGTGCTGCAGAGCCGTTGTCTTTGTCAACGACTTATCAAATTGGTTATTATGGAAAATGGGTAAGTGTTGGTCGATGGATACAATCCATGCCTCGTGGATTGACCTATGCCCCGTCACCTGAAACATGTAGATAGACACTGCCTCAGTGACACCTTTTTGACCAGAATGCAAGGGTCCTCCTCAAGGAACATTTGGTTGTTCTTTGGGGAGTCCTACTCGGACGTTTTCGACCATAAACCAACTCTAATATGTGTTAGACACCTTCCCACCAAATTTTATCATTTTCCAACTCTTAAGAACTTGTCAAATAGACTAAGGCATGCTAGCACCTCTTCAACTAGTTTTCGAACGTCATGGATGTTCCTTGACGTTTTGATTCTAAAACTTCTTAAATGACTTATACACATTATATTTTAACTTAAAACAGTGTTACAACTCTCAGAATCTCATGTTAGGCTCTATATTAGGCTTTAGACTTTCCGAGTATTAATTTTTTCTTTATTATTTATTTTCCGAAATTGTATCCTCATATTCTATTTTGTAAAACCCTTTTGTCCTTTATCAATGAAAGTATTTTGGGAATATGAATTGACTTACAAGATATACACATCCTTTAGTTCGCTAAGCCTAACCTTGGCACAATGGGTCACATATTTTTTCAAGACGCGCAATAAATTTTATGTGTTATGTGTTATAACTGTTTTATGTAATATGATGCTTTATTCATAATGTTCTAGACCACATCTTCTCAAATTTATCGTATCCCTAAGCAATAAATCAAGGCATTATCAAAGTTTTCCCAAATACTCTTTGAGCCTTGAGTTTTCCAACATAATCCAAGCTTCGCTTTCAAAATCTAAAACTTTACTCTATCTTGTTAGGAAAAGTTGAACTTTGCCATCAAGATGGAAGGATACTTGAATGTTGAAGAAGCTGAAGAAGCTTTGTGGAGGATAATGGAAAGAGTCACATGTGAGATGCTGAAGTTGAGAGAAGGACTAGGGAAGTGGACCTAGCTAATGTGTTCATGATAGACAAAAGTGTTGAAGTGGATGGTAAGATTGAGATTAGGGAGGGAAACTTGGTTAAGGTTGACAAGTAGATAGTCATAGCTTTAAGTAAAAAGAATGATGGAACCTCTAAGCTTGGAAAAATACTAAAAGGATATTCATCCACTGTAGAGGAGATTTACATGACTGTTTATGAAAAAATGATTTTGAAGTTGTTAAGAATAAATTTAAAAAAAAAAAAGTGATGGTGTGACATTTTTATCAAAATGACTTAGACAAAGAGATGAGAAGATTATCCATTCAATTTTATTTTGGGGGTTTGACCTACATCCAAAAGTCATTTCATGTGCTATTATTCATCAAATTCTTTGTGCTTTGTATCTTGCACCCTTTCAAAGGATTCAACTCTAAGATTAATCCCAAAGACGCACACAAAAAGTGTGCTTATCATTAGAATCAGATTGGTCACAGTTCTGAAGAATGTGTGGAGTTAAGGACTATAAGTCAAAGTATGGTTGATAGTTTCAGCCATATGTAGGGCCCTTACACCATTCTTTTTTGTGATCAAGTGGAACCTGGCATGCAAAGCACGAAGTATGTTTTGATCCATCATTATGACTTTATGACTATCGTAGAATCGTATCTTAGCATCTACTGCAAGTTGGTTCAAGCTAAGATCCTGGATCATGTTGAAAAAAGAGAGGATGACCTCCACCGTCTAGTGTAAAGATGATGAAATATGTCTCTACTATGAAACCAAGGGTCGAGACATCAGAAAGTGCCACATGTTTCATTGTCATTTGAAGTACTTGATCAGCGAGGGAAAAAAACAACTTGATTACCCTCTCTCATAATCGTATGTTTGAAACAAAGAAGAGATTAGTGATTTTGTCCTATCCCTCTTTCTTTATGAATTTTTTATCAAAGTAAGTCATTATTAAAATCAATTCATCAAAATAACATTTTTTTTTAATTTTACAAAACTAGTATAGACGTAGTTTTTTGTAAAGTATTATGTTATAATTTATTCAAAAAAATTAATAACAAAAAGACAAAAAATTTGACAGAGTAACAAACATAAAACTTTATTGTCAGTAACATTTTATAATTCATTACTCAGAAGCATGTTTTACAATAAATCCTGACTCTTGGTGAAGTTTCTGTGGAATAGCTGAAAATTGAAATTCAATCTTGTACATTCCTTATTCATTATATAAATTTCCACTATTAAAATGGATAAGTAATCTTTAATACATACTGCACTTTCCAGATATATCATTCTTCTCTTTTCGCTCTTTCATACATGAACAAATTACCTTTGCAAACAAAAGGAAAAAAAGAGTAAGGAAGACTTGGCACAAATTGAAGTTTGTCTGGTATTATTTCAATTTAAAGAATATAAATTACTAAAGGTGTGATAATATAGAATATGATATATATATAGATATCTAATGATAATTATAGATATTATAATATATAGATATATATATAATATATATATTAAAAGTAATTATGTAATAGGATTAAATAATTTAATTGTCATTTTATTTTTTAAAATGTTTTAAAGCAGCTTTTTACAATTAATAACTATTTAAAATCGTTCTAAAATAGTGTGAGGTGTAACGTGTGTGATTCCTTTTTTTTAAAAAATAATAAAATTACCATATTTTTAACGCAAAAATTTATTTATCGTTCCACAACTTCTCCTTATTTACCGGAAAGTAAATGCACATTTTTTACATTAAATTTTTAATTTAAAATTTTCTTAAGCCTGTTTGCAATTATGTTTTTATAGTAATAATTTTTTAATATTAATGCAAAGTATCATGTTTTTCAAATTTTAAAATTAGAATAATAATACAATTTCTTTTTGTAAATTAATTATATCTATCAATCTATATATGATAGGAGCGACAAAAAACACCACGTGTTAGGAGAGCCTAAAAGTAGTACCATAATTTGAGAAGCCAAAAGGACATTCACCATCATATTCTAGTGCACCTTCACCCAGAAACTGAGGTAAGTATAGTGGCCAGAATTCGCAACACTTCAAGGCTAGATCGGCTTAGTCACAAGGTAGTGTGGCTCAAGGAGGAAGTAGGACCCCTGCATGTACTAAGTGTCGTAGATACCACCCAGGAAATTGCGATGATGGCCAGACAGGTTGTTACAAGTGTGTTCAGGAGGGTCACGTCATGAGAGAGTGCCCCAGAATAAACCAGGTGGTGAAAATCCAGGCAATAAAGCCCAATCTTCATCGGTTGCTCCACCAGACAAGGTTGCACCTAGATGATCCACTTATGGTACTGGCGGAGGAGCAAACCACCTCTATGCAATCACTAGCCACCAAGAGCTAGAGAACTCTCCCAGATGTTGTTACGGTATGATCAAAGTCTTTACTTTTGATGTTTATGCTTTATTAGACTCAGGTGCAAGTTTATCCTTTGTAACTTCTTATGTTGCAAATCAGTTTGAGATTTTTTCTGAAAAACTTCTTGAACCCTTTTGTATTTCTACACCTGTTGGGGAGTCTATTATAGCGGAAAGAGTCTATCGTGATTGTCTTGTTACCATCAATCACAAGAACACCATGGTTGATCTAGTAGAATGGACCTGAGTAGAATTTTTATGTCATTCTAGGGAGGGACGGCTCCATTGCAGGTTATGCTCAATAGATTGTAGGAGAAAACTCAGGTTTTTATTTCAAAGTTTCACCCCCCCAAGTTCCAAATGAGTCAGTCATAGAGTGGGATAGTAGTTCAACAATGCCAAAGGGTCATTTCATTTCGTACCTTAAGGCGAGGAAGTTAGTCTCTAAGGGATGTATCTATCACGTAGTACGAGTTAATGACTCTAGTGTTTAGGTACTTTACCTTTAGTCAGTTTCTATAATCAATGAGTATCCACAGGTCTTTCCTGATGATCTACCAGTAGTCCCTCCCGAAAGAGATATAGACTTCGGCATAGAAATCATCCCAGATAATCATCACATCTCTAGTCCTCCATACAAAATGGAACCAATAGATTTAAATGATCTAAAAGAGCAATTAAAAGATTTGTTAGATAAAGGCTTCATTCGACCAAGTGACTCACCTTGGGGCGCTCCAGTCTTGTTTATTAGGAAGAAGGATGGGTCCCTTAGGATGTGTATAGACTACCACAAATTGAATAAGGTGACCATCAAGAATAATTATCCTCTTCCAAGGATAGATGATCTCTTCGATCAACTTGAAGGTTCTTCTTACTTTTCTGAGATTCACCTCAGATCAGGCTATCATCAGTTGAAAGTAAGGGAATGTGATATTCCCAAGACAAATTTTAGGACAAGGTATGGGAATTATGAATTGTTAGTCATGTCCTTTGGTTTGATAAATGCACCTGCAACGTTCATGGATCTTATGAACAGAGTTTTCAAGCCTTATTTAGATTTGTTTGTCATCGTATTAATTGATGACATACTGATTTATTCAAGAAACGAAGAAGATCATGCTAGTTACCTAGGGTTTGTTCTTCAGACTTTGAAGGATAAGAAACTATATGCCAAGTTCTCTAATTGCGAGTTTTGGCTTAAGTCTGTGGCATTCTTTGGCCACATTGTTTCTAGTGAAGGGATTAGAGTTGACACATAGAAGATTGAAGTGGTTCACAGTTAGCCTAGACCCACATCTCCAGTAGATATAAGGAGTTTCTTGGTCTTGGATAGTTATTATAGGAGATTTTTTGAAGGATTCTCATCTATCTCTTATCCATTGACCAAGCTAACTCAAAAGAAGGTCAAGTTTCAATAGTCTAAAGCTTGTGAGAAAAAATTTTAGGATTTGAATAAAAGATTGACTACCGCTCTGGTTTTAACATTACCCGAGGGTACTCAAGTATTTGTGGTGTATTGTGATGCATAAGAGTTGGCTTGGGTTGTGTGTTGCTGCAGAATGGCAAGGTTATAGCTTATGGCTCTAGACAGTTGAAGGTTCATGAGAAAATTTTTACCCAACTCATGATTTAGAATTGGTTGCAGTAGTGTTTGCTTTGAAGATATGGTGTCACTATTTTTATGGTGTTCATGTTAATATATTCACTGATCACAAGAGCCTCCAATATGTGTTCACCCAGAAAGAGCTCAACCTTAGACAGAGAAGGTGGTTGGAATTACTCAAGGATTATGACATGAGTATTGTTTACCACCCAGGTAAGCTAATGTGATTGTTGATGCCTTAATCTGGTTGTCCATGGGAAGTATTTCCCGTGTTAAAGAAGAGAAAAGGAAGTTAGCAAAGGATGTGAACAAACTTGCACATTTAGGAGTCTGACTTATGGATTCCACAGAAGGAGGCATAATGGTGACCAATGGGGCTGAGTCATCCTTAGTGTCAGAGGTGAAAGAGAAGAAAGACCAAGAATCTATCTTGCTTTATTTGAAGGCAAGTATCCATAACCAAAGAGTATTGACTTTTGAAGAAGGGAGAGATAGTGTGCTAAAGTACCAAGGAAGATTACGTGTACCTAAGGTGGATGGACTCCAGAAGAGGATCTTTGAAAAGGCTCATAGCTCCAGATATTCCATTCACCAGGTTCCATCAAGATATACCGCGATTTGAGAGAGGTATATTGGTCGGAAGGAATGAAGAAAGATATTGTTGAGTTTGTTGCCAAGTGTTCAAATTGTCAGCAAGTAAAAGTGGAACACCAAAGATATGAATTTTTAGCTCAGAATATAGAACTTCTAGAATGGAAGTGGGAGATGATTATATGGACTTCATCACAGGCTTTCCAAGATCGCAAAGGCGGCATGATTCTATTTGGGTGATTATCGCAGGATGACAAAGTCAGCCCATTTCTTGCTGATAAGGGCTACTTATTCGGCTGAAGATTATGAAAATTGTATATTCAAGAAGTAGTAAGACTTCATGGGGTTCTAGTCTCCATTATTTCAAATAGAGGTGCACAGTTCTAGAAATCCTTCCAGAAAGGTTTGGGTTCAAAGGTGAATTTGAGCATTGCTTTTCATCCTCAGATAGATGACAAGAAGAACGTACTATCAAGACCTTAGAAGATATGTTGAGATCTTGTGTGATCGACTTCAAGGGAAATTGGGATGATCATATACCTCTCATTGAGTTCGCTTACAACAATAGTTATCATTAGAGCACCTAAAGGGCCCCATATGAAGCTTTTTATGGGAGAAGGTGCAGATCTCCTATTGGGTGGTTTGAAATTGTCAAAGCAGGGTTGATAGGACTAGATCTAGTCCACCAAGCTATAGACAAGGTGAAAGTGATCAAGAAAGATCGAAGACAACACAAGTCGCCAAAAGTCATACATAGACATTAGGAGAAGGACATTAGAGTTTGAGGTAGATGATTGGGTATACCTTAAGGTTTCACCTTTTAAGGGAGTTATGAGGTTTTGTAAAAATAAAAGTTAGTCCCCGGCATATTGGTCCTTATAGAATCTCTAAGAGAGATGGCAATGTAGTTTATGAGTTGGAGCTACCCCAAGAGTTAGCAGCGGTTTATTCGGTATTCCATATTTCTATGATGAAGAAGTGCTTGGGTGATCCTGCATAGATAGTACCAACAGAGAATGTTGGGATTAAGGATAACCTATCATATAAGGAAATTTCGATTCACATTTTGGATCATCAAATTCGCAAGTTGAGGACAAAGGAAGTTGCTTCAGTCAAGGTCCTTTGGAGGAACCGATTCATTAGAGGCGACTTGGGAAGCTGATGAGGATATGAAGAAGAGATGTCCAAATCTCATTGGATTAATGGGAGGGAAGAATGGAGGAATGCAATCAAGTTACTAATTCTCTTCTTAGAATTTAAAGGAATGGATAAAGACATGTTATTACTTGATTTTGTTGTTGAGTGCTTAAATGATATTACTACCCTTAGCTTAGAGAAAAGATTCTCATTCGAGGACGAATTTTCCCAAGAGGGAGATATTGTAACATCTCGTAACTTGAAGCAACTAAGAATAAACTAAAAAACCAAGAATAGTCATTATTGGAAAAAGGCAAGGAAATCTGGAAAATTTCCAACTTTCAAAAGTGAGTTTTAGTCAATTTCAAACAGTCATAACTTCCATCTCATTAGAGTTTGGATGAGTTCTCTACATGCATGGAAACCTCTTGGGAAGATATCTCCAACAACGCTAAGTTTGTGAAATTCCGAGGTCATATGAGGGAGATATGACTTTTGAAAGTTGGATTGTTGGACATAGAAAAGTTCAAATCCGAATTTGTCAAGGGTGTATTGGTATTTTCCTAAATCAATTATTTAATTTCGTTTTGGGTAATAAGTTGGGGTCTAAGCTGATATCATTCAGTTTACTATTTAGAAAACAAGTTAGGATTTTGAGAGAAGAGAAAAGAAGAGGAGAAAGGAGAAGAAGACGCAAGATCGCCAAGAATCATTGCGTGGATTTCGTCGGGGGTGATCCCTTTGAGGTATATGAGATCTTTTGTGTTGGATTACTTCACCCACACATCAATTTCTTTAAGTTCAGCGAAATTGAGGGTTTATTTCATGTTAGTAGTTAAGTTCATGAAAGAACGTTTGATTTCTTATTGATTGGATTGTTGGTTTTCATTTTTGATTAAATACTTGTTAATTCGAGTTATTTTTAGTTGAATTCAGTAGTTATTGATAGTACCAATGGTCCCAATCATTTAGTGAAAGATCTAGGAATTTTTGGAGAGTTTAGAGATGGAAAACGAGTTGAAAAGTTCATCAGATGCAAGTGGGTAGAGGCAGGTGTGGTGCGCCTGCAGTGCACCAGAAATTGGCCTTAGTAAACCAAGGCCTGGCGCAACGCGCCACCAGTGCACTAAAGTCAGGCCTCAGTAAACTAAGGCTGGCGCGGCGGTCGCCCACCAACGGGCCCCGGCACGAATGTTTCGGAATGCATTTTTTTTAGTTTCCCTTTTAAAGTCCTTCCAAAGATACGCTTAGAACATGCCTCCAATGAAGTGAAAACTTCAATATGATGCTCTATAACGTACCTAGAAATCATCTAGGAACTCCAAATTGAAAAACCTTTGATATTCCATTAAGCCATTCAAGGAAAGTTAAGAGTCGAAGGGACAAGAAGAAGAGGAAGTCATAGGTCTAAAGATTATGAAAATGAGGCCAAAAGTAAAGTTTTCAAAATTTCTTTAGAGGCTAGTGCTAAAGCGTGTTTAACCTTTGTTTTAAGGCTCAGGATCAAGTTAAGGAAAAGAGTAAAGGTTGAGTTCATTTCTCAAAAAGGTATAAGGGAACTAAGTATTCCTTAAGAGTTAAGGTTTCAAATTAAGTAAAGAATAAGAGTTGAGTTCAATTCTTTAAAGTTATAAAGGGGAACTAAGTATTCCATACAAGTTGATAAATGTTTTACATTTAAATAAAACGGGAACTAAGAAGAGGTTCCATGTAAAAGAGTTTTGCAACAAAATAAAAGGAAAAATTGATTCAAAAAAGGAGCTCTTTTAAAGCAAAAAGGGTCAGTAGTATCTGAACCCAAAGGAAGAAATATTTGTAAGAAAAATTTGATTAGAAACATGAGCTTAAGTGCACATTTTGGGACGTAGTATTGAGCACCGAAGATGGGGATGATAGTTCCGCACAACTCAAAGTTACATGAAACCATGGTAGCCATCATGGGTAATAACAGTGTTATATTTGTAAAATCATGTTAAGGTGAGTCAAGGTTGATCCACTACGTAGAGGCTATTAATTCGACGAGTCAAGAGTAGGAAAGTTCTGGAAGTGGGGCAACAAAATAACGTGATCACCACTTAGGGCTCATAATTGGTGGTCTCAGTTAGAAAACTCCCACGGTGGGAAAAACTAGTATTACTTTCAATTTTTAAGTAAAGTGTAGTTTATTATTGTCTGTATCTTTATGAACATGAGACTTACAGTGTTTAGTAGATTTATGAGTAGATATAGAATATAGTATAGAGAGTGTATAATTATATATATATATATATATATATATCCTTACTCTATTCAAGGCTTGATTATGTATTTGCTTTCCAACTTGATACTCATTCCAGTTTCAATGTAATGATGGTCCACTTGGTCCTGCCTCCATTATGATTACATATGAAAGTAACCAGGATCAGCACACAACGCACCGTTGATCCAGTTGAACACTCTGCAGTCATTTGGTGAGCCTCCTTTCATTCTGGAGAACATCCCTTTATTTGATTTTGTAGATAGTTATTAGGATGTTGTGGGTTTCTGTCCCAGCATCCATCTCAGTTAGCTTAGAGGCTTCATAGACTATGTAGTAGTTTAGTTTTCGAGGTATCCTTGACTTAATTTCATATGGAAAGTGTTGAGATAGATTTGAATGTCCAATTTTGGAAAAAGACAGTTGTTCTAATAAAATTGTAAATGAGAATGTTTAACTTTAATTATCTTAGGATGAGTTTAAGTCTTAGTTTGAATTAAGATGTCAATTTAAAGGGGAAGGTCCATAGGCTTCGCGTTGAGGGCTAGCAATGGTCTTCCAAGAGTTATCCTGGTCATCGTCTAGGTTTAGATCTCCACGTGGAGCAATTGGTTGTTAAGTCATCTACAACCCTAAGAATTTCTGTTATATTCACTTGGGACAACTCAACTATAATTATTACCTTATTGCAAACACTTAGAATTGTTCAAAAGTATAGCCAAAAGCACCAACAAAATATTGAGTGTGGCAAACAAAATAAAAAAAAAAGTGGTTTACATGCACCTGGAGCGCCCTTAAAAAACCGTAAAAAAAATGGTCTTGTTTTTTATGTTATAAACAAACTCAACACTTCTGTATTCTTTTAGTGCCACTTGACATTTAAATAATTTAATTTTAACAAATATTGTTATAAAATAATAATAGAATACTAAATCAAATGAAAAACACAGAAAGAAGAAGAGGGAAACAAAAAGTAATAAGAACAAAGAAGGGGAAAAAGTAGTAGTATTTCTTTAATTATTGGTGCCTCTCTTTATTCTATGTAATGTCTTTTTATAGACACAAGTTACTTGGAGAGGTTATATTGTTATAGTAATAAAGTGAGGCTACTTGTAAGTTGATGCAGGAGGAAATCCCCTTTATAGTGGATGTACTTGTAAGTCTGTTTGGTAAGATGTTAAGAATCTTGATTGTGTAAGATGTTATAAAATTGCTTGTGGAGCTGCATGTTTCGGGGGACGGACCTGTTTCTAGAGGTGCGTAAAGGGTTGTTTACTTCTGAGGCGCCTTGTAAAGTTGTCTTCTGATTTCAAGCTTATCCAGAGATTTTTTGGAAGGACAATCTTTACAATATTGAGAATTTCCTTACTGCTTTGGAGTTTTTCAATAGATAATGTACCTCGTTAAAATCTTATTAGAAAAAAATCATGTGGGAAAAAGTCCTAGTGAAGGAAAAAGAGTACACATATTTAGTAATACGCATTGATAGTTGCCTCATTAAGAACCTTACCGGAAAACCCAATGGGATAAAACCTTGGTCAAGGGAAAAAGAGTGCAGCGCGTATTTACTCCCCTGATTAAAACATCACTTAATTCTTGTAAAGGATGTCTCCAATCTTATACTTAGCTTTTCAAATGTTTATATTGATTATATCTTTGTTACCAAATCATATTCCTTAAGACGTTGCACTCTTGAGCTTATCTTGATATATTGTTTTTTTGTTTGTTGGTTGGATATGTTTGAGTTTCCCAATTCATCCATTTGACAATACTTGAGTTGTGACCTCTCAGTGTAGACAAATTGGTTCATTCGATGTTGTGGAAATAGGCAAGGACAACGACCTTATCTATGGATAAAAAATTGATTGTCTATTAGGGTAATATAAGAATATGGAAAGTATTTCCACCATGAAAGGACATTCTATCATCTTGAGGAGCAAACTGTATAATAAAGCAAAAAAATGATTTTCCTGCAGGTATCAACCCAATAACATGTGGACAATATTGGTTAGAATAAATAAACTTATGTTATTTTGAGTATCGAATATATTCACCGATCGAGTGATGTAACAATTTTTGTATGACATTTAATAAAAATTATCATACCATGAATAATAATAGAAGGATAAATAAGTACACCAATTGCACTATGACATGGTACTTCTTATTCATTTTAATAAGGTCATAATTGATCTTTATGTTAAGTGTCCAATAACCATTGGGGTTTTATTCAATATAATCTCTTTAAATACCTTTTAAATTCTTTAAGAATTTTCATGTAATATTCACATTCTAGCTAGATATAATATTCATTCATCATGTGTATTCAAGTTTTTCATATATTGTCAGACTAATAGAAATCTCATTGCATTCACCGTAGAAGAATATATCTCTGTGTACGTATCGTGTAAGGACTTTGCGAAAAAGTCTTATTTTTCAATGCATCAAAATCAATTTTATATTTACGATTTTATTACGCACAATATTTCATTGTGTGGTTTTACCCCACTAACATTATATTTTGTTATCGGGGGAAAAGAAGTCCCAAAATATCACTTTTCCAGTGAATATAATTTAACTTGAAGGGTATTTTCTTTTGACCAGCAATTATATGTCCGTTGATAGAGTGATAGATTCTAATAATCAAGATTCCTCGTCACCATTATAATTTTGAGCCGCTTAAAATATATTTAAAGATACCGCCGACAATCTTGAGTTGGTTATTGATTATAATTTGACATAAACTCATCACACTCTTTATTTTTCATTTTTTAGGTATCTGAACCTTTGCCAAGGTTTTATGAAGTGTTATATCATGGTGCTTTTTCTAAAGCACTTGCCTTATTATTATGACCATCTTAATCATTTGCTCATCTTCTTTGTCAAGAAATATCACCTTTTGAATTAATTTATCTATCATGTTTTTCAGTGTGCCATAAATCATGTCCTTCAAGGACCTTTCTTTTGAGCATTTATAATTGGATTATAACATATAGTCAGTGAATATGTCTGACAATTGACTTAAGTTATAATTTAGACGAGGATAATATCAATGATATATCATTATGCATAAATTTATTTTTCAGTTTCTTATCATCTCCCCCTAATATTAGAGAATCTAACTGTCACTCAACTTGATACGGGAACTCATCTTTATACATTGTATAGTGGTGGAGCAATTGAATAATATATCACACTTTTGAATTTCTAGATGAGAATTATTTAATTCCTGACCCTGAACCAATTATGATAGGGGATCGTTGTTGTCTTGATACATACAGTTTGTGTAATTTAATATAAACACATCTCATTACCAAATTTCTTTTGAGAGATTTTTGTTCTTATAACCAATGACTTAGCTATAATTGGAGGCATATAATTTTTTCTTAAACCACTTGGATATATACCAACATCATCAATATATTTTTATAATTTCAAATGTCTTCTATATTCATCATTTTGAGCAAACAACCTTTGCAAAATTGCAAGTTGATAATAAAGCACATGTTACCATGACGCAGATGCATCTATATAATAGTAAATGGTCCACGTGGCGGGTGAATGGGTCCATATTCACCATTTTATACATTTCAAAATTTCAGGAGATACAATATATCTCAACATTAGTAGTATAACAATAATTTTTTCATGAGAACAAATAACACAAGAGAGCTCTTAAAGAATTTATTTTTTCTTCAATACATATAACCACATGAATTCTCATTTATTTTCGTATCACATTTGAACAGAAATTGTCATTACCCAGTCATGTCAACTGATATTTATTTCAATAAACTTGTAGTTTATTTTTCATGTGATTACATCATCATGATCATATTTAGTTACTACAAACAATATCAAAAATAGGTAATCTTTCACATTTATATGCACTTCAATTTTAGTAATTTGAATATCTTAAATCTTTTCATATTTTATAGTCTCAATATTATTAATTTTCTTTGACTATATTTTGAACTAAAAGTACTTTTTGCGACTTAGTACAAATTTTATTAATATTATGAGCAATTTTCTTTTTGGGGTGGGTGCATCAATAGCTATCAAAGCTATAAATTAACAGGTGCTTACTAACCACATATTTCATAATATTATTTTGTGTGGTAAACATCTTTTGCAAGGAAGAAAAACTAATCATTTATTGTTCAGGGGTCTCAAAATAATTACAGTAATAAACACTTGTTCTTTATTTATTTTGTCATTATTATCACTCCCGTTTGTTTACTTATTGGGGTTACAAGTGTATTGATTTTATTTTTTGAGGCCGTACAAAGATTTACATGACTAAAATAGAGGTGGGCGGGGGGGAGGAGGATTCCGTCGTTTGGTTCATGTCATATAGGCAGCAGAAAACCAGGGACCCACAAGATGTTGAGGTTACAAAAGGAAGTGGGAGGAAGGAGGCTATTGAGACCACAAAAAAGTGGTGTATTCCTCTTATAACCTCCCATAGGGTGAGTTGTTAGTATCTATAAATCATCATGAGTTCATGTAGTATTTTATAATTTATCATTTATTCTTGAAACATTCCTTTAAGAATGAGCTATTTTTCATGATACTGACCACAAGTCAATGCTGTTCAAAGCTTGACTTTATAATCGATAATGTACATGCTTCATAAATTACTTTTCATTTAGAAGTTTATGTTATACTTGAAAGGTATTCAATTCATAGGACATCCACAACGATTAGCCAAATGTAATTACCCCGGTTTCATCCTTTTCTTTGATGAAGGATTTATAAACTTATCAAATTATTATATCTCGTAACAAAAATATTTCTAATAACCTTTCATACCATTTTGATGACCATTTTGGAACTCATATAAGTATTTATTCCTTTTATAATTGTCACAAAGATGACTTGTTGTACGATTCTTTTTTGTAATTTTATTGAATTTTAATAATTTTCTTTATTACCTTTTTAGTAGCTTTATAAATAATTCTATGAATTATAAAAATGAGTGGTAGTGATAAGTAGCTTTTTATGCTGAGGAAGTGGTTGGGCTAAGTGTTATTGCATTGTGTGCATGATGAAAGGGAATGAGGTATTAAAGAGGACCTGTTTAAACCATTCGAGGGGACGTTCACGCGCCACGATGGATACTATATTTAGAGGGACGTATTGTGGACGCAAGGATACTAATTTATTTTTGAGGGACGTTATCGCGAGCCGATGATTGGCTTACTATTATCAGGGTTTCGTGTCGTGCGCGTCATAGATTGATGGACAGATTATGTCCCCTATTGGATCCCGGAACTGAGAGAAAGCGTGGTTGGTGTATCACTAGGTCAGCCAGCAATTTTATACTTCAAAATTGGCATTGGCACATTACTTATCATTAGTGAATTGATATTTCGTGTTTTGCTGTGATTTCTGATTGCCTTTATGGAACTTGTGATTGATCAATATTGAGCCTGTTCACTGTATTGTGGAAAAATGTGAATTTTTTGAATGTAAGTATTGTTGGTAAGGGATAGGTACTTTGTTAAAGTGTGTGTTGACTATCGGGGGTGGTGTTATAAACTGTGTTGAAACCGTTAGTTTGAGGGGAGTAGGAACTGCAGGGGTTGGAGTTGTGGGGGGTGGATGGTGAGGGGGGAGGAGGTAGAGGACCCGAGGATGGAGCAAAGGAAGGTTGTGTTGTTGAGAGGTTTAATTGATGAAAGTACCGTTGTGGTTTGGTACTTAAACCCTTCTTCTACAAATGTTGCAAGGTTATGAGCGCTGGATTTTTGTGGTTTTTTGTACTGAATTCTCTTCTTTGTCAGAGGCTTTCTTGGAGATTTGTGAGGTTGGTAGATGTTTATATATCAGCAGACTCTGCTCAATACTTATGATCTTGTTCTATTCTAGAAAAAACAAATATTCATTGAGTTCTTGATGAATCAATTGTAATACTTTAGAGGCTTGTACATGGGAAGTGTCAGGTTTTGGGGTTTTATTAAGAGTTAATTTTATATTGTTTCGTTATATTCCGCACTTTATTGACAATGGTTTTCTGGTTAGTTCAGGAGACTCATCTTGGTGGGATTAAGAACGAGTGTAAATCACGTCCATTTTTGGGTATGACATGATATTATTTATAGTTTTTTTCCTTCACTTTCATATCATATGTTTAACCATAAAATTATCTTGTCTATCTTTAGTCTTTATGGTATTGCTATCACATTTTACCTTCAAGAATGGAACATATTGAATGGGACAGACTTGACATTGTTATTTAGCTTTTAATGCAAAGAAGCATATCAATTTGCCGCAGTATACCAATTGTTGCTATCTCAAATATATGCATTGGGGACTTTAACCTCAGTGTCTATATATACAAATGAGTTGTTGTTAGGACAATATAAGAAGGGACTTGAATCCAAAATCTTATTCCATGTGCTCGCAAAACTTTAGTGATGTCTACCCTAGGTGATGCGGTGATGATGTAAAACTGGGAAATCCCCGGACCTTTACTTTAAACAATGGATCAGCATGAGAGAGATGAGGGGCCCAAAAGAGAAGAAATTTATTCTTTGAGTCTTTAATATATTATTACTTTTGTTATTAATTTATCACAATAAATTTAGTCCATAATTTGAACATTTCCTAGATCATATATTTAAAATTTTACCGAATCAGTTTCCTCCTCATAGGTAGCTCTAAAAACTTTTTCAACTTAAAAGTTTATTGATTTATTTCACTTGTCGGAAAGGATCAACGAGTTGAATTCTATACACGACATTTCATTGTGGCCAGTTGAGAAATTTTTTTTCTTCAATTATTAAGTTCTACGGATAAAGCAAACTAAGCAGGTAAAGCATCTAATCACTGAATAAATAGAATTGTATCTCAAATAAACTTAATGATGGGATAATTATTGGTCTCATGCATATATATTTTATAGTTATTTCATAACTTAAGGCTAACAACCTCATTTTGAATGGTAAAAAGTATACTTCAGAAAATTGACATAAATAATTCTGATTAATAAAAGCCTGCTAACTTTTTCAGACTTAGATATTCATTCATAATGCATATTTCTACATGAAAGAAAAAACTCAATTATACGAAACCTTTCCTTTAATCATGAGTGGCAAATGAAAAAAAATCTTGGGAGGTGTTGAACCAACTATTTTCAAATACCACCGGTGAATGGAGCGTTCAGTTGGAAATGAACAATAATTTTAAATAAGCAGTATATGACTATTTTTTATAATGGACAATACAATTATATTTATAGTTATTTGGACTTAAAACCCGTTCAATAATCTTATTAACCTGTTATAGATTAATTGAAAGTGCAAAGCCCAAAAGCTCAAATAGAAAATCTAATTTTTAATATTTGCTATTATTAATTTGTTTAGTGAGCCAAAATTAAAGTTCTAGGAAGAAATATACATCTAAAGAGAGTGAGGTGAAGGAAAATAATAATTGAAAAGTGAAGAATATCGTCCTAGCTATGCCAAAAACTAAAAAGCTTATTTTCAAGTAAATTTCTATAGTTATATCTGCACAATGACTAAAACTCAAAAGTTTTTTTAATATCATAAATCATTTTCTATTTACGCTCAAGATTTATAAACATACTAGATGACCAATAATGTAAGTCATAAATCACTTTTTGCATAATACTATAAGGTTCAAAACAAAATTCAACACTCTTTGGTTATACAACAATAACATGGGTTAGATGTCAAATATGAACTTGCAAAGGTGATATTATGACATAAGATTTGTTCGTAATGAATAGTTGTGTTAAAATATCAGATCTTGGAGATCGTATCAGTATCAAAAAAGGAAGGTGCTAATTTTTCTACTTATTCTGATGTAGTATTTTGAGATATGATAAGAGACTCCGTGACTAATTAATGGTGTTATATAAATAATAAATTAAAATACTAAAATCAAATGAAAAACATGGAAAAAAGAAGAGAAAAACAAAAGGTAATAAGAAACGAAGGAAGGGAAGAAAGTAGTAGTATTTCTATATTTATGGTTGTCTCTCGTGATTGTAGGGGAGAGGGGGGATTTATAGGAACAAAGTGACTAGGGTCAAGAGGAGGTAGTAGAAACGAAAGGGAGGTCATCCATCGACAGCCACCAACACTAAGGGTAGGGGTACAACAAAATATACATATTTATAAAAAGTAGTTATAATTCTTAAAAAGAAAAACCAAAAAAGAAGAAAAAGAAAGAGGAGCCCCCACCCAGCCCCGCCCTAACATAAGTCAGGTTGAAGGACACTGCATTCCGTTTTTGCGCTGGCGGGTTCGATGGCTAGGTGAGGGTGTAAGAGGGAGTGAAAAGGAAGAAGGGGAGGCAGAGGAGAGCAAAGGGAGGAGGGGGAGGAAAAAAGGAAGAAAGACGCGGACCGAACGGAAAAAAAGGGGAATGCGAAGGAGTAACATACCGGTGGAAGGAGACAAATATAGATAGAGATATATATATATATATATTAGTATATTATATATATAGTATATATATATATATATATATATTGCTTACATCTTCACTTTATTCAAATAGCCCCAATATGTCGTGAAATCAGTATAGATTCTAAAGTAAGAGTTTGGTTATTTTGAAGGGAGTGCGTCACATTTTGTGAAATCACACAATTGTAGGGGTTCCGGCCGTCGCCGAGATCCGCCGATTTCGTGTTTTTAATTAAGGAGGAAATAAAAATAACATATCAAGTGCAATCAACATGCCAAATATACTTCACAAATTTTAATAACATAAAATAAATAATGGTAATCATACAGTCGTCTAAGATTTGCGCTAACATTATATATATATATATCTATATAAGTGTAACTAGTACAAAATATAGATGATAAAAATAACTGAATTATAATAATTTTTTGAAAGAATAAAAAAAATTTCTTTTTATTAACATGGGAAAAAAAAGACCTTGCAAATTCGACGATCTTTAATTTCTTCAACGGTCAACTTTAAACAAATATAAAATATATTAAACCATTTAAAACTAAAGTTCCGTCTTTTACAATGTGGTGAGGCTTCAAAACGGACAGAGGAGAGAGGGGTGCAGGGGGCCAAAGGGGAACAGACAAAAAGATAATTAAAATAGAATTTTCGGCTTGTACTAAGGAAAGCCTCCATACGACGGAGAGCTGGAGATGTTTCCATTGGCAGCTTTTATTTTAAAATACAAAAAATATAAATTTAACCTAATTGTCAAATGCTTTTAAAATGGAAAGGCCTCCAAAACTGATGAGGAGATTTTTCATGGCACAACCTGTCCCTTTATATCTTCTATTTTTAAACAAATAAAAAATATAAAAGTTAGACTAAGAGTTCGGGGGGGCGGGGAAAGTCGCGGAAAGGCCAGCCCCAAAAGGGAGGAGGAGGGAAAAAAACAGAAGGGGGACCAAGGGAACGAAGGAGAGAGAGAGAGATGAGAGAGAGAGTGGAGAGAGATAGACTAGAGTGAGAGAGGAGAGAGAGTAGAGAGGCGAGGAGAGAGTTGAGAGATATTTATATTCTTATATATATATCTATATATAGATATAAAAGCTGAATATTTAGCTGCTGATGTTGCATGATCTCAATGCCACGTTATTGCTATTTATCAATGTTTCCATACTTTTTCAAAAAAATGTAACGGACCGTTTAGTCGTTTTGAGCAAGCAAAACTGTATTGGCTGATAAAAATGGCGACTGTGAGAGACGGCCCCCACGACGGGACCGTCGCAGGGTCTCGTTTCATAACTATCTAGGAGAATTCTGACTGAAATTGGGTATATGAAAATCGACACTCTCTGAACTAGTGACGGGAATGGCAGGACGGACCGTCCAGGACGGTGACGGACCGTAAGCCCTTTGGTGGAAATTGTCTCTGAACCTGGCGACGACCTGGGGGGGGGTTGGGGGGGGGGTGGGGGGGTGGGGGGGGGGGCGGGGGGGGGGGGGGCCGGGGGTGGGGGGGGTGGGGGGGGGGTGTGGGGGTGGGGGGGGGGCAGGACGGGACACCGTCGCAGGCACGAAGGGCCATCACAGGTTTGCGCAATCCCATGGCTGTGGTCGGATTTCTGTTAAATGTATTAAGGGGGCGGTTGGATATTCCCTGCTTTAATATAAAGTGGTGGGGTTATAGTTAATGAAGTCTATTACTGTCCCTGGGGTTAGTAAAAGCGGGTAACCTTAAGTTAATTAGTGGGTTAGTGCCATCTAGTTTATACTTAATTATATGTATTATTAGGGTTTAAAAGAAAGAGGGTTTGAATAGAGAAAAATAGAAAATACAAAGAAGAGGAGTAAAGACAGAAAAAAGAGATGAGAAACAAACGAGAGAAACAAGAATTTGAAGAATTGCTTGCTTTGATCACGAATCTTCGGTGGAGGTAGGTTATGGTTTTTTATTGCTACTCGTGTAACTCTTTTAATAGCGAGATGATATGTGTTGGGGTAGTATTATTAAAGTCTTCTATATGCTTAATTGTGTTGTATGCCGGATGATGTGATTTTATATATATGATTGTGAGAGAAGTGTGAAATGCAATTTGATTTTGAAACAAGGCACTGAGAAGTCTATTGAAACTCCAACTTTGATAAAAACCTATAGCTCTTGTTAAATGATTGATGCCTGGAATAAAAGAAGCTGAGAAACTTTAATTGTAATAGATGATGATTGCCTGATATAAAAGAAGGCGTAGTTTACTAATAGAATCGAGGATGGTGGGGGCGCGGCTGCACTTTTTTGCACAAACTTTCACGTTAGAAATTGCTTGGGACGCGGTGTCACGAAAATGACAAGTAGATTTAGGGATCGGGTGTTCACGTGGTACACGTATGATTTAGGGCGAAGATCGGGTGTCACGAAACCGGACACGTAGATTTCGGGGAAAGGGATATGCGTCACCGATAGTTAGTTAGAATTTAATGGTTGAACGTTCCGACACATAGCAGTAGGGGATCGGCAGTGTAACCGTACCGACACAGAGGAATAAAGACTAACTGGAGGGATAGGGAGCGGTGTGGACGTACCGACACACGAGAAATAGATACTGAATCGTTGAAAGATGCTAATATACTCAACTTAAAAGAAACATGTTCCCAAAAGAGTAGGTGTTGGAGGCTGAGGCTTCTCTATAGTATGATTGGTGTATATAAATGATGTGTAGTCTTGTAGCTATCACCTGTTAATTAAGTATATAGTTTGATTTCGAGTTATATGAGATATTATGGCTTATATTTGAGTTGGTCCGTTGATACTACTCAGTCCTTGGGTTTGTATGACCCCTACGTTTAGGGTTTTTCTTCTGTTTATTTGTGAGTGCAGAAAACGTGAGTCATTTCGACTTAACAGTAACTCTAGCCAGCTTCATACTCCGGATTATCAGGGTGAGCTATGCTCTAGCTTGGACCTGGATCTTCTTTCTCATGTCGTGATGCCTTTGAAGTTCCCGGCATGGATAGCTTTGTTATTTTCGGTTTTTAGAATACTCTTAGTTAGTTAATTGAGCATAATGTTTGTGGTGGATATTGACTTCAGATTTTGGGGGATAATAATAGATGTTGAATTTTAGGAAGTTATGACATTGGTTTTATTAATGAGTTAAGTGTTTCCATTACTTCTGTTGATATTACATATAAAATTTAATGTTTAGATTGGTTGGTTCGCCACATCTAGAAGGATAAGTGTGTGGTGCCGTCTCGATCCGATGGAAATCGTTGACAAAAAATCATTCTTTATTCTATTAAGAATCTGTTAAAAGTAAATATACTCTTCCATCATATGAGAATTTTAAGTATTTTAAAAAATTTAACCCTTCCTGCAATAAGGGGAGTGGGGATCAGGGGGATGAGATAAAAGAGGGCGGGGGGGGGGTGGAACAGGAAGGGGAGGGGGGAGGAGAGAGAGAGAGCGATATTAGAGAGAGAGAGTAGAGAGATGAGATGAGAGAGATGAGAAGCGAGAGAGGAGAGAGTAGAGAGAGATAGAGAGATATGAGAAGAGATATATATAGATAAACAAAGTTAACCAAATAAGGAATGTTAAGTTTTGATTTATATTTAGAATTCAAAAGTTAATACGAACGTTCCGTAAAGGGATGTATCTACCCGTTTGGGGTGTGCAAAACAAACCTGGTACGGATTGGGTGAATTTGTACATATAATTGCCTTTAATAGTATTATTAAGTTTTGAGTTATTAATGTCTAATGAATTTGTGTCTTCCCCATACTCTATGTTTTTAGTGTGCTTATATATAATACATTGAGATTTCTTCTTTTTTTTTGTTATATACTTGCTGATTCTATTTGCTTTTAATGGAGATGTTAAATTCTAGCATATTCTTTTTTTACTGGTGAATGATCTAATATAGATGCTTCGATGATGATAAGGATTTTTTTTTCCTTTTTATGTTTGTAGATTGTTAACTCATTTTTATCCTAATTAGATTGTTAGTCTGAACGAAAGTTTCTTCATTTTTCAGTGTTGATCAGTACTCATGTGGATGATTTGATGACTTGATAAGGAATAAATTTGTGAAGAAAGAACATGAAGTGTAATATATTTCAGAAAAGTTACGAATTAATTAATCTGGGTATTAATTCTTATTGGGACTCTAAAAAATTCTTATATAGATTGGGATTTTTTTTCTTTTTTATGTTGTAACTGCTTTAACCTTTTATTTGCTTTAATTAGATTATTTAATCTAGCATTTTTATTTTACGATATTAATATAAATAGATGTTTGATGATGTAAGGAATTTGTTTTTCATTTTTATTGTTGTAGCTTGTTACTCATTTCTCCTAATAGATGTAATATGACATATTCTTTCTTCTTTTCCAGGTTTTTGACGTTACTGATATGGAATGATTGATGATAAGGAATAAAAAGTTCAGAACATAGGGGGTAGGGAACATGCATATATTTCAAGAATAGTTGTGACTTTTCGATATTAATCGGTTATAACTTTGATTGACTACTAAAAATATTTATTACACATTTTATAATACTAAATGTTGTAAACTTGTTGTGATGAAAATTATACATATAAAATAAAGTGAAACATAGCGTAATTGGAGAGCATACTGTGCGGTGATTTGTAAGACTGGCAGGAGTGGAATGGGGGAAACGACAGGGGGGGGGTAGGCATCGGGGCTAGCAACACGAGGTGGAGATGGAAAAAAACTGGCAGAGGATTGACGGACGGGCCCCGACGGACCGGCACGGGCACGCATTTTTCCTATGCGGACCGTCGTGAGGTGTCGTTTGCAAATGCAAAAAACACTTGGAAAACTGGAAATTGAGGTACTGAAAATCGGACTCTCCTGACCGTGCACGACGAAATGGCCAAGGACGGACCGTCACAAGAGTGAAGGACCGGGGTAACAGACTCTTTGATGGGGACTAAATATTAGTCTATGGACGGTTTTTGCGACGGACAGCAGGACGGACCGTCGGCAGGCACCGACGGCCCGTCACGGGCCCTGCGTAGTCAGTATAGGCGGGGGGGTCGATCGGTTCGGATTTCTGATTAATTAATTTTAAGGGGCTGTTTTGTGACTATCTCAGGGCTTTTTTTTATTCTATTTATACAAATAATTAGTGTAATGTTACATAAGCTTCTAAGTTTACTTGGGGGTTGTGGTTTTTTACACAAGAGGAACCTTAAGTAATTTATGTGATTTTAGGCATCTTTAAAACTTAATTATTTGATATTAGGGTTTTATAAAAGAAAGGAGGGTTTTTTGAAGAAAGAAAAACAGGAAAGAATAAAGAGAGGAGAACGAGAGTTAGAGAGAGATGAGGAATGAGTTAGAGAGGAGAAGAACGAAGAGTGAGCACAACAAGAAAATTGAGGATTTGCTGGCTGGATCACGATTCTTCGGTGGATGGTTAGGTTATGGATTTTTTTTTTTTACATATATTCGAGTAAAACTCTTAATGCAATGATATGTGGTGGGGTAGTATTATTAAGTCGGCTATATGCTTAATGGTGGTACTGATGATTGCTGTATTATATATAATATTGTGATTAAAATAAGCACATGATGGAAGCGTATTGAATCTTAATTCTTGAACAAAGTAAACAACCCAATCTACTTTGTTAATTGGATGATGCGAATTGCCCTTGGTATAAAAGGAGAGGCTAATGAACCGAAAGTTAGTGAGATTAGGCGATCGGGCGTGTGCCACACCGTATCCGAGGTACCAGGATAGAATTGAGGATCGGAGTGTAGGTCACGTTCCGACACAAGATAGAATATGAGGATCAGAGGGTCACGTTCCGACACAGGGACTCTAGGAAGATGAGGATGGAATGTGGCACGTTGCCGACACAAGTGGGATACAATATGAGGATCGGGTGTCACGTTCCGACAACAGGATAGTATATGGTATCCGGTGCCACGTTTCCGGTGTAACCAGGATAGAATATGAGGATCGGTGAGTGGTCACGTTCCGTCACCAGGATAGTATATGGATCGGGGTTGCCACGTTCCGTGGTACCAGATAGAATGGAGCGGAGGTTGTCACGTACGACAACGAGAGTAAAAATATATGAATCTTGAAAGATACTATAACCAATCTAAAGAACATGTTTCCCCAACGGTATGAATGAGGAGGCGTTGAGTCCTCAGATGTCTTGGTGTCTTGTAACAAGGATTATGGTAATTTGTACTGAAATACTGCAGCTAAGGAATATTAGTTGATTTTATGATGTTACTTGATATAACTATACTTTTCTATCTTTTGAGTTTTGGCCATTGATTACTAGTACTTGTGGTGTTGTAATGACCCCACTACTTTTATGTTTTCTTTGTTATATCGTGTATGCAGCAAACGTTGCCGTCATCTTCGAACTAAACAACAGTAGTTACAAGCCAGTCTTCTTCACACCGGATCTCTCGGGTGAAGCTAATGCTTCTAGCTTGACTGGATCTCCCTTCCCTCATGTCTGTGTGCCTTGAAGTTCGGCTAGGACTGCTTTATTTTGTTTAGATTTTAGAATATCTTAGTTGTCGTAAATGATTCATAGATCGTTGCTGTTGATGCACTTCCAGATTTTGGGAATTAATAGAAGTTTGAAATTTTGAAGTTATTCAAATTGTACGTTTTATTTAGAGTTTAAGTCTTCCGCTCTGCTTTATGTTGATGATTAAAATTGAAACTGATAAGGTTTAGATTGTTGGTTCCCCCCTCACATAGGAGGGTAAAGTGGGTGCTCGTAGCGGCTCGGTTTTGGGTCGTGCAAACGGGTATCAGAGCACATAGGTCGTGGTCCTCTAACGACTCTGTTTTAGTCGTTTTGAGCACAGATTTTATTCTGGGAAAAAACTGGCAGTTTGACGGAGGCCAGCGACGGACCGTCAAGGCCGACGACTGGGGGACGGTCGTGGAGGGTTGTCGTTTCAAAAGCACTTAGAATCTGTAAATTGGGTACTGAAAATCGAACTCGTGAACGTCAGACGGAAATGGCCAGGACGGATCCGTCGTAGGTCGACGGCCCGTCACGGCCATCCACTTAAAAAAGTCCTCTGTTTGCATACGACGGACAGCAGGACGGACCGTCGCAGGCGCGACGGTCCCTGTCCACGGCTACGCAATCCCATTCGGGTCGGATTTCTGTTTTACACGTTTTAAGGGACCGTTTATTGAACTATTCACGCTTTAATTAAAAGTTATAGGGTTAATGTTATAAGTCTAATTACGTGGGGGTTAAAAGAGGTACCTAAGTAAATTAGTGGGTTATTATGTCCATCTTTTATTCTTATTATATATTAATTAGGGTAAAAGAAATAAGGTTTGAATAAAGAAACATAGAAAGAACAGCAAGGAAGAGAGCGAGAATCGATAGAGAGAGAGACGTAACGAATGATAGCAAGGGATTGTTGAAAGATAGCTTGTTGATTCAATTACTTCGGTGTGAGGTAGTTTCAGGTTTATGTTACGAATTCGTAGTGAACTCTTAATAGGGTGAAATATATGTTTTGATACTGTAAAACCCCTGCTATGTGTAAGTTGTATTGCTTGCATGTTATGATTATAAAATTTGTGACGAATTATGCATATACAAGAGATGAAAGTTATTGATCCCAAATCTTGAAAAGAACCCTATATTCCACGATTATATTATATAATGAGAAATGATGATGCCTTAGTAGAAAGAAGGCTTGATTAAATTATATAATGAGATAGAGTGCCTTAGTCATGAAAGAAGCGTTGAAATTACATTAATGAGAATGATGATATGCTTAGTGTAAAAGAAGGGACTGAGAATTGGGGATCGGGTGCCACGTTCCGGTACCAGGATAGATATGAGGATGCGGAGTGGTCCCGTTCGACACACAGGAAATAAATATGGATCGGGTGCCACGTCCGGGTTACCAGGATAGAATAGAGATCGGAGAGTGTCACGTTCCGACACAGGATAATATGGATCGGGTGCCCGTTTTCGGATCTAGGATAGAATAGGAGGATCGGGTGACCACGTTCCCGGTACCAGGGATAGAATGAGATCGGAGTGCTACGTTTCCGGGCACCAGGATAGAACATAGAGGATCGCGGAGTGTCACGTACCGGCACAAGGGAAGAAAGATAATGAATCTTGAAATGATAATGAATATACTCAATCTAATACCTATTCCCAAAAGATATGGTTATTGAGGCTTGAGTCCTCATGTGGTGAACTCGGTGTAGTTATTGATGATTCATGTTGTATGCTACATGTTGAGTATTGTAGTTGATTTACATTATTATTTGATATATACTGTTTCCCTATTTTGAGTTGGCGATGATATCTACTCAGTACTCGTGTGTTTGTACTGACCCCCCTACTTTTTATATTTTTCCTTTGTTATTTGTGTAATGCAGCAAACGTTCCGTCAACTTCAACTCAACAGAATTCTAGCCAGTCTTCACTCACGGATTCAAGGTGAGCTATGCTCTAGCTTGGACTGGGTCTCTTCTTCTTCAGTCTTGATGCCTTGAAGTTCCGGCATGGACTAGCTTTTTAGTTATTTGTTTTAGACTTCCTAGTTAAGTAATTTGAGATAGATTTATTAATCTCTGTGATGACTTCCAGATTTGGGGATAATATAAATTTAATAGTATTAATTGATTTTACTAATGAGTTTAAGTCTTCCGCATTATTTTCTGTTGATATTATTGAAATGTTATTAGATGGGTTGGTTCGCTCACATAGGAGTAACATGTGGGTGCCAGTCGCGTCTCGGGTTTGGGTCGTGACAATCTGGTCAATCAAAGCATTAGGTTCGTTGGTCTCATCCACANCAACCACTTCTTCAAATCCTGCTTGGGTGCTAGACATAACTTTCCCCACAGAGTCTAAACATTCATTACTTTGTTGACTATAGGTTGTAGGAATAACTATTTAGTACGACATCTAAACTAACGAAAAAGTACTTATCTTAGAGGTACTTTTGAAACCACAAATCCCAACTCGTGAAGGCAGTATCCAGCCTCACCTTCTTTGGACAGATCTTGGTAATAAATGAGGTTCTGACTGAAACACTTCATCATCTCAACTCCTAAAGAGGTCACCCTAAATCACTCTTTCAATTCCTAGGGTCTTAGGAAATAGTAGGGTTGGGGTTAGACCCTTAATCTCTTAATCCACGTTAGTGTCTAACCTAAAATCCACCATTTAATTCATGACCTTCTTCATTCCATTCATAGTGTGGGTTGTGAGTATTAGTCTGAGAATACCTTTGCAACGTAACCACCAGTATTCATAACATTCCACTTCTAACATGATCCTAACTACAGTCATCATGCATAATCACATCACTTCATTGTTTCACATTCAACATTATACTTAATTTGGCATATAAAGTACCTGTGAAGACAATTCTCAACTTCCTAACATAGCTGAGGCATATAAATCATAACATCACTTTACTTCACATGTCTATTGCCTTCAGTCCATAATCACCAATTCACAATCAATTTTCATAACTTAGTAAACCACCCGCCACAAAGTGAATCATACTCACTTAGAGCAATTCACAGAACTAGATAACTGATTCAACTTACCCTTCTAATCCAAACATTGACCACCTTTCTACATTCACTCCAATAAATATAATAATAAGCGCCAGAAAGTGCAGAGAGAATCAATATTACAACAACATAATAAAAACAACAACTGACTAACAGTGAGCTAGCAGATTCAGCAAAAACCAAGCCATTAGAAAAAGTTTGAGCAATTCTGACCATTGGTCCAATTGAGTTTGTTATCATCTAACCATAACATGTCTTGAAAATATCATAATCCATTACATTAAAACATTTCATTCAATACCCATGATTAGAATTCAAGATAGAAGACTTTTAGGAATTTGGACACCTTTTTAAAAAAACTTGGATGTGGCCTCTTGGAATGAGAGTACGATAATCAATGATTGAACTACTATACCTATAGGAAAAAAGTACATGAGATTTGGGTGAACAAACCACTAAAAATTTCAATCATCGCAATCTACCTTGAGTTCAGCGTCAATGGAGCTTGGGAGAGTTTTCTTAGGGGAGGGTTTGATTTTCAAGTGAAGTCTAACTTTGGTTTTTTGTTTAGGAGTACTAAATAACTTAAAAAAAACTAAAACCCCCTTAAACAACCAACACATAAAATAAATTAGTAGTATGGGTGCATTTCTAATCATCCCTGAGCGCAAAATTGCAAAGAAGTGTTGCAGGCTCCCAAACAACGGATCAAAGCAATAGTCTCGTTTGAAGCTGGCCATCCTGCGATGTACATTTGGTTCAAAGGCTGAATTTTTTGGGCTAAGCTTCTGTAACGACCGTTGAGTCATTTGAGCAACAGATTTCTTTCTGGAAAAACGGGCTGAGTGAGACGGATCCCTCACTACGGACCGTCATAAGGCAACTCACGACCGTCAGGGGTCCTCGTTCACAACCAACTTATAATTTAGAACTTTTGGTACTGAAGTGACTCTCTGAACGTCACACTGGTGGCAGGACAACCTTCTCAGTCTGACGTGCCGTCAGCAACTCTTTAATGAAATTGGTGGTCTCTGACTTTGTTGACGGACATGCAGACGGACCGTCACACCCGTCACGTCCGTTACTGTCCGTCACCACCAATTCTAGCGTTCACCCCCTGACTGGTCGATTTTTGTTAAATCTTTAAGGGGATTTTTGTACTATTCCTCTTATTCCTCTTATAATAATAAAGTTAGTGGTTATAATGTAATAATTTAATTACTTGGGGTTAAAATGGATACCCTTGAACAAATAGTGTGTTCTTTTATCATCTTTATACTTAATATAATACAAATTGGGTACATCAAAAATGTTTTTGATAAAAAAATGAAAGAACAGCGAGAGAGAGGGTAAACGAACCGAGAAGACAGAGAAGAGACGACCCCGGCAGAAGAAAGCAAAGGTTTGGGAAGATAGCTGTTTGAATCGCCCGATCTTCGTGAAAGTAGGTTTGGTTTAAGCTTTTCATAGTAACGCTTAATATAGCGGAATGATATGTATGGTATTATGTAAAACACTTCTATATGCTTAATTGTGTGTCTGCATGATGTGTTTATATATAATTGTGATAAATACACATGAGGAAGGCCATTGAATCCTAATCTTTCAAACCTCTGTTTAATGATGATGCCTTAGTATAAAAGAAGGCTTGATGAACTAAAAGAATGATGGTTAGAGGATCGGGTGTCCGTTCCGACACCATGGTATAATAGAGGATTGGGTGTCACGTTCCGACACCAGGATAAAATTGATCGGAGTGTCACACGTTCCGACACCAGGATAGAAAGAGAATTAACTGAAATATGATAATATTCTCAAATTAAGTAACCTATTTTCCCAAATGAGTATGGTATTGAGATTGAGTCGCTCTGGTGCACTTGGCGTATTTTATTAAATGATTACCAGAACAGTACTTGTTTTTGCTAATGTTTTTGAGTATTGTAGTTGATTTTATTATATTACTGGTAATATCTATTTTCTATTTTGAGTTGGGCCGATATACTACTCAGACTCCGTGTTTTGTACTGACCCCCCTACTTGTAATTGTTTTCTTTGTTTTTGTGTATGCAAGCAAACGTACCAGCAGTCTTCAACCTCAACGGCAATTCTGCCAGTCTTCATCACGTCGGATCTCAAGGGGACTAATGCTTCTAGCTTTGGACTGGATCACAATCTTCTCTGTCGTTAGGCCTTGAAGTTTTCGGGCATGGACTAGCTGTTTTTAATTTTTTACATCCTTAGTACTCTTAGATTAGTAAATTTGAAGGAGAGATGTTCTTGTGGGTGATGACTTCCAGATTGTGGGGATGATAATTATTAATTTTAAGAAGTTATTTAATCGATTTTCGCAATGAGTTTTTAGTCTTCCGATTATTTCTATTTTATTATGGGGTGAAATGTTGGGATTAAGATGGGTTGGACTTCGCGCACAAGGAGAATAAATGTGGGTGCCACTCGCGAAACCCTTTTGTGGGGTCCGGACAACTTGGTATACAGAGCATTAGTTTCGTTGGTCTCATCACCAACATAACCGGTCTAGTATACTCTAAGGAACTGGGTGACGCCTTTACTTTTCTTTGAAGGCAATAAGACTTTAGGAAATCCATTCTTTCTTTTTTTCGTGCTATTCTTGGATCCATTGGTACTAGGTGATACAAATGGTTATCCGGACCATCTTTCATTCTATTTGCAGATGGTAAACTAAGTCAAAAATCGCGCCACCACACGCAACCTGCAAGACAAGATTACGTCTGAGCCAGCCACTCTGGGGCTGTACTCGAAGAGGAAAGTGGCAAGGGTTCGTGGTAAAGGTTCATGGGAGACTCCTCTAGATGAAGAGACAGGCACCTGCCCATCTAGTACTAGTGCGGTGACTCCTCCACACCGACTGAGGAAGTAGTAAGAGAGGTGGAATGAAGGGGAAAGTGAACAATTGCAGATGAGGAATTACCATCCAACCTACGCCCATATATGATATCAGTTCTTTGCTTATCTTCGCGGTTTATCTGATCAAGGCCCGACACTCTAGTGTTTTTCTTCACCAGTACCTCAGGTTCCGGAAGTAAACGACAGGTCCGCTGCGTGAGGCTCCCCGCATGGATACCTCATTAGAAGTAGGCATGTTTCCTCTCCTCCATTCCTCGTTTGACTACAGGGCCCTATAATGACAAGTGAAATTCAAGAATCAGCAATGAAACTTTTTCATTAAGTTCTTGAAATTGAAAACCTCCCATTCTTCACTTTGCTGAACTCTGAGGATGCTATGATTTTTATGGTTGATTGTCATGAGTTACTACAGAAACATGGCAATTTGGAACGATTTTGGCGTTGAGTTTGTAACCTCTCAGTTTCAGGGAAATGCCAAAAGTGGTGCGGTCACATTTTGAGTGTCAACCCTCGACAGCACCACCGATGACTTGGACGTCATTCTCTAGCTTATTTATGGATGAAGTAATATCCCCCGTACCTTGAGGGATCGGAGGAGAGATGAGTTCTGAGCCTAGAGCAAGGCAAGAGTCGGGTGACTGCGTATGAGGCTAAAGTTTCCATGCATTATCTAGTCATGCCACCTCCCCAGCTTTTGGTTTCAGTCCACAAGAGCGGATCGCCATTTTGTGAGGGGGTTGAGGTCAGATTTGCGATTTCACAGCCTTACCGGTAGCTCTTACAGCAAATCCTTCAAGAGGTGGTATCTTTCGTGATAGAGGTGAGGGTGAAGCCAAATGACTTCACCAGCAATAGACATTCTAAAAGGTTTCGAAGGGAGTTGAGTTTAATCTTTTCTTACTCCAAGTGCAGTGTTTCAGGATGTTTATCAAGCCCGACATATTCAGTCTTCACTGCGACTGTAGTTGGGGGTCCCACCGCAGACCGGTCAACAATCTTTCTCTGAGTTTGGAGGTATCCCCACTTCGTCATTCTCACATAGACCTATCTTAAATCCAGAGAGTGTTATGGATGTTGGGAGACTGGGCATATCCAGAAGTCATTGTCCAAAACAGAGTTACAGATCCTCAAATAGTCAATGTAGAGGTGGTCATGGAGAGTTCCGTCATTCTGGATCGTCGTGGCCCGAGTTAATGGTGTCACCCACAACGGCCGGTGTGACGGGCAAACTGGAGCTACTACAAACAACACATGGTAGGGGCAAGGGGCAGAAAGGTGTATAAGGTCTTGTCGTGTAACTTTCGGGGAGCAAACTCATGTAGATTTAGTTATCTTAGAGATGTTTGATTTCGAATTGTCCTTCTGGTATGACTTGCTTTCCCAAATTTTTGCAAATCTTATATTGTAATGCCTAAAACTGTAACTGGCCAAGCAGAGTTAAGGAGTTAAATTCCCAACTTCAGAGTTGTATAATGAAGGGTTCATTAGACCAAGTGCATCCCCCTTGGGGTGCTCCGGTGTTATTTTTAAGAAGAAGGATGGGAGTTTTCGGATTGTGCACACTACCGGCAATGAACACAGTAACTTTAAGAACAAGTTACCCTCTCCCCCGCAATTGATGATTTGTTCAATCAGATTACAAGGTTGCTTGTGCCTCTCTCAAAAATTGCATTTTGAGATCTGGTTACATCAATTGAAAAATACGGGCCAATACGGATGTGCCCAAGACTGCTTTTCGGACCAGGTATGGGCATATGAATTTCTAGTAATGTCTTTTGGGCTACTAATGCCACGCTTTATTTCCTGAGCTTGATGACGGGATTTCACGCCATATCTGATCTCTTGTGATCGATTTATTGATGATAACTGATATACTCCAAGAGTACAATAAAGAACAGGAGGAGCGTTGAGAATCGTTTTGGAAGTAATTAAGGGAGAAAATACTTTATGCCAATTCTCCATGTGTGAGTTTTTGGCAGAATTAAGTGTCCTTCTTGGGGGCACGTGGTTTTCTAAGGTGGAGTATGGGGGAATCTTCTAAGATTGAAACCAGTGAGCAATTGGTAAGACATATAATGGTCATAAATCAAGGAGCTTGTTGGTTTAGTGCCAGCTACTACCGTCGCTTAATCAAGGGATTCCTCTTCTATTGCCTCCCAACTGACGAACTTGACAATTCAGCATGGTCCCATTGTGTATGGTCGGATGAATGTGCGGAAAGCTTTCATTAGAAACTCAAGACCTTTGTTGACTACTTCACCGATCCTTCTTGTGATTGCATCCTATTCTGGTTTGGGGGCAGTGCTAATGCAAGAGAAGATGTGATTGCTTATGCTTTCGAGGCAATTAAAGGTGCTGAAAACGTACTATCCTACCCATGGATGTAGAATTGGCTTTGCAGTCGGTTTGCCTTAAAGCAATGGGAACACTATCTATATGGGGGTAAGTGCTGGAAGTCCTATAACGGACCTCGTAGCCTACTTATGATGTCCTTACTCAGAAGATTTGAATTTGAGACAGAGAAGGTGGATTGGAACTACGAAGTATTATATGTTCCCATCTTGTATCACCAGGAAAGTCTAATTTGTGGCAAGAACGCCTAAGTTAGAAAAGAGGAGCATGGGTAATTTTAGCCACTTACAATTTTCTATACCGGCCCATGGCTAGAGAGGTTCAGACCTTCTAATGCTTTATGATGTGCAGTAGTCAGCAAGGGTTTTTGAGTTTCTGAAAGCTTTCCTCACATTCATTCCACCATACAAATGGAACGTTCTCCTTAGTCAAGTTCGCATTCTGAGGCAATAGAAAGAGAATCCCTTGATCAAATCGGAATAGCTGCTAAACCAACACAGCTCCTGATTTCTACACATCTAAGTAGGTCTTACCCAATTTCTCACTGTTTCAATCTTATAAGGATCCACCACCTCCATCCCTTAGAAACTACGTTCCCCAAAAAGGACACTGACTCGTGGTGCAAAAACTCACACTTGGAGAATTTGGCATAAGCCTTTTCTCCTTAAATACTTCCTACAGACAACACGATTCTCAATGCTCCTTATGTTCCGGCTTACTCTTTTTTTTGGATATATCAGTATAATCATCAATAAATACGATCACAAAGAGAAATCGATATGGCTTGAAACTCCCGTTCATCAAGCTCATGAAAGAGTGGGGCATACCAAGTAAAAAGCCCAAAAGTCATTACTGATAACTCATAGAATGGCCACAATCGCTGGTCCTCAAGCTCATTCTATTTTCCACCTCCGCTTGCCCGTATTTTCAATTGATGGATAACCAGATCTCAAATCACAATTTTTGATAAGTAACAACAACCCATTGGTAACCTGATCGCGACAATCATCATTCTGGGAAGAGTGTACCTGTTCTTAACATTTACTTTGTTCAATTGCCGGTAGCTATGCACATCCGAAAACCCCATCCTCTTCTTCCCAGAAATAACACCGGAGACCCCAAATGGTATGCACTTGAGTCTAATGAAACCTTTACTTAACAAACTCTTGAAGTTGGGCCTTTAACTCCCTTAACTCTTCTGGAGACTTCTATAAGGAGGTGATGGAAATGGCGAGTACCCCCGGCTCCAGATCATGCCCCACCAAACACCCCCACCCACACAAACACCAGGAAAAAAAAAAAAAAAAAAAAGTTGATAGTCTCTATCCGGTGGATAACCAGGTCATTTGCTTGCCGAAACACGTCCCCGACAACTCCCACGGCCCTCCCCTCGTACCCCGCACCTCACCTTGAAGGTCCTTGGAGTCTGTCTCCTCCCGGCGAGGTGTTCCCCAGACCATCTCCGCCCCTCCCACAACCCCCCTTCCTCCCCCCTAATCAGTCCTCTTCGCCCGCACCCCGCCTTAAACTCCTCCGCCGGCTTTATCCTTTGTCGCCCCCTACAGGCCCCCGGACGCCCAATCACAAATGATCTCTGCAGCCCTTCGTGTTGCCCCTCGGATCCTCAGTTGTTCGTCCTTCTGTGTGCCGCTTCTAGAGTTGTAAAATTTGGAGCACGCCAAGTCATAAACCCAGAATTACAATCGAAATCAATCATTTCTAACATAACCAAGGTCTACATGAGTGTTGCCATCCCCATAAAAGTCACCAGACATGACCTATAACCAAACCTTTTCAACTATCATGGACTTTACCCACAACATGAGGGACAGGATTTAGAAACCTCTTGACTGATGCATGTCAATCAATTCATTCACAATATAATTAAGACCGTAGCAAATGGTGAAGGATACATATAAAATGTGGAGCCATGCTGATTCAAATAATACAGAAGCGCCATGCATCACAAACCAACAGAGTCCTTTTATACAGATCTGATGTCTCCGCTTTCGGACCGCACCCAGTGAAACACACGTACAACAGTGGGGGCCCTATCACTGTCTGCCCCATTTGCCCCTACCATGTGTTGTTGTAGGTAGCTCCATTGTGGCCCATTCACGCCGGCCTTGGTGGTGACTCAACCATTACTCGGCCGACCAAGCCCTCCAGAATGACGGCCCTTCCATACCACCGTACCTCTGACTATTTTTGAGGTCTTTAACTCTGTTTTGGACAATAACTCTTGCTGTGCCCAGGTCGTCAACCAACATCCTAACAACTCCCTTGATTCAAGCATAGTCTCGTGAGAATGACGCAGTCTGGGGATAACCTCCAAACTAGTAGAAGTGTTGGACCGGGTCTCGTGGACCCCAACCCCCTACTACAGTCCTGCAGTGAAAGACTTAAGAGGTTTGGCCCCCAGGGGGGGGGGGTGGATAACCTCCGTGAACCCTGCCCCTCTGTGTGAGAAGACCTTAAAACTCACCTCCCTTACAACATTTTAGATGTCCGATGCCATTTGTGACAGGTCTTTCTGGCTTCACACCCCTCCACCTTATCCCGAAGTCTGCAACTTTCCTGAAAGGATGCGCTGTACCCTACCTGTAAGCTGAAATCCACAAATCTGACCTCAACCCTTCCACAGAGACGGCGAATCCGCTCTGTGGACTGAAACAAAGCTGGGTGGACTAATCCGATAATTGCAGGAACTAGCCTCATACGATCAACGACCGTCCTTTGCCTTGTCTAAAGGCTCAAGAACTCATAGCTCCCTATCCCTCAAGGTCCGGGGTCATATACGTCTACATAAATAAGTTGAGAATGACGCCCAATCTAGGTGGTGCTTGTACGAGACATAATGACACTCAACATGTGCGCCACCACATTTTGTCATTTCCCTGAAACTATAGGTTACAAACTCAACCCAAATCGTTCACTATGCCCATTTTTAATGTAGTCAACATCATACCATCACCCAGAAAATCGTAAGCATCCTCAATTCAAGCACCCTTGAAGACTGGTGGTTTCAATTTGGCCAAGAACTTCCTGAAAAGTTCATGCTGATCACTTGTCCATTATAGGCCCGGTAGTCAATGCGGAGAAAACGATGCCTATGTCCAAATGAGGCATCCATGCGGGGAGCTCACACTAACAACAGCGAGCCTTCGTACTTCGGACCTGAGGAAGCTGGTGAGAGAAACATTAATAGGTGTCTGGCCTTGATCAGATAACCCGCTGAATATAAAGCAAGAAACTTATTCATCCTCTTCTTGTGTTAGGTTGGGGGGTAATTGTCCTCCTTCTGGCACTTGCTCACCTCCCCCTTCCTCACCCTCTCTTACCTACTTACTCCTCAGTCGTGAGGAGTCACCCACCGCGCTACTACACATTAGCAAACAAAGGTGCTTTGTTCTCTTCCTCTATAGGGGCGTCCTCCCACGACCTCTACCACGGCCCCTTGCCACTGCTCCTCTTCGATCACAGCCCCAGGGCTGGCTCAGACTATCTTTTCTCTTGCCGGGTGCCTTGGGTGTTGGCGCAGTTGTTGCTCTGTTTTTCTAACCATCTGTGAAATAGAATGAAGATGGTCAGGATACCAATTTGTATCATCACCTCGATACCAATTGGATCCAGTATAGCACGAATAAAGAAAGAATGAACATTTCCAAGTCCTATAGCCCCTAAAAGAAAAGTAAAGTCGTCCCCCTACCGTTCCATTAGACTCTACTTAGACTCGTTCTTGTGTGATAGACCCACGACTAATGATTTGATACCAGTTGTCCAGACCCCAGAACTGATCGCGAGTGGCAACACACATTTACTCTCACCTATGTTGAGCTGCACTCAACCAACTAATCCCAAGATTCAACCATAATACCAGAAAATAATGCGGAAGCTTAAAAAAACCATTAACTAAATCAATTAAATAACTATCAAATTTATCAATCATTATCCCCAAAATCTGGTACATCACCACAAGAACATCTATACCTCCAATTACTAATCTAGATGAAGTAATCTAAAATCCTAAAAATAGTAAAAAGCTAGTCCGGCTCTGAACTTCAGTCCAGGACATCAATACATGGAAACTTTATGATAACCAGTCCAAGCTAGCGCATCATAGCAGAAGTTAGACTCGAACACCCTGAGATCCGACGTGATGAAGACTGGCTAGAGTTGCGGTTGAGTTGAAGACGATGGTACTTTTTGCTGCTTCCAAAATAACAAAGAAAAACCATTACAAGAGGGGTCAGTACAAACACAGTACTGAGTAGGTATCAATCGCCAACTCAAAACTAGAAAACAGTATTACCGTTAATACATAAATCAACTACAATACTCAACTTTGAGAACAACAATACTGTATCATTATAAAGTACGCCAGTGCACCCCAGAGGACTCAAGCCTTCAATACCATAAACTCATTTTTGGAAACATAGGTTCATTATTTGGAATATTAAATCATATGTTCACATTCATTCTCCTTTCTATCCTGGTGCCGGAACGTGACACTCCGAATCCTTCATCATACTATCCTGGTATCGGCACGTGACCACTCTGATACCATCATCATACTATCCCTGGTGTACGCGAAAACTCACGCAAACCCACACCGAGCCATTCTATCCTGGTGCCGGAACGTGACACTCCAATCCTCATCATATCTATCCTGGTGTCGGAATGCTGACAACTCCGTCCTCATCATTCATAACGTATCCTGGTGTTCGGAATGTGACACCCGATCCATATTCCGACTCCGGTGTCGGATGTGACACCCACTCCATATTCTATCCTGGTGCCAGAACATGACACCACGATCCTCTATTACTCCCGCCTGGATGGTAGAACGATGACACCCCGTATCCTCACTAACCTCATTCTTTTAGTTCATCAAGCCTTCTTTTTAATACTAAGGGCATCTCATTAACAAGAAGGTTTTCAAGATTAGTTCATGGCCCTCATCATGGTTATTTTATCACAATTTATATAAACACATGATGCAAAATACACACATTAAGACATGTAGAAGGGTTTAACATACTACCCAATAACATATCATTACGCTATTAAGAAGTTTATATGAAATAGCATCAAACCATAAACCTACCCCACCGGAAGACGATTGTGGATCAGCAAAGCTAATCTTCAAATTCTTTGCTTTCCTCTTCGTTCTCTCTTCTCTCCTCTTTCTTCTCCCTCTCTCCTCCTGTTCTTTTCTAATTTTTCTATTCGAAACCCTTTTCTTTAACCCTAATTGTCTTATAATTAGTATAAAAGATGATAACATACCCACTATTTGATTTTCAGGTTATCTCTTTTAACCCCCAAGTAATTAATGCTTACTTAAAAACAACCTAAACTTTATAATATAGCCCGAATAGTCCAAAACGCCCTTAAATAGTTTAACAAAATCCACCCAGTCAGGGTCAGCAGCCTGTGACGCCCGTCGTGCCTGCCGACGGTCCGTCCTGCTGCTTCCCGGCACAACGTTCAGACTCAATTTCATTCACTAAAGAGTTCTGTGACGGCCCCGTCATGCCTGAGCAGTCCTTCCGTCTCCATCCCCACGTGACGTTCAAAGAGTCATCTTAGTAACCCCAGATTTCTATAATTTCTTAAGGTTTAGAAACGAGAACCCCCCCTTGACGTCCGTCGTGCCCATGACGGTTCCGTCGTGGGATCTGTCGACGCAGCGATTTTTTTCCAGAAATAAAATCTGCTGCTCAAAACGACTAACAAGTCTTACAAGACTCCTTGGGAGGGTAACAAAATGTGTAAAGAACCTCTGTTCACAAGAATCAATAAGATATTGAGACTATATTGTGTGGGTTATAAACCCTTGTTATGTGTAGTTATTAAAGTTCTAAATCATATTTAAGGGATTACGAATTATCACAAATTGATTTTAAAAATCACCACAAATTGCAAATTCATTTTGTGGCGGACGTAATGGAGGATCTATCAAATCGTCACTAATATACTCGTGGCATAGGTAATTGTGATAGTTTGTAAAACCACCTCAATTAATTTTGTGTGGGTCAAAAAGTCCCATAAATCGATAAAAAAAACTCCACAAAAAGACCCCTTTTTGTAGTGAATATTCGTCGGATTCCCAAAATAGTCAAAGATTGAAGATTTACAGGACATTTTGATGAGGTGATTCGCCAAACATTCAGTGAGTCACTGAATGGGTAGGTCTCCTTGCTGAATTTCTTATCTAGACATGTTTTAGTAATACGATCATAATCTTTTACTTTGAACTCGTATTTATGCAAATTTGGTGGTGTTGAAAAGAAAACTCATAGAACATTAATTTGATAGGCCATAGGTCACCTAACACTTTATATGTTGAGATATATGATCGTTTGAAGTTGACTTCAATATTAATTCATTCAAGAACTTGACTGATAGGAATGCTTTGAAAGTTGGCTTGGTGTTTGAGGTCCCTTATGACCCTAGATCACTTTAAATACCCTTGATACACTTGTTGAAGAATCTTAAAATGCACTATCATGTAGGACATCACCATGTTCAAGCTAATATACTTACGACAAACTATTCAAATTTTTTAAGAGTAGAGTTGTGAAATTTTACATGGATAATCACTTGATTTAGAGGACATAACCATGAAATATATCAATGACACTTCAAGAGTAGTTTCAAATAGATACTATCAATATTAATTTCATGCAAAATGATTGTGATTAATATATATCTTAGTGTGGTGACAACAAGTAAACGACAACAACTACAAAAAACTAGATAGAACAAAAACTCATTTGAGCAACAAAAACAGACCAAGATTCAATGTACTAATAGTCATATTCATGGTAAACATGCCTCACATGTATCATAAGTTTCAAATACTCAAATAAATTTCTGATCTAAAATGTATTTTCGAGAATCCTAACAATATTAATACTTCTAACATTTATGCATCAAAGCAACTTCAATCTTTAGGATACGCTGTTCTAAAGCATTTGAATAGAGGAAACCACATTTATAAACATAAGGGGCCAAAGGATTGCAATTTTAGCTGTTTTGAATGACCTATTGCATTAGAAATTTATCCAATTGAATTTAGAATGTAGCCAAATTGAATCAATTAAGTAAATTCGATCGAAATTGAAAATATGAATAATTATTGATTAATTATATGATCTTATAAATCGAAATATAATTTTATTACTTAAAATAGAGAATTAATTATACATGAATATAAAATAAACTAATTTAAAGAAAGAAAATATGTATTTAAAATACTTTTGAGGCTATTTCCTAAATATTTATATAAAACATGGAAATTAGAATAAACATATATAGTTTTATTATTATTTCTAAAAACTAGCCAAATCATTTGGAAAAAAATTAATATATTTTTAGATTTTTCAAAGACAATTATTTCAAATTGTTTATGAAGTATTATAATTAATACAAATTGCATAGGGTCAAGTGGGTGTTACAACTGCCCTTCTTTAGATAGGATCAATGAAAGAGATTTTGTGCAAAGAAAACGGACGAATTTAATTTTGATTGAAATCATTTTCATCTCTTTGAAAGAAAGGATCCATATGGATTTAAGGAATTGTGGAAGTCCTGGTGTTGAGTTTTCTACATATCTCAAGTTACGTGAAAAATCGGGTCACTTATAATTTCAAAAGACGTTTGATTTGGCACCGATCTAAGAAGAATTCTGAAGCTTTCCAAATTTTGAATTATATAGACGCTGGTAGGCTTGGGAATAGGATTAAGATCGATTAATGGAATACAATTGAAATTTAAATATCCATCCCACCTATATATCTCTTGAAATCAGGAATCATGATGTTTATAATTTACTCAATCAGTTGGAAAGACAATCTAATATGCTAAGATAAACTTTGATCTAGAAAGAGTAACAAATAATTGAGTATGAAAAAAAAATTCTAACATCTTAATTATGATTGTATATTCCTTTACACCCATAATTGTAAACTTACCAGGATATAGCTTTCACAATTGTTAGTGCATTATCACTCGAATTTGAAGATTTGGTTATAACAAGAATCTAAAAAAATTTAATATGTGAAACTGAAACTATCAAACTCCACAAAAAATACCTATCTGTCTTTTGATAAGGGTGTGATTTGATTATGGTGGATGTCCCTCCTCAACTCACGTCAAAGAGTCTGATATTTCTTCATGGACTATGTCTCATTTCGCTAAGAAAAAAAAATTTATTTTTTGGTGAATTTTTTTATGACATCTGCAAATGTAATTTAATTGAGAATGCATCCTCTCAGATGTTCTCGATAAATATTGAATAAAACTAGTTAACAGAAATTTTAACTTATAAAGTGAAGTACTGTCTTTACTATGTTGGTATGTCAGCCTTGTTTTTATTGATATAGAACAAATAAAACACTTTCGAAGTTGATGTGTTTTATCAAATATTTCTCGAACATCAACCTCTTTTAGTTTTGATGTAATATACGATGAGTTGATATGATTCAATATGTTGATAGACCTAGAGACAATCATATCACATCTTTCGGGAAATGATAATGATGACCTCTTGGTAATGATATTACAACCTATGATAAAATAATATAGATTATCCTGTCGACAATGATATTAATATAAGACACTTTCGAAGTTGATGTGATATATAAAATCTTTTGCAAAATTCAATCTCTTTCAGTTTTGGCGTTATATATGATGAGTTATTACAATTCAATATGTTGATGGCCCTCGCGACAATCATATTAGATCTTTCGGGAAATGATATGGATAACCCTCTTGGTAATTGTCAAGCCTCTTTTTTCTCTAAGATTTGATTTTTTATTTGTTTTGAAAGAAAAAGAGTTTTTTCAATTAAAGTGACATTTTGAAAAGGGATAATTATTATTCAGGGTAGCCACTTGGTATTTAGTTTTGGTGTTCCAAGTCACCTTATTTAAATTCCTAATCAAAAGGAAATTTGACTCTATTTTATTGGTCTGCGAATTAGAAATTCGGCTAAGAAATTCTGTTGACCGAGGGGAAGGTGTTAGGCACCCCTCGAGTCCCGTGGTTCTGGCACGGTCGCTTTATTGACTTTAGTATGACTTAACTTAATTTTTGGACATTATATTATTTAATTAATAATAAAATTGTTATTTACCCTCAAATTTATTTTAAACTTATTTGAAATTGGCTTATTTATTTTAAATGGTTTTAATTTTTTCACCGTGCGTCCATTAATTTAAAATTTGAAACATCCGTATATATATAAAAAAATTTGCCTATATTTGTATGTTTTTATTTTTTAATGTTATTATAGAATTTCTCCAAATTAGAATTCATGTGGAAAAGAGATTTTTTGAGTTCAAGATAATTTAGGAATATATATTTATTTATTCATCAGATAAAAAAAAATTTATAAGATTTGAAGTTAGTTTTTATCAAGAAATCCTAAATAGATTAGGAATGTTATTTTTTTTAATGAAACAATTTTTTCCTTTTTTTAAAATATCTTTTTTTCACTTTTTTTTCTTTTTTTTTTTCTGCACGTTTTTATTTAGTTTTAATAATTTTATATTTTTTTGTCTGTAGAGATGTTTCTCTCTTTTGTTGTTTTTTAATTTTTATTTGTATCATATATATTATTTATATTATTTTATGATTTTGTCTTCTTTCCCTTTTTTAAAAAAATCATTTTGTTACTTCTTTTTTTTTTAATATTCTTTTTCATTTTATTGAATTGCACCTTTGATTTATTAGTTTATATTATTATTTTTCATTCTACTTCTCTCTTTTTCTTTTTCTTTTTCTTTTTCTTTTTCTTTTATTTGATTTTTCATTTTTTTCACATGTTTTTTCTTCTCTTTTTTTTTGCACGCATTTTTTTGTATATATTTTGTTTGCTTTTAATTTTTTTTTTTTTTTACGTTTTTAGTCATTTATATAGACATTTTTCGAAAGAAAAAAAAACTGCTATTTTTTTATTTTTTATCTTTCTTATTTTTTCTATTTTTCGTTCAAATATTTTCTTGTTTAACATTCTATTTATTACCTTTTTTGTTAAACGTGTTTGTTTTTTTAATCATTTTTTTGATCGTTCGTTTCTTTGTATTATTGTTGGTGTTTATGTATCGCAATTTTTTTCACTGTCTTCATTATTTTCTTTTATATAACTCTAAATATATTCTTATATTCTCATAATATAAAATGTTAGTAATCGAAGAGATAAGCATTTACTAGTTATTTAAGGAAATTTTTAATCAAAATAAGGTTATTTAAAAACACTCAAACATAGTACACATAAGTTTTTTTAATTCCTATCAATTAAATTTTTAGTGATATCCTATCTGAAACGTCAAACTAAATTCAATAAAGCGTCTTTTTATGAATGGAAAACTAGGGGGAAAGATAGCTAATCTACTTCAAATTTAACCAATTCACAATGATCATAAGCGATATAAATTACAAAACTGCATCGAAAGAGTATATAATAACAATCATAATAACTTAACAATGATTAAATATAATACAGTAATTTGAAGAATTTCATACTATAGATCAAAATTTTTATCCAAGTAATATTTATTTAAACCACGCGAGAATTTATAATTACCTCGCTGCGAAATTTCATACCACAAAACAAGTTGTTATCAACGAATTTGGAACCAAGAGCAAAACCTCTATCTCTAACCTATTTCTCAAAAGAATAACTCACTTTTCTTCTCTCTTTTTTTCTCTCTGTATTTCAATCTGCCTATGTGTGTTTTCTATATCTCTCCGTATATTTTTTTTTCAACTGAACGTGGGTTTATATAATATTTTTTGGGTGAGAATCTGGTGCTAATTTAAAGGAATGTAGTTTATTGGAATTAGGATTAAATTTAAAAATTAGTTGAGAAAATTGGGGTTGAGATAAGGATATAAAATAAATAAATAAATAATAATAATAGAAAATTAACAAAACAAAAATAAATGACAATTGTGTATACTTTAAAAAAAATCGTCCCAACAAAGTAAAAAAATAAAAAATAAATAGATGGGATGAGATTTTATAGGAAAACAAGTTAGGAAGCTGAGAATAATTAGGATAAGGTAAAACAAATTTGAAATTTTTAGGACTCCTCTTTTATTTTATTTTTCTATACTTTTTCATAATATTTTCTGAATTATTATTATTTTTAGACTAGATATAACTAACAAATAACTTAAATTCCCAACTTCTATTTATCAATTTTTTATTATTATTATTATAAATTATAATTAATCTTATAATTTTTATTAATTTAAAATTTATTATTATTATTTTATTTTATTTTAAATATAACCCTTTTTAAATTGGTGTAAAATATATTATGTTTTGGTAAAAAAATTAGGTGGTCACACTATGCCCCTCTTTGCTTGGAAACATGAAGAGTTTTAATGCAAAGACGTGAACAATGTGACTAAATTTTTACCGAAACATTTATGCCAAAAATGTGAAAAATTTATAATAGAGAGGAGGTTTGACTGTGTCCTAACTTTTGAAAAATTACCTATCCTAAGTTAGGTAGTCGAGTGAGGTTTTGTCGAGATTTCGGTTCGTAGCTCCAGCTATTACATAAAAAAAATGCAGAAGGAAGGATATGAAATCATATTTACTCTGATAGTGCTAAGTCTTCATTTTGAATTCTCGGACAATGCTTCACTCTCTTCGGTAGGTTAATCGATTCTGAACTTTGCTCTGGACATCTAAGTTTAAGACTTGAAACTTAATGACTTGACTTCAGCTACTGACGTTCTTCCGCATTATATTCTTGAAAACTTATTTTCTTGAAAGGATGAATTCTTTTATTTTTGAACTGCAAATTTGTGTACTATGTAGAAACCTGCACACGAAACAAAATTTTCTACCTAATTTGCACTAGAAAATTTTGTGAGTTATTGATGAAAGCTATAAAAGTCTGTACTAATAATAAAAATAATGTTTTTCTAGCCATTATAAAATACAAAAACAATAAGACAAAAGGGAGTTTTGTACCCAAATTGCAACCAGGGGTTATTGTGCCCTGTGAAGACATGAAAAATAAAATAGGGGTCATTCTGCCCTATATGTTACCAGGGGTTATTATGCCCTATGAATACATTAAAAAATAAAATAGGGGTTATTGTGCCCTATATGTGATCCCGGGGTTATTGTGTCATCTGAAGACAAGAAAAATAAAATAGGGGTTATTGTACCCTATATGCAACCAGAGGTTATTGCACCCTGTGAAGACATAAAAAATGATAGGGGTTATTTTGCACTATATGCAATCCAGGGGTTATTGTGCCCTCTGAAGACATGAAAAATAAAATAGAGGTAATTATGCCCTATATGCAATCAGAGGTTATTGTACCCTGTGAAGACATAAAAAAATAATAGGGGTTATTGTGCCCTATATGCAATCCAGGGTTATTGTGCCCTGTGAAGACATTAAAAATAGGATATGAGTTATTGTGCCCTATATGGAATCAGGGATTATTGTGCCCTGTGATGACATGAAAAGTAAAATAGGGATTATTGTGCCCCATATGCAACCAGGGGTTATTGTGCCCTGTGAAGACATTAAAAAAAAGATAGGGGTTATTGTGTCTTATATGCAGCCAGGGGTTATTGTGCCCTGTGAAGACATGACAATATAGGATAGGGGTTATTGTGCCCTATATGCAACCAAGGATTATTGTGCCCTGTGAAGACATAAAAAAATGATAGGAGTTATTGTGCCCTATATGTAATCCAGGGGTTATTCTGCCCTGTGAAGACATGAAAAATAGGATAGAGGTTATCATGCCCTATATGCAACCAAAGGTTATGGTGCCCTGTGAAGGCATGAAAAGTAAAATAGGGGTTATTGTGCCCTATATGAAACGAGGGGTTATCGTGCCCTATGAAGATATTAAAAAAAATAAGATAGAGGTTATTGTGTCGTATATGCAACCAGAGGTTATTGTGCCCTGTGAAGACATGAAAATATAAGATAGGGTTTATTGTGTCTAATATGCAACCAGGGGTTATTGTGCCCTATGAAGAAATAAAAAAATGATAGGGGTTATTGTGTTCTATATGCAATCCAGGGGTTATTATGCCCTGTGAAGACATGAAAAATAGGATAGGGGTTATTGTGCCCTATATGTAACCAGGAGTTATTGTGCCTTCTGAAGACATTAAAAGTAAAATAGGGGTTTTTGTGCCCTATATGCAATCAGGGGTTATCGTGCCCTGTGAAGACATTAAAAAAAAGATAGGGGTTATTGTGTATAATATGCAACCAGGGGTTATTGTGCCCTGTGAAGACATGAAAATATAGGATAGGGATTATTGTTCCTTATATGCAACCAGGGGTTATTGTGTCCTGTGAAAATATGAAAAATAGGATAGGGGTTATTTTTTTTACTTATATTATTATTATTTAATATTATTTTATTTTATTTAATTTTTATTAGTACATTGACCAATTTAAAAATTAAATAAAATGCTCCAAATTTTATTAAAAAAAAATAATCCTTTTTATTATTTTTTTGTTTTGCATATTATATGAGAGACAAGGATTCAAAAACATATCATCAAGGCGTTTGTCTTTAGCGAATTACTTGCATGATTTTTCTTTATAGCTCTTTCAGCCTATAAGTTTATTTCTATCTTTATTGTGTTCATGCAAAGACGGAATGTCATCATTTGATAAATGGTTTCATTCGTGATTTTTTACCAAGTAGATGTTCTTAACTTTTTACTGTCATCTTATGGTTCTCGTGAGAGTTTTCACTCATAAGTCCCTCTTATTTTTTTATTTCTTTTTTTTTTGTAACATACCATAGGCTACAATGTCATGTTTCAACCCTTGGACATTTGAAATAGCATGATCATTTTTTTATTGAGTGATTAGATCGAACCTCAATGAAGGGCTGCATACGTATCTTCTTAGGAATCAGGTCGAACCTAGTTCAATAAAAAAATTGATTTATTTTTAAAAATACAATGAAAAAATTAAAAAAAGAATTAGTTCATGTTTGATAATGCCTTGACTTTAGTTGGTACCAACAATTAGTATTATGCATATGAACTACATTCAACTACTTTCCAATAAATTTGAGGTCAACTTTTATAATTTAATAGTTTCAAATTGTATCTCAAATAGGCGGTCACGACCCAAAACGAGACGCGAGTGCACCCATCATTTATTCTCCTAGTTGAGGAACAACAGAATTAATCTCAATTATTTCAACGCAATGATTAAACAGGAATATTAATGCGGAAGACTTTAAAACTCAATAATAGACACAATAACTAACTTCAAAATTTATATCTTATTTATTCCCACATCTGGAAGTCATCACCAACAAGAACATCTATCCTCCAAATTACTAAATCTGAAGAGTATATATGAAGCTAAAGATAAATGAACGTCTAGCCATGCCAGAACTTCAAGGCATCAGACGTAAATGAGAGAGAATAGTAGTAGTACGGTAGGAACAATGCTCACCCTAAACGTACGTGATGAAGAAGACTAAAGTTGAGGACGAGTTGAAGACGATGGCCGTTTGCTGCACTCCACAATTAACAAAAGAAAACCAAAACAAGTAGGGGTCAGTACAAGGACAAGTCCTGATGTAGGTATCATCGGCCAACTCAAAAGAGAAAAGCAATATATATCGAATAAATCATTAAAAACCAACCAAATACTTAACATGGTGATAGCAAAAACATATGAGAATACTTTTTGCAACAACACCAAACAGATCTATAAGGACTTCAAGCCTCCACACGTACTCACTTAAGATTAGGGTCTTCAATATAGCTGGTATATTAGCATAATTCAGCTTCCTTCTCTTTGTTCTTTCTTGTTCGAAAATGTGACCAATCCGATCCATACTACTATCATGGGTGTCCGGAAAGTGACACTCCGATCTAACTATCATGGTGTCGTAATGTGCACTCCGATTCATCCTATACTATCCTGGTGTAGGAAAGTGAAACTCAGAGCCTCTACTTCCGGGTGTCGAGAAACGTGACTACTCGAATCCCTTTAGACTAACGTGTCTGGTTCGTGAAACCCGATTCCATACCCTCATTCTTTAGTTCATCAAGCCTTCTTTATACAAGGCATCATCCCCCTAACAATAGGGATATTTTTATTAAGTTTAAGATTCACAGCTCCTCTTTCCACTCCACTACAATTACATAATCACATCTTATGCAAGCATACAATACGAATATAGAAGGACTTTACAAAAGCTACCCAATACAGATTCATTCTGAGGCGTATTAAGAGTTTACTATGAAATAGCAAAAAACCATAATCTACGCTCCACCGAAGATATTAGATATGATCAATCTCACTTTCTCCAAATCCTTGATGTATCTTCGTTCTTCTCTCTCTTCCGCTCGTTTTCAGTTCTCTATATTTTTAGTATTCAAACCCTTTTTTTCTTTTACCCTAATGTTCAAATATTAGAGTAAAAGATGATAAAAATAACCAAATTTTATTTGAAGGTTATCTCCTTTAACCCCCAAGTAATTGACTAATTAACATTAATTCACTAAACTTAATATTATAAGCATTGAATAGTCCAAAACGCCCCCGTTAAAAAACTTGTTTAACAGAAATCCGACCCAGTCAGGGTTACGCTAGCCTGTGAAGGTCCGTCACGACTGTGACGGTCGAATGCATGTCTTCACAAAGTTCAGAGGAGTTATTATGTGGGGTGGAAAGATTTGTGTGACGTCCCGTCGTGGCCAACGACGGTTCCGCCATTCCTTTGTGACGTTTTCGAAGAGAGTTTATCTCACTTCTCAAATTCCAGGATCTAAGTTTTTTTGGAACGAGAACCCTCCGACGGTCCGTCGCGCCCAGCCGGTCCGTAGTGGGAACCGTTCTAGACCCAGGACAGTTTACCAGAATAAACTCTTATTCTAAAACGACTAAATACAGGTCGTTACAATAGATAAAATTACCCATCGGTGTCCCTTAACGATCACCAAGAAGAAAACAAGCTGAAAAGGTGAGTACCTAAATCTGTAAACAGTGATGCGGGTATTTTTCTTGCCATATGCAGCATCTTCTCCCAAGTGACCTCTTCAACTGGTCGATCCTCCATTGAACTTTGCTGAATGGCATTCCTTGATCTCAACTTCCGGCTTTTACTCATCCAGGCAGAATGGGCAACAGGCTCATCCTCATAAGACAATATTATCATCAAGAAGAACTGAAATCCCAACGAATAATATAGGTTTCCCTCCTCATTGTGGTACCTTTCAGCATAGACATATGAAATACGGGTGCACCTCTGGCAGTCCTGGAGTTAAGTGTCTAATTCATAAGCTAACCTCTCCTACTAGTTAAGTACTTCAAATGTCCAATATACCTTGGGCTTAGCTGTACCTTTTATTGTTTACAAACCGCATCACTCCTTTCATTGGGGAATGAAACCTCAGCAAGACTTGTTCACCCCATGAACTCCAAGGTCTCTAACTTTCGATCTGCATATTCCTTTTTGCCGACTTGCGCCGCGCCTAAAAGCTTTTCTTGAAGAATTGCACGTTCTAAATATCCATCAGAAGATCAGTAACCAGGTGCCTCATCCTCTAATGCATCAAACCAACCAATGGGAGACCTACACTCCTCCTCCAATTACATGATTCGAATGTGGCCATATCAATACTGGTTATTAGCTATTATTGTATGAGACTCGCTAATGGGGTAAGAAAGTTATCCAATGACCACCAAAAATTCTATCACACATGCACGAAGCATATTTCCAACTACCGGAATCGTTCTCTCAGACTGACCACGGTCTGATGGGTGAAACTGAACGCAGTTTAGTTAATAAGGTCCAACTAGTACCTTAATTTCAGCTGAAATGTTCTACCAAAACTGAGCAGGTAAACTGTCGGTACCTCTTCTATATGATGGAAGTGAAAGTGGAACTCCATGCAATATGAACAATTGCTGAGGATATAGGCGTTTCGGATACTTCTCTGCATTGAAGTCAATCTTGACCAGGAATGAATGTGGAGCAGTACGGGAAGCAGCTAATCGTTCCACAATTATCCCAAATAGAATCACTAACCCAATGTCTTTGGAAGACAACCACGAAGTCCATTGCAATCTCTCCACTTCCATGCAGGGGAATGGGCATTCTCATGGAGTGGTTCTCAGGGCCTCTGGTGTTCATACTGTACCCTGCCTGACAATTCGTGGCATTGTGTGACAAAATCTAACAAGTCATGCATTCATATTACTACACCAAAAATTTGCTTTAGGTTACGTTACATCTTGGTTGCACCAGGAGGATAGAAAATCCTGAACTATGATGCTCTGTAGAATAGTGTGAATCAAATCATCAACACGAGGCACACATATCCTTCCCATTGTATCCTCAAAACACTTCCCATCGATTTTGCTCCTTTATCCTCTCCTAGCAACACCTTATCTCGGATCCAAATAAGTTCTCATCAGTAAATACTCCTTAATTTTGTCAAGGAAAGGTAAGATCTGCTCTCCACACAGTGCCAAAAACACTTGCGCCTTCTCTAGATTCCTAGCCTCATGGAAATCATTAGCGAGAGTCTGAATCCTCCTAGCCAATGGGCGTCGAGATAGGGAAACTGCAATGTGAGCTAGAATTCACATGCTCCCTGCCTTTCTACTCATAATGGCATTCACAAAATTAGGGTCTTTTTCCCCCCCTCGGGTGATACAGATAGTGATTATCATAGTTTTTCAGTAGTCCATCCATCTCTTCAGTCTTAAAAAAAATTCAAATCTTCTGAGTAAAGAACATACTGTAACCTTACGATGACCGTTATAGGACTTCACACTTAACCCCATATAGATAATGTCTCCTTGCTTTAATGCAAACACGACACCGGCCAACTCATAAATGCATGGGTCGGATAGTTGCGTTCATGCACTTTTAATTGCCTTGATAGCCTAAGCAAGCCACATTTTCTCTTCTTTGCATTAGCACTGCACCCAACCCAGACTAAGATTGACAAATAAATAACAATTGAATGAAATTCTTGCCTTCTATTGCAAGGTCAAGTGGTTTGCAGTGTCCACAAGGTCTGCGATTCTGGGGAGGAAGCTTGCTTACATTCATTCCGACATACAAATGGACCATCCATGACTTAAGTCAAATTTATCATCAGTTGGGAGCAACCGAAGAAACTCCCTTGACAACTCGATGGTTAGTAGCTAGCTAACCAACCAAAGCTGCACCTCTTGTAACATTAGTGGGTCTTACACAATTCTTCACCGCTTGATTCTTGCGAGGAAGGATCCACCATCACTCATCCTTAGAAAAACTACGGGCCCAAGAAGGACATGAATATAGCCAAAACTCCACTTGGAGAATTTGGCATAAAAGCCTTTTCCTCAAGTTTCACAACACAATCCTCAAGTGCTCCTCATGTTTTTCCTGCTCTTTGAGTATACCAGGTATATCATCAATAAACACAATGACAAAAGAGATCCAGGATTATGGCTTAAAAAATCCCGTAATTCAGACTCATGGAACTTTGCTAGCGGGGGGGGGATTCGTAAGTCCACAAGACCATTACAAGAATTCATAATGCCATACTGGTTCGAAAAGCAGGTCTTTGGCACATCTGTTGCCCGTATTTTCAATTGAGATAACCAGATTCTCAAGTTGATTTGTGAGGAACGGTAACAATGGCACACTTGTAACTGGTATGTCTCGAACAGAATCATCAATGCGAGGAAGAGGAGTAATGTTATTCCAGTTAATTTATCAGTTGCCTGTAGGTCTATGACACATCCGAAACACTCCATCCTTTGCTTCACAAAATAAAACCGGAGCACCCAAGGGGGAATTTGCGCTCGGTCATGAAAGCCTTTACCTAAACACTCTTGATAGTTGGGCCTTTTACGCATAACTCCGCGGGAGCAGATTATATAAGGGGGTATGATAAATGGGCGAAAGTACCCGGGGCCAGATCAAGCAAAAGTCAATTATTCTATCCGGTGGCCATAAAAGGAAGGTCTGCAGGAAAAAACATGCCAGGAAATACTCTACGGCTATCATAAACGCGACTCAATTGAAGTACTGGGTAGCTATAATGCCCTGAGGTGTGCCAAGAAAAGAAATTAAAAACCCTTTTACTAATCATTCTCTAACACGAAGAAAGAGAAGGAAAGGATGATGATACGAAATGGAGTGGAAGTTGTAGTCAACCTCCCCACTAACGTGCTGTCCAGCTGGTAACGTTACAGTTGTAGACACTTAAAATCGTAAGATTGCAAAATTCGTGAGAAAGCCAAGTCATCACAGAATTACATCGAAATCAACCATTTATAAGATACCATAGGTCTAATGAGTATTGATTCCCCCAAAAGTCACAACAAGTACCTATATACCCTTTCAACTATATCAGCAGACTCACCCACCGTGGTAGGAATGAGAAACACGAACAGGCACATTGTCAAGCAATTCACAATGTAAATTAAGACAGAGCAAAAGGAGGAAGATACATATGAAAATGTGCGAGCCAGGATCAAATAATACAGATATTGCCATAACAACAACAAACAAAAGATTACCTGTTTTGTGGATAACATGAACTAGGATTGCTCCGCTGTTCGACCGGCCCAGGGAAAGAGTGAAGAATGGGACTACATTTGTGGTTGTTGCGCCTATCACCGTCTGCCCGTTGCCCCTATCACGTTGCGCTTTTGCAAGAGTAGTGCCCATTTGCCCCGTTCACCCGGCCGTTTTGGGACGCCACCCATTACCCCACGGCCACCACTCTCCAGAATGAAGGCCTCTTCCATGAACTGACCTCTAATGGACTATGGGGGTCGTAATCTGTTTTGGAAATACCTCCTAATATGATCTCAGTCTCCCCACATCAATAACACTATCTGGATTCTAAGGCATAGGTCTCTGTTTGATGAACGACGAAGGTTGGGAGATAACCTCCCAACTGAGAGGAATGTTGGATGGCCTGCGATGGACCCCCAACTACAGCCTGCCAGTGAAGACTGAATAGGTCGGGCTGTTGGTAACCTCGTGAGACCCGTGTCATCTTGAAGTAAGAACCATTAACACACCTCCCTTACAAACTTTCTTAGGAGTCGATGGCAGTGAGTCGTCATGGACTTCACCCTTCCACTTCTATCACAAAATATATCACCTCCTGAAAGGATTTGTTTACAAGCTACTTAAGGCTGAAATCTGCAATCTGACCTCAACCATTTTCAGCGAAACGGCGAATCCGCTCTTGTTGTGGGACTGAAAGCCAAACTGTGGTTGGCATACCTGGATTAGCGCTTGTTCGCAACTAGCCTATATTTCAGGCAAAACAGTAACCGACATCATGGCGACTATAGGCTTAGAATTCATCTCTCTCCTATCCCCGAAAGTCCTGGGGTATAACTTCTCCATAAAGCAAGCTAGAGAATGATGCCGCCAAGTCATAGGTGGTGTGGTCCCTCGTGTGGTTGGGCACTCAACATATGACCGCCACACCTCCTTATTTTGGCGTTTCCTCTTGACATGATAGGTACAAACTCCACACCAAATCTTTCTTTACTATGTGCCCATCTTATGTAGCAACTCATGATAATCAAACCAGAAAATTATAGGCATCCTTCAGATTCAACACCCTGAAGACTGGAGGTTCCAATCAGAATTAACGAAAAGGTCTGTTGATTCACTCGGTCATTATAGGGTCTGTGGTCAAGCGAGGACGCGGCCTATTTTCCAATGAGGCCGGCATCCATGGCGGGGAGCCAAGCAGCGGCTGGTGTAATCTCGGAATTGGTGCTGGTGGTGCAGGAAAACACCGGAGGTGTCTGGCCCTTGAAGATGAAACCCGCTAAGCTAAGATAAGAAGAACCTGGTTAATCATCTCTGGGGTAGGTTGGGGTGGATAATTCCTCAATTCTGTCACTTGTTCATTTCCCCTACCTCACCCTCTCTTTTCACCTCATCAGTCGGTGGAGGAGTCACGCCATCAGTATGATGGGGCAGGTGTTGTACTCTTCCTTAGGGACGTCCACCCGCGATCTTACAACGGCCCTCTACGCTCCGGCCTCCTTCTTCAAGATACAGCCCAGGGCTGGCCTCAGGACGGCATATTGTCTTGTCTGGTGTTGGGGTATGGCGCAGTTGTTTGCTCTAGTTCTAACCATCTGTACGAAAAGAGTGAAGATTGGTCAGGATTACCAATTTGTATCACCTAGATACAATTGGATCCAAGTAATAGCACGAAAGAAAGAAAGGAATGGAATTTTTTAAAAGTCCTATAGCTCTCAAAGAAAAGTATAATGGCGTCACCCTCCTACCGTTCCTCAAAAGACTATTACTAGACTCGTTCTTGGTGTATGAGACAATGAACCTAAGTGATCTGATAACAAAATTTTGTCAAGACCCAAACCGAGCCGTCGAGTGGCACCCACCATTTATTCTCCTTATGTGAGCGAATCCAACCAATCTAATAGCCCACATATTTCACCATAATAAACAGAAGTATAATCTGGAGGCTTTAAACTCATTTAATATAACCATAATAATTCTAAAATTTAATACCTTTATTCTCCAAAATCTGTGGAATGTCATCACCACACGAACATCTATCTCAATATAAATCTAAGAGGTATTCTAGGAATCATAAATAATATGAGACGCTCTCTTATGTCCATGCCAGAACTTGTATAGGAATCAAGACGTAAAGTGAGAGGAATCAGTCCGAGCTAGGAATAATTAGCTCACCCTGAAATCTGACGTGATGAATGTACGCGACTACAGTTGAGGACGAGTGATACGACGATGGACGTTTGCTTGCACTCCACAATTAACAAAGAAAAAACAAATACAAGTAGGGGGTCAGGATAAGACCACAAGACTGGTAGGTATCATCGGCCAACTCAAAATAGAAGCAAATATATATCGTATAAATAAACCTAAAACCAACAACTACTTACACAGGTGATAGGAAACAAGTATAAGAATCCTTGTTGCAACAACACCAAACACATCTATGAGGAATCAAGCCCTCCACACCGTACTCACTTAAGATAGGTTCTTGAATTAGTGTAAGTAGGATAATTCAAGATTCTTCTCTTGTTTCTTATTGTGTCGGAACGTGTTGACACTCCCCGATCTCTATATCCTGGTGTCGGAACGTGACATCGATCTCTACTATCTGGAGTGTCGGAGTGACACTCCGATCTCTACTTTCCTGTTGTCGGAGCCGTGATAATCTCGAGCCCTTACTACTATCGTGCGGGTCGTAACACCCGAGTCCATTACCTCATTCTTTTAGTTAATCAAGCTTCTTTTAACCAAAGGCAATATAGATTCACAAAGTGGCTTTAAGGTTTAAGAATTCACAGCCCATGCTTTCAACCCACTACAATTACAAAATACATCATGCAAGGGCATTACAATAAGCAGTATAGACAGGACTTTACAAAACTACCCAAATACAATAAGTTCGCTATAAGAGTTTACTATGAAATAGCAAACCATAACCTACCTCCACCGAAGAATCAGATAGATCAATCTACTTCCCAAATCCTTTGTCTCTTCGTTTTCTCTTCTCGCGCGTTCTTAGTTTGTTTCTATTTTTCTATTTCAAAACTTTTTTCTTTACCCTATTGTCATATTAATTAAGTTAGAAGGATGATAAAATACTAAACCACTTTATTTCCCAAGGTTATTCTCCTTTACACCCTACGTAATGCAGTATTAACATTCAATTCTAAATTTATAATTATTAAGCATGAATAGCTCCCAAAACGCCAAGTCCCCTTAAAACTTTTATACACACGACAGATCAGACCCAGTCAGTGGTTACGCAGCCTGTGAAGGTCCGTCAAGATTGTGACGGTCAAGTACTGCATGTCCGTCACAAAGTTCAGAGAGTTAATTAGGTGAATGAATTTGGGACGGCCGTCGTGCCAAGCGTCCGTCTGCCATTCCGTTCGTGAAGTTCAGAGAGTTTGGATCTCAGTTACTCAAATTTTCAGGATCTAAGTGTGTTTTGGAACGAGACACCCTCGACGGTCCGTCGCTGCACATGACGGGTCTGTCGCTGGGATCGTCTCGACCCAGACAGCTTATTACCAGAAATAAACTATACTGATCAACACGACTACTAAATCAAACAGGGTCTGTTAATTATGCTAAGCTAATTTACAAGATCAATTTTGCTTGTCAAAATTAAGGTGATAGAATTTTGTATCCGTCTGTTTCAATGCATTTTAATTTGTAGACATATGAAATTTTACTTCCACACCAATATAATAATTGTTTTAGAATTATTGTATCCTCATGTTTCAAATGCATCTCAATTATGAAAGTTCTACTCACACAATATATATAAAGTTTAGATCGTCTGTAGGACCTTTTTTTTTTTAGAGTCACTCACAGTCCGAAGAAAGATAGTCAATACATGAGGATTACGATATCCATATGGCTTGCCCTCATGGAAGCATTCCCTTAATATCGAGGAACATAAAAAATGAGATCAAATAGGGAATTGTCTATTTCTTGTAATGAGGTCTATGGAAGGTTAGTGATATTCATTGGGATAGAGCGACTATTTCCTCCTTTAGAATTTGCACAAGCTTTGATTTTGGTAATTCATTTTTGCATTTGAAGTCCTTCTCAATTTATTTTTTCTCTTCACCTTTTTTTGATTCGCCCTCCTTTTTGTTTGGAGTTTTTTTTATTTTTTTTATTCGTCTTTTTTTTTTTGGTTTGACATTATCAATTTATTATCCAAATGACTGGTCTCTGACGTTATGTAGTTATTTTAATAGCTGCGCTTCAAGGAGGTTTAGGCAAAGGTAATAGTGCATTTTATACATCTCAAAGGTATGGTAAGATGTGGTTATCAAATAAATATAAGGCTCGAAACAGATAAGTTATATGGATAACATGTCAGTTTTCGGTAGGCTTGAAAGGCCACAATCGAATCAAAGAGAAAGCCTATAATCTTCTCGAGTAACTGTGCTCAAAATTTCGTCTCAACCAACATTCAGGCCAATGATTTTAGATCAGCAAAATCAGTTCCTTTGAATTTTACGTTTAAGCTCACCACAAGAATTTTAAACAATGAGGTCAAATTTATTTTATCTATAATTTAAACAAGATATTCTAGACATATGACATAAAATTATTGAGAGATTTTCAATGAAAAGTCTATAGGTCACAACAAAGTGATCTGTGTCTTACCAAATAGTGTAAACATTTTTTGACTTAGCTAATCCTGAGCATGTGTTTACCAACCAAGTCAAAGAAAAAACCTCTATATTTTTTTTTGCCCCAGCTTTAATGTTGACTAGGATTTTTCGATTTTTTCTCAGTGGAAGAAACCTCAAATAATGTGCTTTATGTATATGTTTAAAACAAGAATCAGGTCTACTGTAGTTGAAATATAAGTTAAAAATAATGTTTTCGTAAGACAAATTCCCTTTGAATCTATACACATATATTTTATTTTTAATTTTTAAATAATAATTAAAGATTGTTTTTGAATTTTTATTTTTTGTTACTAAGGATCACGAAATCCAAAAATGGTTCCGCCGGGGGGGGGTTGCCTACATATCTTATCAGGTGCGAATCAGGTGTGCGTAGTCTGTAGTTCGTTCAGATGGAACATAAATATTTTTGTTAGAAATTGTTGATAAATTCAACTTTTTCTTCGGTTTAAAGTGAATATAAGAAAAATTTACAATATTTTTTTGTGAACTTTACAGTTGTAAAGAAAAACTTTTTCTATGTCTGATTTTAATTTCAAATGGTAAATTGAGTACTATCCTAGATGATTCGATCTAGTAGAGTCTTTCATTACATCATATGGATAAAGGGATTTCAAATATGAAGTTATACTAGGAAACAATCATATTTGGTTACAGTTATCAAGCTAAACGTCGTGGGAAAAAAAGATCTAGACTGGATTAACATCGAGCAGACAACTCGAGTTTAGAAGTATGCAACGTCCGATAGTAGGGGCTTTTCGGCTTGTTGCATGGGTGCTCCCCTATCATACTATGTGTGACTAAATAACCTTCACCCATGGACCGAAATCCACGCTATCTTTGATAAAAAGTTGCGTCCGCATTCACCAGTTCCCAGATATTATTATTTTTAAAATAGAATATCAGAATGGTTGTGAGAGCAGATATTAAATCTCAATTCAAATATGATCAAACATTAAATAAATAAACAATTAGCATGGTAAGTTAAATAAATACAATATCCAATAGGCTGTACATATCATAAATATAGTCATACATAAATCAATATTTAACAGCTCGGAATTTCTAGTTAGTGATCCCCAGCGAGTAGTCGCGATTTGAAAGAAAAACGATGGTTTTTCAAATTAACGTGACATTTTGAAAAGGGGGTGATAATTTATTATTCAGAGTCCCACTTGGAATAAGTTGTGGTGTGTGCAAGCCCACCTATTTAAATACCTAATCAAATAGAAATTGACTCATTTGGTGTTTTTTTTTTGAAAAAGCTCTCTGCCGAAGTAGAAATTCGGGTAAGGAATCTGGTTGACCGAGAAGAATTGGAAAGGGTAGGCATCCCCTCGAGTCCCGTGCCCTCTGTGGCACGGTTGCCTTATTGAATGTAGTATGAGATTACTTAATTTTTGGCAATTTATATTATTACGTAATACTAAATTGTCATTACCCTCACAATATTTATTTTAAACTATTTAAAATGGTTTATTTATTTAAATGATTTATATTTTTGCACTGTGCGTCATTAATTTTAAACTGGAAACATGCGTGTTTGTAGATATTATATATATATAATAGTATATATATAATATATAGTAATATATATATTTTGAATATATTGGTATGTTTGTTATTTTTTAATGTTATCATAGAATTCTTACAAATTAGAATCGAGTGGAAAAGAAATTTTTTGAGTTCAAGATAATTTGGAAAATATATATTAATTATTTTATCGTGATGAAAAACAATTTATAGTATTTGAGAGTTAGTTAGTTTTATCAGAATATCTAAATAGATTAGGAATTGTTATTTTTTTTTAATGAAACAAATTTTCTTTTTTTAAGATATTTTTTTCTGCACGTTTTTGATTGAAGTTTTTGTATTTTTTTTTATTTTCTGTTAAAATCTGTTTCTTCTTTTGTTTTTTTAAATTTTATTTTATTATTATTTTATAGATTTTGTCTTCTTCTCCTTTTTTTTTTAAAAAAAAATTTTGTTACTTTTTTTTTACGTTCTTTTTCATTTTATTTAATTTCTACCTTTTATTTTATTAGTTTTATATTATTATTATTTTCATTCTACTTCTCTCTTCTTCTTTTTTTTTGATTTTTCGTTTTTTCACGTTTTTTTTTTGCACTCATTTTTTTGTATATTTTTTTGTTTGCTGTTAATTTTTTATTTTTTTACGTTTTTAGTCATTCTATATATATATTACTATACTATATTTTATTTTTTTCGAAAGAAAAACATTCATTTATTAATTCGTTTTATATTTTCTTTATTTTATTCTATTTTTAGGTTTTTAAAGTATTTTCTGTTTTAACATTCTGTTTATACCTTTTTTGTTACATGTGTTCTTTTTTGTTTAATATATTTTTTTCATTCGTTCTTTTATATTTAATGAACATATTATGTTGTTGTGGTTTGTTTATGTTATATCATTTTTCACTCTTCTTCATTATTTTTTTATTATAACATCTGAATAATATTCATATATTCTCTTAATATAAATTTTGTTCTGAATGAGATAGATCTATGTTATCTAAAGGACAATTTTTGATCCAAAAATGTATTAAACACATTAATAATCATATTACACATAAGTTTTTAATCGCTAATCAATAAATTGTAGTTTAACACAATCTAAAAAGTCTACACTAAATCAACAAAATCTCTGATAGAATAAACTAAGGGAAAGATAGGTTAATATATTCAATTTAACAATTCAATATCATGAACTGATATTAATTACAAAATTGCATAGTAAAGAGATTAAGAACAATAATAATAACGTAACAAAATAAATATAATACATGTGATTGGAAGAATTTCACATACTAGAATACAAATTGATATACAAGTAGTAATATTATATAAATCATTCGCGAGAATTTAGTAATTACCTCGCTGCGAAATTTTATACGACAAAAACAATGTTATCCGCGATTTGAACAAAGAAGAGCAAAAACCTTAACTCAATCCTAATCTCAAAAGAATAAGCTACACTTTTTCAATTTGCTTTTTTTTTGTTGTTCTCTCTGTATTTCAAATCGTGCTTCTGTGTGTTTTCTTATATATTCTGTTATATTTTTTCAATCTGAACGTTGGGGTTGGTTTATATAAGATGTTTTTGGGGAGAATTGGTGCATGCTAATTTAAAGGAAAGTAGTGGTAGTGTAGGGAGTAAGATTAAATTTAAAAATTATGTTGAGAAAATTGGGGTTGAGATAAGAATAGTTAAAAATAAATAAATTAATAATAATGAAAATTAACAAAACAAAAAATAAATGAAAAAAATTGTTGTAACTTTAAAAAAAATCGTCCGACAAAGTGAAAAAAAAAAAATAACTAGATGGGATGAGATCTTTAGGAAAACAAGTTAGGAAGTTGGGAATAATTTAAGACAAGGTATTAAAACCAAATTTCAAATTGTAGGACTCCTCTTTGCTTGTATTTTATTACTTTTCATAATATTTTCTACATATTATTTATTTGTAGACAGATATAACTAGCAAATAAATTATATTCCTTAACTTATATGTATACAATTTTTTATTATTATAAACTATAATTTGATCTTATGATTTTTGATTAATTTAAAATTATTCTTAGTATTTTATATTATTTAAATATAACCTCTTTTGAAATTGGTGTAAAATGATATTATGTTTTGAGTAACATTAGGGTGGTTCACAGTAATGATATTACCACCTTTGAAAATATAATATGGATGACCCTATTGACAATGATATTAATATTTTCACATTAGGAGCCTACGCCCTGGACGTGGCCGGCACTGAGCGAAAGACTATACTCATCTCAGATAAAGAATTAAAAGCATTATCATCAAATAACTTAAATAATTATCTTGGTCAAAATGACACTAAGTCTCAACACTTAAACATATGAAATATAAGATAAATTAGACTCAAAAATTGAACTACTAACTATCTATGAAGCCTCTAAACTAAATGAGATGGATGTTGGACAGACCCCACAACATTCTAATTAACTAAGCTAGAAAAAGAATAAAACGGATGTCCTCTGGAATGCAAGGAGGCTTAGCAAGTGATTGTAGAGTGCTGAATTGGATCAACGGTCTGCCACATGCTGATCTAGGTTACCTGCGTCTGCATCATAAATTGATTCAGTCCAACTGGCATCAGTACATTGAATGTACGAGTATGCTAGTTGGAATGCTATACAACGACTTAAGCTTGAAAGGGAATAAGACGAACTTACCTTGGGTCTGCTCAACTAAATGTATGTATATAAATCAATTTAAACACATGTAATATATATAAAACTTGTAAAACCATAAAACAACTTAGTTCATTAAAGAAATGCAATAACAAACTCATATTTACTTATATATGAAAGTAATATAACTTTTGTGGAAGATTCTCTAACCGACAACCATCACTTTGAGCCTAAGTGATGATACAACGTTTTACCTCACGTTGCCTAAGAACCAGCCTATACTTTTTCATCAGTATAGGACATTACTTAAATTAGTGAATCCACTAGCTTAACTTACGTGATCATCTAAAAAGTATGACCCGTTTACACCCATGATGGCTTTATGGTTTACATGGATACTTGAGTTAATATGAAATTTCATCCCCACATTGGTGCTCAATACTACTCCTAAAATACTGAAGCTTATGCTTTTAGCAAAACTTCCTTCCTTTGGGTTGAGATAATTTACTGAACCCTTTAGCTTTAAAAAGTTTCTTTTGGAATCAATGTTACCCTTTTTGTTCAAAACTCTTTTGGAGCTCTTAGTTTCAATTTTAACTTAAATATGAAAACATTTATAAACCTTTAAGGAATACTTAGTTTCCTTATATCTCTTGAGAAATGAACTCATCTCTTGATCTTTGCTTAGCTTGAAACATAACTCTTAGGGAATATTTAGTTCCCTTATAGCTTTTGAGAATTTAACTCAACTCTTTACTCTTTGCTCAACTTCTAACGTGAGCCTTTAAACAAAGTTAATATGTTTGTTTAAGACTCTTTGAAAATTTTAAGAACTCACTTTGACTTGTTTCTTAACTTTTAAACTTGACTCTTAACTTCTCTAACCTTGATCTTAGCTTCCCTTGAATTGAATTATGGATTCAAGGATCATGATCTCATGTTTATGGATGATTTCATGATGTTTAGCGTACTTTAGAGTGTTGGAATCAACTAGGAATGACAGGTACATCACTTAGGAACTCGTACGAAAAGATAAGGAAAGAACGGAGTCTCCAGGGGGTCTTAGAACTCCGAGACGCGCGGAGCGCCAGAGCTTGTCGAACAAACTCTGGTGTGAGGCACTCTGTCTGGCGCGGCGCGCCAGGGCCTATCAGATAAAGCCTGCCCTGAGGGTGTAACAGGCGGGACCTCCGACTTTTCTTCTTCGTTTTTTATCCCTAAACCTCCTAAACTTCCATGGATCCCACCCACCCACCCCCCACCCAAACACTTAGAATCTCTAAATAGCTCATTATTCAATAGATTAGACCCCAAAAACAGTCGGAAAACATGAACTAAATCTAATTTTCATCAAGAACTCCCATATCCATCATTCAATATATTGTAAATTGCTGAATTGAATCAAATTGGGGTGTGGGTGAAAGGACCCAACACAGAATGATCTCACATACCTCGATAGGGATCACCCCGACGAAATTCGCGCAACGATCTTGGCGTTCTTGGATAATTCTTGATCTTCCTCTTCTTTTCTCTTTTCTCCCCAACCTTAAAAGTTCTTAGTTTTTGTTAAAATGAATTGAGAGTTGGATTTTACCCTAAATAACCCTTAAAATAAATTAGGAAATACTAGGGTGAAAATACAACTTTGTCCTTACTGAAATCCGGATGGACTTTCCTCAGTCCAACAACCCAACTTTCGAAAGACATATTTTCCTCATACGACATTACATTTGCATAAACTTAGTGGCGTTGGAAATAATTCTCAAGGTCTTTCCAACCATATAAAGAACTCATCCAAACTCCTCTTGATCTGAAAGTTATGGTCGTTTGAAAATAACCAAAACTCACTTTTCAAAACTGGAAATTTTCCAGATTTCTCTTTTTATTTCCAAAAATGATTGTCCTTGGTTCCCTAGCTTATTTTTAGTTACGATATGTTACAAATATAATGTGTAAGGTCCTTTCACCAATGATATCACCACCTCTAGTGATATAATGCGAATGTCCTTTTAGCGATGCTAATTTTCATATTGATGTGACTTACGGATACCTTTCGATGTCAACCTCCTTTAACTGTGACTTAACAATGAATATTTTGATAAATTTCACTTCAAATTCTCTCTGATATTCATTGTATAGTATGCATGACCTTAAAATGTCTTTAACGCTAGGAAAATGTAATATTATGTAATTGGAAATATTCACATATCTCAAAAGTTTCATCATGTCGATACTTTCACCTATTTTTTCTTTGAACACTAGTACGTCAATTGTGAATCTTGTTTTGGAGAGTGATTTGAGCAAAATATTGTTACTCAAATAATAAGTTACTTCCTTTTTTCTCATGAACTTCAATTATTTTTGGATATCCAAAAAAAAAATCAGCCTTGAATGTTTTTTCTCTTTTGACATTTTCATATTCTCTGAATGGGAGATATGATGATATCGTGATATCCTTAACCTTCACCGGCAAAAAAAAAAAGTGAACTAATGTGTTGACTTCCTTATTGCTTTTGTCTTGTCTCACCATCTTTGGTTTATTGCTTTCAGATTCCTACTCTTAGGAGAATAATAAACTTTATCTTATAAAAACATATATATAGGTTATCATATATACATACAACACACCAGCACAGCATATAATTTACCTACATATCTATACTATAGATATAGCATATTATATATTATAATATAATATATCTATTCTATATATATATGTCTATATCATTCTTATTATATAATTATGTATATAATATAGATGGATATATATATATATTCCATTACCATATCTAATAATATATATATACATATATATATCTATACATCACAGATATATATACATCGCTATCTATCTACATCATCATTAATCTCCATACATCATATATATACTTCTCAAAGAATACTATATATCATATATATCTATAATAATCTATATCTATCCTCTATGTATCTCTCCCTATATCTCAGTTGTGTCTATTAATATATCTGTCTTGTGTTGGTGTTGTGTTGTTTGTATATACATATACCTATATATAATGTCACGTTAAATCTTGAATAAACAATCTTATTTCGAGGGCCTTCGCATATTTGAGAAAGGTTACTAGTTCCAAATTAGTCTGGAGAATTTGACATGGTTCCTCCAAATTTTTTATAGTTGGGTATTTGAAACTCGGATGGAGGTGAAGATTATTAAAGTTAAATTTGAATTTCAAATGATATTGGAGTTCACTTGAAGTTGATCGTATGTTTTTAATCACCCTAGTGACTATTTGAAGTTAACTTGGAACTTTAAATAGTACTTGATGAAATTTTTGAACTTTTCTTAATGTTTTTGCACCTAGTTAGACGTCTTGAAATTTATCAAACTGTTTATAAGGAGAGTTGCGAGATTTTTCAGATCTTCTAAAAAGATCTACCCAGTTGTATTTTTTATGCATCCTCGGTGTTGACTTGTTGGAGAAAGATTCTATTGACAATTTTTGATTTCCTCTAAAAAATTTTGCCCTAGTTTCCATTATAAAGGAGTATGGGAATATCGAGTACTGGTTGTTGCACCTAAATACCTTGTTTAGACAAAATCAGGTCAAATGTGATTTCCTTTTTGAGAATTAAGAAATATAGTATATTTAATAAGCAAATGACCAATGGCGATTACATTTCTCATTTTTGAGAATTCAGGTCAAACATAGTTTAAATACAAAAAGTATTAAATTTTTTTATAAAAGAATAACAAAGGCCGATATAGGCCGCCTATGTATCTGATTCTTGAAAACTCAAGTAAGATGTAGTTCATTCACCTGAAAATATTAAAAATTTGATAAAAGGGCGACAGCTGAACGATTGACCGCCTACGTATCTCTTTCTCGAAACCCTAGATTCCTTTCCTCTCCTCTCGTATCCTTCGTGCATCTTGAAAGTGGTTAATGCGAAAGTGTTGGGGTGAACTCTTAAGAGACCTAAATTAAGTGTTAAAAAATCGGGGTTCAATTTAAAAGGTATTAACGTTAAAAGAACCATACTTCGATCACCTTCCTAGAGTTCTCCTCGGTCACCGAAAACATGATTGTCCCGGCCCATGTCTTTATAGATATTTGGTAAATATATCATAGTACTTTTAAAAACGGTATTCTCATCAAGTGCCACGTAAACAATGCTAGATGAAGTGCTTTTAACCTTCTTTTTTTTTTTCTTTGTAAGACGCATTTTTTAGGAACAAATGTTTTTACAAAAACACTCTAAGCTTGTACATTTAATGTCGTGTTGGTAGGAGTTTAAGCAGAAAATAGTCCAAGTCATTATATATAGTCTTATTAGTACTATGTTTGAATACAATTTTGGGTCCTATATATACACAATCATGTTATTCATTACCCCTACATGATAGTAGAGGTATGTATACACTATGGTAGGTTGTGCCCCTGATTACCTCTATTAACTGTTTCGCTGGTTTTTTAACCTCCATGTGCTCTTGCCATGGGGGTTATGGGGCGGGAGCCCCCCATCGACGCGGTTCAGGGCAGGGCCCTAGCTAATTTTGGCTTTTACTATTTATTCTCTATTTATTCTCGGTAACTAAAAATGCTCTGATTGTTATATAATATACCTCACCGCCGTGGAATTTATTACTCACGGGTGGTTTACCAGAAATATTGAATTTTCTCTTTCTCTCTCTAGATCTCTCTCATCTCCTTATCTCTTTCTCTGAAGTTCTTGTGTTCTTCATCATGTCATCAAGTGCTGTGTGCTGAATCGATCCTAACAATAATACCTTCCATTTGTGGTATGAGCTACTAATACCATGGGATTAATCTAGGTAAATACACAAAATACCCTAAAATCCCTTTTGCTACTTTTTTTTTTATTTTTTCTTGAGTTTATATTTTATATTTATACGATAATTTATGTAATAAGTTAGCTTTACACTTTTTCTTATGCTTATATATAATTTTTGTTTCCTAAAAGATAGTTATTAATCGACTCTTATTATAATAAATAATAATATCATACATACACCTAACATGATGTGCTAAGTGTTGATATAGAAGTTTAGAACAATCCCAAGTCAAATATTTTCCTCTTAACTGTGTATTATATATATTATAATAATCTAGTATAATATATATCTATAATAGATATAGTATATGTATAGTTATCGGACTCTATCGTATATACTACTATATCATAATATTATATATACTATATATCTATTATATTTATATATATGCGCCATATATCTAGTATCTGTGTGTATTACTATGTAAATCTCGAATATAAATAGTTTCATTTACTGTTTGCTAAATTATTTTTATTGTATTTATGATAAAGATTTCCTTTTTAAATTTACAATAAAAACAAGTTCATAAATTTTCTCTATAAATTTTAGAATTGGTGTATCTTCATTGAGATATTAACCTAACCCCCCAATTGCCATTAAGATGACAACTTTTCTCTCAAATAAATTTTAAGTGGAACCAATAGTGGAACATTACAATCAAATTTTATTCTCCTGACTATTAAAATGCTATAAAATAATATTATCCCGTCAATTATCTACCTGACCCCCGCTTACATGACATATCAATCCCATAATCGCTGAAGGCATATTGAAGAATATTTTTTGTAGAATTTTAAGTCACACACAAAACTAGGTAAGGAACAATGAATCAAACTCTTGATAAAAATAATCTCTGCATTACTAATTCCTAGATTACCAATCCATGCATTACTAATCCTTTCATTGATTTATAATGGGTGACCAAAATGACCTCCTTAGAGTTTTAGGTGACTCAGTATTATAATTTAGGGACTGTATTTTGTCCCTTCGTCAATTAAATATAAATTCAAGATTTACGGACCAAAAGAAATTTGTTCTTACTCTTTTCCCTTAATTTTTATTTGTCACTTATTTTTTAAAATAATTTTTTTATTTTTACTTGTAGCTTATGATATATCAAGAAAAAATAATTATTTTTCCATGTTTACCCTCAAGATTAAATACTTATTCTTCAAATCATTTTTCAAGACTTAATAATTTTCCTTTTTTTACTTGTCCATTTTGAAAAAACAAGAAAACACTTTTTTTTCTTACTTATTATACCCTCAATTATTTACTTCGAAAAAGATAGAACCCATTTGAAAATCTTGTTTTAAAAAAAAATTTCCCCTTCACTAATTCATGAGGTACCAATGTAAACTTACTATATAATCATTATTTTTCATAATAAATATTCAATAAAAGTACTAATAATAGAGACATAAAAAGTAACTTAGAGCATCTTTTAAAATAGAATAGTTTGATCAAATATTATATCAAGAAAATTAATACACACTATCAAGTAAAAAATAACAAGCGACTATGTACCTACCTGTTTAGTCGTTTTGACGCAACAGATTTATTCTTAAACAACTGTCAGATGTGACGCAGGCCACTACGGACCGTCAAGGCACAACTGACGCGTGGAGGGTGGCGTTTCAAACACTATAAAATCTGAAAATTGGTACTCGAAAAACGACTCTCTTAACTTATGACATGAGCGGACTTGGCAGAACGACCGTCCGCAAGTTCGAGCGGCCCTCACAGCCATCCCACTTCAAAACACGTCTCCTGGACCTTGTGACGGACAGCAGAACGGACCGTCGCATCGCTACTGCCCGTCCGTGCTCGCAATCCCATTCGTCGGATTTCTTTACCGTGTTAAGGGACGTTTTGACTATTCCTGGCTTTAAAATTATAAGTAAGAAGGTTAATTTAATAAGTCTAATTACTTGGTGGTTAAAAGAGGTAGACCTGTCATTTACTTAGTGGGTTATTATTTCCATCTTGCATTCTTATGTACCATAATATTAGGGTAAAATAAAGAGGGTTTGAATAAAAGAAATAATAGAAAGAACGAGAGAAGGAGAAGAGAATAGTCAACAGAAGCGGAGAACGAAGAAACAACGCTTGGAAAATTGCTTGCCTTGTATCACTAATCTATCGGTGGAGGTTGGTTATGGTTATTGTTACGGGATGTCGTAGTGGCTCTTAAGGTTATTAATGTGTTGATAATATTGTAAACCCTCTATGTGCTTAATAAGGTTGTATGCTGCATGATTATATTGTTATAAAATTGTGATGATTCAGACAAAGCAGATGAAGGTTATTGAATTGAATCCAACTCTTGAAAGAACCCTAATTCACTTGATATATTATCTATGAGAATGATGATGCCTTAGTAGGACGAGGTGGCTTGAATAAATTATTATGTATAGTGATGATGCCTTAGTGTAAAGATGCTTATGAATTAGGGGATCGGTGCCCACGTTTCGGTACCATGATAGAATGGGAATATGAGGATCTAGTGTCCCGTTTCCGACACCCCAGATAGAATCAGATCTGGTGCTCAGCGTTTCAGTTAACTCAGGATATATGAATATAAGTGAATCGGAGTGTCACGTTCCGACACCAGAATAGAATATGATCTGGTCCCACGTTTCCTTTACGCAGATCGAATGACTATGAGCGATCGGTGTGTCACGTTCCGGCACCAGATATAATACGGTGGGTATCGGTGCCACTTCCGGTTACCAGGTACGAATGAGGATCGGAGTGCCACGTTCCGGCACCATTATAGAAATGAGGATCGTGAAGTGTCCACTACGACACAAAGGAAGACGATACTGAATCTGAAAGATTTGAATATACTCAATCTGAATGAACTTAAATTCCCGAAAAGAGTATGGGTATTGAGGCTTGCGTCCTCATGTTGTAACTTGCGGTTGTAGTTTTTGAGTTACTTCATTGTTGTTTTACTTTGCTACCGATGTTGCGTATTGTAGTTGTTTACATTATTATTGTATATGAATAAACGGTTGCCCATATTTTGAGAGTGGCCGTGATATCACTCATTAACGTGTGGTTGTACTGAGACCCCTACTTTATGTTTTTCCTCTTTGTTATTTGTGTATGCACAAACGTTCTTTCAACTTCAACTCAACCGCAGAATCTAGCCAGTTCTTCTCAACTTCACTCGAAATTCCAGGTGACTCATGCGTCTAGCTTGGACTGGGTCCTTCTTCTCCAAGTCTTGATGCTTTGAATGCATTTGAACTTCCGCAATGGACTAGTCTTTTTAGTTATTTGTTCGTATAACATTCCTAGTTGATAGGTTGAGATAGATGTCTTGTGATGATGACTTCGCAGATTTTGGGGAAGACTAATAATAGCATATTGATTGTTGTCTTAATGGAGTTTAAGTCTTCCTCCTTATGTTCTGTCATCCTATCTTGATATGGTTAAGGTTTAGATGGGTTGTTCGCTCACATATACGGGTAAACTGCTGGTGCCAGGTCGCCTCGCTCTGATTTGGTCGTGACATATGAACAGGAAAAATTTGTATTGCACTTTTAGGTACCCATATTTTAATAAACCGGTCATATTGGTTCTTAATAATTATTTCTTGTAGTGGTTTTCAGATGGTCCATTCCTACTTTGGTTGGGCATGACACTATTATAATAATCCGATCTAATTTATATACTACACCCTTTAGTTTCTTTGATAGGTACCACCACCCCATTATTGTTTGAAGTTAAAAAATGGGGAACTGTATTTGAATTTTGTTTCATATTCGCTTTTTTATTATTTGAAGTTTTGAATTTTAATCGAGATAACTTCCTTATCCTCTACCAAGTTATATTTATCACTTTTAGACAAATAATAGTATAATATGACTTAAAATATGAGTCCATTTATCCATTGAATATTTTTTTAATCAGGTACATTACTTCATAAATTTAATAAGAAAAATAAAAAGTATAATAAATTTTGAAGTTACGGTGGTTGGTATTAAACTTATTCTAAGACATTTGATTAAAGTTAAGAAATTAGAATTATTTAAGCGTACTCCTTGGTCACCGTAACGATACACTAAGAATGTGCTTGATACTGGAATCTATCATCTTCGTTAGTACATAATTTTCTCTCTAAAAAACAAATGTTTCCGTAAATGAAAGAAATAATTTATTTTAAGAAGAAATAGGATAAGTTTCATGTGCATTGTCCTGTTCTCATCCACCTAACTCTTCAACCCTCATCTGTCATCTCTTGATCATATTATCACCCCTCCACCCTACCCCATTTCATCTTCGTAATGTTTTATTAGCATACATATAAATGATTTTGCAATATTATCTTTTATTTTTTAACTTATTTTCTAGAGAAATATTTTCGTGAAAATTTTTTTTTTTTATATCGAACGCACCGAACTAGTGGTGTTAGGAAATAAACGGAAACGACTTTAGTGTGAAAAGCTTGGCATTATAATATTCTTAAATTCAGTGACGAATCCAGGATTTAGATCGGGGTGCTCACTTCCTTTAACATACACTTGAGCAATCACAAAAGTAAATGTATACTAACCTCAACTCTTTACGATTAAAAAAGTAAATGTATCTAAATCAAACTCTTTAATACAAAAAAAAAAAAACATACAAGATCAATATTTATCATATAAAAATCACCTCACTTACGAGTCAACAATGCCCGCCTACTAATTGTCAAAGTCCATAATTGTGCGCGCTGCCGTTTTCATATTTTAAACGCTCAATCGATTGCATCATTACTTACATTTGTCAAATAGCTTTACGCTCTACATAGCAATCTAAACCCCTTCGAGAAATTTCATCAACCAAATCCTATACGATTTCATTTTTAATGTAACTGCATTGAGAAAAAGTTTCGTTTCACCGAAGTCGTGTCCCAAAGGAGAATGAAAGATTCAACTTGATAAGCACTAAACAAGTGGCAAGTTGATGTAGAATCTGACTTGATCAACTACTTTAGCAAGATCCCTAATGGTCCCCTCAAGTTGAAGAAACCCCCTCCCCCTTCCCGTCAGAACCACGATCCAAATATAAAGTGATCAAGCTGAAAACGAGATCCCAGCTTGTTACTGTCAAACTCATTCATATAAATATTCAGCCACTCATAATCTTGCCTTTATCAAAACTACCGCATGAATTAACTATGTTTCAAGACTAGTCATAGCCGAGAATTAGTCAGTACTCACAGCATCAACGATATTAAGCTCTTGACAGATGCAATCAATACCACATAAATATTTCACCCCACCCGACGCAATTAGATTTAAGCATGGAAATGTTAAAAAAAATTGCTAAGAGAATAAGCCCATAAAATGGCATGCAAAAGGTTTTAAGAACATAGGAAAAGGTTAATAAAAAAGAAGAAAAATATGCTACACACCGAAACGATGAAGAAGTAGGAAAAGGCACAACAGGTAAAAATAGGAAAAGTCAAAACTTAACAATTGGAGTGAATAGCCCTAATTCGAAAAAGAAAACGAAAAAGAAAAGAAAAGTTAAAAAATCGTAAATTCTGGGAACATAATTAGTTTTTTTCAAAAAACAGTTAAAGAGCCCTGATTGAGCAGTTTTTTTTGAACATAGTGTAAAATAGCGGGAAATTTTTAAAAAAAGAAAGGCCTACGGCGAGATCACACCTCGCTATGCTCGCTCTTCTTATTGCAGGTTTAAACCACTCACCCACAACTGCTTTTGTTCTTAGTTTTCTCCATTTATGATATTAACTTATTTATCATATTTGCGATATATTAAAGCCAAAAAATTTTTGGAAATCCCTGGGTGCTCGGCATCCCGTCTGGCTACTAGTCCACCCCTGCTTAATTTGGGTAAAGGGTGAGCCACCATTTATCCATTTAATTCGCAAGCCTTGGAGTAGACCGTGACCGTGACTACGTAAGAAAGCTGAATGCATTACTTCCTAAAAACAATTTTCTACTATAAATTGGGCCCTTGGAATAGGTGGACCTTAAAAAAGGAGAATAAAAATCCTCTACATACATAAACAAAGGCAAAAAAAATGATGATATGTTTTTTTTAATTATTCCATTCCCACTATATACATATGGAGTATTTTTTTTTTCTATCCTCATTTTGCTTTTAAAAAGGGAGCAATAATGGGGCCCTTCTTAGGAGCTTCTAGCGTTTGAAGTGACCAAATGGTCCCTTATGCTTTTTTTGCCTTGAGCAATTTGAGTAAAAAATTATGCCACCTTTCACTTCTTTATATTCTTAATTATTTTATTCATTTCATATTAAATGAACATTTTATATTTTATATAATGATTTAAAAATTATTAAAAAATTAATCAATTGTGCTAATTTGCTTTTTATTTATATTAATTAATCTCTTAAAAGAAAATTTTTTATCTTCAAAATTTGTTTAAAGTTTTAAAATCATATTAATTGTTGAGGTTTAAAATGGAAAAGAATTAACTAATTTTATTCGATTAAGATGTCTATTGAATATGAACGAAGGTAAAGTGTTCCGTATGGCGCCGTATCTTCTTGGTCAATTACTTAGCAATAAAGTAACAAAAATTGATCCGACATATATATATATAATAAATTGTATACATCTATTGTGGTTCCGTGGATTGATCCCTTAGAATTGAATCCACAACTAATTGGATTCATGTATTAGTCCTTTCCAATGTGATAGATTTGCAGATTGATATTACCTTGATATCCCTAGTATCTCCAGGTGCCCTTTGACTATGATACCTCAACATTCGAAACCTCGCGATGCATTCACCATTGTATATACTTGAATAAAAGAAATCCTATTCTTCTATCTACTTCGCTTGTCTTCTAGCTCTTTATGATTTATTCTATGAGCTTGATTTTTTTAACAACGTTATCAACACGAGTCCTCTATCTACATTGAGAGTGAGTTCTTGTTTGTTCTTAAGCTCATATTGTTGGTGATCTCCCAGTTATAAGATCATAGTATTATATCCATATAACACGGTTGTAGTTTCCTAAAATTTTATGTTTAGAATACAATGGTAGTCAATCAACTAACGTTATTAGGACCAGACATATACTACTGTGGTTGAATATGACATGACTACTTACAACGTCTTAATGGAAATAAGTAGTAAAATTTTAATACCAGAGTTTAAATATTCTTTTGATTGGTTTTAAGACCAAAGAATAATCTCACAGAAATGTTGTCACTTCGGTTTGTTATAACGTTGGTTAATGATAAGACCCATTTATTCGATATTTCATCGGCAACCAAAAGGGTAAGACCTCAATGAGTCCGGATGCAACCCTAAAAACAATTCATTTGAGATAAGACGATAGTTCAAGTTTTCTATCGCACACCTAAAGGGAATGACATCAATAAGAGTTTTGATGCACCGTGATTGGTTCAGTCCCATATAATTATGGTGTAACACGCCTTATATGGGTAAGACATGAGTTTGAACCAATTCACCATACTATGATAAACTGCTTACTAAGAAAATATATCTTTTGATATAAATCGTCTGAAATTCATTATATTTAATTTGCTCCATTCCTGTGAAAAGACTGTGGTAGCACATGTGATGAACTCGACAATCGCCTGTTGACTTGCTTTCCATTCAATCAATCAATGCAGTGGTACATGTAATGCTTAGTATGAAAGATGACCAATAATTCATGAGTATCACTAGCGGGTGTGGATAGACAAATTATATGAGGTAGCCATTGTGGTACTGATAAGGAAGAACACTAATGAGTTCGTTCAACTAGTCCCTTCAAAAGGTGAAAGACACTTTTGATTATCACGGATGGTATGAAGTCATTGACGTGTGAATATGTTTCAACAACCAATAATTTTATAAATCCTCTATCAGGATACAAAGAAGTATAAAGTTGTACACTGCTTTGATCCTTTTCAATGATGTTAGAGGGTGTTTCTGGGGAAATAGGAGGAGGGTAATTAAATCCTTGCAAGGGGGCTTATAATGAAACTGTAGGAGTACATAGAAAAATTAGTCCTGCCGGGAGAGAATGGGAGTGTGATGAGTATCGTGATGCTCGCACACCATTCTATAAAGAATCCTGGTCAGATGGGATAAAAAATCATGGTAGTTGCTCTATGCCACAACTTCCCTCTATGGAAGGGTTGGAGAAAAAAATGTCTATGTCACTTCTCATCTCTACGGGAGATTTGCAACAGGAAATAATTTGATTTGACAGAAAATGGCTAATTGTATGTACGTTTTATACTCCCTACGATGGTATGTCTTATTGTGAAATCACAGAAGGGCAAAGAAAGAAATCGTTCTGCCTTTAAGGGGTTGTAGGTCATTATTGTGTGGCAATCAACTTGTCTTGTTGTGTACCTAGGCGATTGACAAAAGAAACCAGAAACAAACCCTGGTCTGCTCGAATAATTTTATCCATGACCATATGGGCGCTAATTTCTCCTTGAGTAGATGTTCACCTAGTGGATGGTGTCCTGGATATTTATAGTAGCCAAAAATTAATTGCACAAGCCTCTAACCGAGTTGTGCTATATCAGAGGAATAATATTGGGGGTTGTAGTCATCTCATAAAGAAACTTTTTTAAGTTTCGATGAATTGAAATAACTTTGAACTATAAATCACTACAAATCGAAGAGGAGTTTACATATGATGTAAAAGATTACCCCACTTTTTCTCTTGTTTGTTCCATACAACCTGTACTGCTGATGAGATCACATGTACCTTATAAGTGTACTAAACTAAAGATCAGTTGGCGAGGGATTGGTTGACCATTCGATTAAAGGTGATGCAACAGTACTTGAGAATTCAAGTGTATTTAATTAGATGAAGATAAAGATTCTTCAGAATTCTCTTGTGTTGCTTTTTCTCAACCTATTGATAAAATGATCATTGTACCAGTTAAAGGTTGGATTGTAATCCCCTGAAAGTTTTGGAACATATAACAGGGTGATATGGTCCGTTCACCTGTCAATGTGGATCATTTGCACTATATGAATTCGATGTCATCTATGTGAAGGTCCGTTATTTTTGTTGTCAACTTACAATTGGTTTTGTAAGGGTTGGTTTGCTCATTGTTAAATATTAGAGCACTTCCAAACTGAAATTATATGATATGTTGTTGATTGAGTCATAAATTGTATGCCTCCCATTATAGCTAAATCATGGTTATGAACAAAACTCCAAATAAAAGAATTTGGCTATGAGATCTTTTATTTAACATTAGGCAACACATGTATGCACACACCAGCAATTTTCCCCTCAAAATTAGATTCATGGTCGGAACCATATAAATTTCATCTAAAGATATTTAATGTGTGCGGTTATGATTTAATTTGCTACCCCACGCACAACAGATGAACTTCAAATAAGGGATGAAATTTTGAGTTTTTTCTAACTTATGGGAGAGATGATTGACAACTGAAATTATGTGTCGGGTTAATTATAATTAGCTAGATCCTCGCTAAATAAATATGTGGACGTAAAGTTCAAGGGATAATTCAGCGTTGCTATGTTTGCAAATCTTGCCAGATGGAATGCACTGACCCTATGATATTCCGCTGCACATTATTACGCGTATATAAGCGTTAGCTAATGGGGGATGTGATTATTTGAGAAATTTTTGTTGGGAGTTCAAATTTTGTTCTTGTTAGTCTTTGTTTCACTCACTTACTTTACTACCTTTTCAGTTTGTTTTGTTTTGAGTTTCCTTTTGAGGGCATAAATGGGGGTGCATATATTGATAAGACACCCTAAAAGCTAATGAATTTCTCCATTCGAAAGTAATGTATTTCATTTTATACTAACTTCAAAAACTTGGGGGTTGACAAGATCCATGAGTCATGAGCCCTGTTTAAAGAGTTGATAACTCAAGGGTCAACTTGTGACATTCCTCATAGTCCTTTCAGACTGTTTCTACAACAATCTCAATCCTGAAAACAAGATATTGCTCGACCAACTCATTTCAGAAGATATTGCAAAGCAACCCTATATGATAGAAGTCCAACTTCTAGACCGCATGGCAGAGGCAAACAAAACAGTGGAGAAGGACTTCATGTTAGTTGCATTGATGATTCAAGTAGATAAGTTGACCAAAAGAATAGTGGAGATTAAGGTCCAACTCTAAAGGAAGGATAAATACATACCTTCTAATGAACGAAGACACTTAGCAATGTTAGATTACGATAGTTCTAAATTGCATACTATTAAATTGCATTGTCTATGGTGAAAAACAACCATCTAGCTGCCCTTAGACCTTAACCTAGCCCTTGAATGGAGATCTTCTATTTGGAAGAGAGAAATAAGAGCAACTGTGTTTTGGGAAATATGGGGGTTGGGTTAGTTTAATTAAGTTTAGGTCTTTATATAAATCATTAACTAACTTAATTATGCCTCCCCTAACCCCTAACTAATTAAATAACCATTTAATTAATTAAATGACACCACTTAAAATTTCACAGAATAGTTGCAGACCTGACCAACGCGACCACCCGCCCTCTGGTCATAGGGCATCAGTGCTGACGGACCTTTTGACCACTGTCCTGGTCGCGGTCCGTCCGTTTTTGAACTTATACTCTGGCGGAAAAAATGGCTAAGTCTTCACCACGGATAGCAATTGTGTTCCCTAGTATCTTCATGGACACCTTTTAGGCCACTAATGTGAAGGGGTCCCTCCTCAAGACCTCTAGGAAGGTCTTTGAGGACTCATACCCAAAAAATTCGACCCTAAACCAACTCTAATACACGTGAGACACCTTACCACCAAATTTCATCAATTTCGGACTTTTAAGACCTTGTAAAGTAGGCTAAGGCACACTCTCACCCTTTGACCTATTCTCCATACGTCATGGACGTTCCTTTATGTGTTGAATCTAAAACTCCCCAAATGACTTATATACATTATTGTTAACGTTAAAACAGTTTATAGACCTTATAAACTCATGTGAGTCTCTATATTAGGTTTTAGACTTTCAAAGTATTACATTGTACCCCCCCCCCCCTACTCCTCCTTTTTAGGGAACATCTCCCCGGATGAACCTAAGTCTTTGAGTGAAGGGTAGACGACTCATACTAAAGCCACAACCACACTATACAATAAGCAGCAGGAGTTACGACTCATCATGGCATTTAACATAGCAAGACAACACTTGATCACACACATATCCTCAAATCACATACATGAGGATTTCCTTCTCAAAACAACAGATTCTCAATTATAATTAAAGATGTCAATTTTACCAAGCCAACCCATCAACATCATTACATACCGTCAAACATACAAGTCCGCAATAGTGCAAAATCAAGACGAGCTTTTTGAATAAGTTTCATTCCTTATTCATGCTTTTCATTCTTAACATGCATATATTCATATTTTTAAACCAAAAGCAGGCACTTCATAAAAGCATTATGTTACTATAATAAGAACACTACCTTTGTTATCAATATCTTAGGGAACGGGACTGGATTCGCCTCGGCTATCCATTTTGCACCCCAACTAGAGGTTCTTCCATAACACCTTACTGAAGCCCCTTCCTTGTCCTTAACTTCCTTTCTTTGTCATCATGATTCGCAACCAAACATAACTCCTCATAAGGAGAGGCTCTTCTTCCACTCCTATAACCCTCGAGGAAGGATGGATTTTGGCTCAACCGACACACTTCTTAGCATGGAGAAAAACCTGGAACCGCGGATTGAACCGAATCCAATTCACCTGGGTACCTCAACTCCCTATGCTTCTACCTACACAACCTTGCAAAACTTTCATAAGGACCCACTAGGAACTACCACTCAACTTTCTCTTTCTTCAAATCTCATCCTCCTTTCGTTAGGGTGAAAATTCATATATACAACCTTACCACCTTCTTCACATCTAGGTCTCTGCTTCTATCTTCGACATAGACTTTTGTCCTCTATAGTTGTTTTCAAATACCAGATTCTTAATTGAACTTTCTCCAAAGTCTTTATAAATCAATTTGGGTCAAAGTGAAGCTCGCCACTTTAATACCATCCAATATGGAGATCTATATCGCCTTACCATACAATCTCAAAAAGAGCCATGAATTATATGATGATAACTATTTCATAACCAAACTCAACAAAGGCACTGGTCCTATCCTAATTTCCCTTGAATCAATTATACACAGATCTAAGCTATCCTCGATGGTTTGAATAGTATGCTCCGCTTTAACCATCCATTTGGAAGAAACTTTTGTGCTTAGCTTTCCCTTTGTACCCCAAGACCCTTTTTTGAATGACCTCCAAACCTAGATGTTGAATTGTGCACCCTATCCGATATGATGGATAAAGGATATTAGCGACCACCATAACACTTGACAGATCCTTGCATAATCCTCTAACTACTGAGTGAAGTGCTTGAATGGATTAAAAGAGCGGACTTGGTCAACCTCTCCACTACCACCACCCAATGGTGTCATGTTGCTTTTGAGTCCAAGAAAACTACCACGAAATCCATGTTAATGTCTTCCCACTTCCAACTGGAACTTTGATTTCCTCGAAGTAACCACCTGGTTTGTGTGCCGCTTCATTATTGGCCAGTTGGACAGTTTGGCAATATAATGCCGCTATGTCTCCTTTCAAGGCCTTCCCATCAACTAACCACCTTCTCTAAGTCATGATACTTGTAGACCGATGGACTCGAATAATGGGCACCATAAGCCTCCTCAAGGATCCGGTTCCTCAGTATATCTGACATTGGAACAACTAACCTTTCTTGGTTTACCTGCAACAGCACCATCCCTCTTAAGAGAATGATCTTTTTAAGCTTAACAAAGAACCGATTCCTTCACTCCATTCAATGATTGATCAAGTTGTTGTTTAAAGCTTTACCTTTACCCTCAACCACCAAGAAGATTTTGAGTGAGTTAAATGATGACCATAAACCACCTATTTGGTGAATCTTTAACCTAACCCAACAGCCACCTATGAACTCTTTCATCCTAGGTGCTCTCTTTGGCTTCTTCCACATGAGACACATACTTTCCATGGTCCTATAACTTAGAGCATCCGCAACAACATTGGCCTTTCCGTGGGATAAGGACACTTGATGCTAATCTTTCAACAATTTCAATCATCCTTATTTATCAGAGATTACTCGCTCTTGACTAATAACATATGTCGAATACCTCTTATAGTTGGTAGATCGGCTACAGCAAAATGAACACCATACAAGTAAATGTCCCTCCATATTTTCAAGTACATACCGATGACCATACTCAAGATCATAAGTGTGGATAATTCTTCAGGCACTTCAGTTGCTAGAGTCATAAGCTGCTACTTTACCATGTTTCATAAAGAAACAAACAACCCAAGCCCACTCGCATGTGCATCAGGATATACCACAAACACTTAGTACCTCTTTGTTAGGTCAAGACCACACGTAATAAGCTATCTCTTCAACTTTGAACGCTTCTTTGACCTGCTTCCGACCCACGTCAAATTCCACTCTTTTGGTTCAAGGTATTCCGTAGAAGGCCGTAGCTGCAAAACATCCACAACCCCTATAATAACCGCTACCCCAAACTCTTTACTGTTGGTTGGAATCATGGTCTAGGGGCAATTTTTCGAGCCTCCTTTTCCAGTGGATCAACCTCATCCCTTACTCCAGAGAATGTGAAATACTAAGTACCAACTGACCCACCAAAACTAACCATTTCCTTTCTATCCTTGGAAAATAGTATTGTGTTCCCTCAATCCCTCTTGAACACTCTCAAATAGTCCTTTTTGTCACCGAATTTTTTGAATATACCAAGATTCGATCAATTAAGACAATAAAAGTGATCTAGCTAACTTCGAACACCAATATTCCATTAGGGTCCATAACACCGTCGGGACGTTAGTGAGACCAAAGGACATTTAACTAGCTCATTGGACCATCATCTAGTTCGAATGCATTTTGGGTATATCCTCAGCTCCCCACCATAAGATTGGTAAAGAGTCTTGATCTCAAGTGAATCGTAGAAAGTATCTTCCCTGAGCGTTGAATCAACAAGCTCGTCAATCTAGGGAGGGATACTTGATTCTTGCATATGAAGTTAGTTAGGGTTGGCGATAGTCCAATGCACATTGCTAAGGGACTACATACTTTTTCTTCAAAAATAATCCCCGTGACGCCATGATACTACTATGTCTAATGAAGCCCCTTGTCTAGCAAGTTCCTTGAGTTGAGCCTCCACCTTTAGATAATTTGGCGAGGAGCCATCCCGTAAGAAGAATGAGAATGGGTTGGTATCAACGTTAGCAGTCCAATACCCAAATCAATTTCCCGTTCAGAAAGGAATCGCGGGTAGATCTGTTTGGAAAGACTCCGGAAATTCCCTCACTACGGACTTACTCATGAGAGGATTTCGAGTCTACAGGTTTGACGTCTATAATATGGTAAACAAACCCTTCGAGATCATTTTATCAATACCTTAAGACAAAAGATGATACAACCTCTAAGACATAATTTTCCCCCCTCCACTCTATCCAGTTCATTTGGAGAAACTGAACTTGACACTTCTCTGTTCTACAATCACATAGAAGCAAACATCATGCAACCGATCCATCCCCAAAATGACATCAAATAAATATATCAATTCTACTAATTCAACTGAATAAACTCTTTTTTTGGAAATTTTATAGGTCAATTTCTATATACCTCTTTGGACCACTGCATCAATCACCTACCGAGTTTTATCAGAAAAGGATCTTTTAGGACTCACCAAAATCTCAAACTTCCAAAAGGCTATCAAGGTAGTAACAAAGATAATTAGGCACCAGTATGACCTAAAATCTCACTATACACAATAGATTAGTTACTTGTAACCTAGCGTCAGCACATTAGGAGACCTCTCTTTTCACATCACCCTACAGAGAGACCCCAAATTGTTATGTTTTTGAGGCCTCCATCATAACATACCATTTTGACTTGCGCTTTCCGCGCTTTCCTTATTTTGCTCCTTTTCCCCTTAAATTAGGGGCAATCCGATAACTCTTGGTGGCCACTCTTAGCCCCCCCCAAGCATCGTCCATCTAACAAGGATCACCATAATCTTCTTGCACAAACTTTCCACAAGTTGATTTTTGCTTGGTGAGCTAGTACCCTTTCCCTTTTGAGACTTAGGGTTAGACACCCTATCATCACAAGCTTTGGGAAATTTGAAAGGAACTTGATTAGAAAACCTCTTCTTGAAGCTATGCTTGTCTTGAATGTCAAGCCTGCCCTTTGAAGAACCACCTTCATAAGACCTTGCCTTTTTGGCCTCCCTACTCTTCCTCCTTTGCCTACTTTCTTCCACTTGTTGAGCATGAACCATGAGAAGAGAGATATTCAAATTATCATGAAGCATAGACGAACGACATTCTTCAACTAAATCTTCAGACACCCTTGTAAGAAAACGACTCATATTATCCCTTGGGTTATACACCAAGGATAAAGCATACTTGGAAATTTAGTGAAATTAAGGGAATAGTCATCAAGTACACTCATACCTCATTGACAAAGGTTAATGAATTCTTCCACCTTAGTTTCCCTCAACTCGCTAGGAAAAACCCGATCAAGGAAAGCTTTCTTGAAGATCCCCCAAGTCACCAGACCACCTCTTATGCCCTATTATACCTCCATTGCACGTACCAAGCACATCTTTGAGTTGGTAGGACGCCAACTCATCCTTTTCTATTGATGTCACACCTATAGCATAGAGAATCTTATAGACCTCGTCAAGGAAATCTTGAGGGTATTCATCCGCTTTGGAACCAAAGAACATAGGTTGATTCATTCTAGTAAAATCTCTCCTCCATATCTATTTGTTGGACCTGAGGAGTCCACCGGGTCCACCTCCCTAATCACTTGAGCCTTCATGTATTGGACTTGAGAGGTGATTTGCATTGTCTCTCAGAGGTCAATGGAATTGTTCCGAAATTGAAAAAGTCGTCCCTTATCTCTCCATCGTTCCATCGATAGAGGAACAACCAGAAGTTGATCACCCACACCCACACGGGGTCACAACCACTTTTTCAAATGGAGGCAACTTTGGTTGTCTGTGGAGTAGCTTTGTTGTCCCATTAGCCTCCCACTTAGCAATTCCTTCTTCGGCCCTTCTTGTTGTTTCCCTCGAGTATCCGATACATATAACTGCATCATAAGTTAGGTGAAATCACAACATAATAATACTCTAGAGCACACCCTAAGATTCCAATGCAGATGATAGTTTCTAATATCACTAGTCTCTCCATTCATACGTGTGGCATGCTTCATAATTATGAATAATAATCTCCATAGAACGTGGTTACATGAGACATCATTTCTAGAATATTCAACCTGGCTCTGAATACGCAAGATTATACACTGGGCACCCCCACGATGTAACGGCGGCGGCGTCCTCGGAAAGGATCCTAAGACTAGCCTCTTAGCATTCATCATTACATTCCTAGTGTAATGCGAAAATTTTAAAAATTTCATCGATACTACTTCAGCGAGTTTACTAAGACCTTCTCTCTTACAACATAAGTATTCATATCGAGTATACTAGAACCCTTGGATAAAGAAAATTACTTAGTCTTCTACTTTTATGCACAGCTACACAGGATCCACACACACACCCAGATATATATATTTATACTATAATAACACTCTGCAATGGATGTCTCATATTACCATCGAAATTGTGAGTCGAATCCATCATGGGCATAATCCCTACACAATGTACCAATGCCATATAGAGATTACAACAATATCTTAGATCAATGAAGAAAATCGTCTTTGAGCCTACAATAAAGACACATAACTAGTAATAACAGACTCATCCTCCCGGACTTGAGACATACGCCACTTGTGAGATGATTCCAAGGCTTTTCCGTAACAAATTTTCACAATCTCCTCAATGATAGAACCTAAAAGGTTAGGAAAATGGAGGCGATAAATGGGGTTAAGCACCTCACAACTATGTCCTGTATAGATCATATCACATACACCATAAATCATGCCAAAAGGGACATTTTTCAAAGCATGCCAAGTCACTTAACCAAACCTATGCACATTTTAGATCCAATACGAATCAAACAACCATATTCCTTAAGTCGCGTCCATTGACATCACAAAACCGACAATAACCAACTCTATAGTACAAGCAATATCACCATAATTTCAGCACATAATCAGACAACTCTAATCATCAAGTATTAATGTCAACAAGCCTGCATAAAGAGTTCATAACATCATAACCTAATAAAGACCATCACTCATCACACCCTCTTTAATTCCACTAACTGCATGACTAATAAGGCCCCTTCCCCTCACGCATAAAGTAAACCCGACAGAACTATAAGCAATGCCTACTTTATACATACCATATCATTAAGAGTAGACATCATCATACTTTAGCCAAAGATACAACACAATGTTCATCAAGTGAAACCTTATCACATAGTGTGCTTAACAGTAGACAACATATACATATCATTTCCATTTAGTAAGCGGTATAAGGCAGATTAAGAACATCCTCTAAGACTTTTCCCTCAAGGCTAAACTATGCAATGTAATAGTAGAAGCCCGACCCCTATCTAGATAAGCCAACTCCTTCATGTCCTCCTCAGTTAGAATTCCTTTATTACTTCAAATTTTACCTTTGGGAACATCTTGCCTTAACCAACATGACCACATTGAGGTAATGTGGAATCGTGTCATGGACCCCTAAAAAAAACACCGAAGAAGGTGGACTAACTGCCAAGTACGACTAACCATGAAAATAGCATCTATGTGACACCACTAGCTATATACTCTGGGGTCAACATAGTTTCAAGAACTAGACTAGTGTAGTTTGGTACACTCTGTATGATCATGCATTTATTCTCCGATCTCATAGTACTTATGAAACTACTTCCCTATAATGGAAGGACACTTCTCACTCTAACTTCACTCTTGCTAACTACATCTCTTTTTGAATGTCTTTCAATCAATAATTATAACTTATTTAGGTCAAGGTCTACCCCTATATATCCTATCAGAGCTTCAATAGGAATTGCATGATATGTCCTTTCAATCCATTCACGCATGTGAGGTAGCACTTTTACTCACCATATCATAATAAGGCACATAGGCAATTCATCACCAACCTTATATCATTAAATCCTAGCCAACAACTCACAAGCCATAAATATAAAAATTTCAACTCAACATTATACCAACCCTAATCAATTTTATCATAAGGTATACTTCAATATAACTTCATCATTAATCACAAGTAATCATAATTTGAAGTAAAGGTTTGACATCATAAGACTTACCCAATCTCCTTCACAAGACATCATCCAAGGTTTTACCATCAACCATCCAATTCAACCCAACAATGGGTGTAATATCATCACACCGTAGTAATTAATACAACAATGACGTCAATTACATCACTACACGTCAATTCATCACTAGTTCATAATCTAGGATTAGGGACTTGGGTCAATTTCATGATCTACTTCACAAACAAGGCTAATTCATCAAGAACTAGCGTAATTGAATCATAATACATCATTATCTAACTATAATAATCAAAAGAAATCATTGACAATGCAATTTAGAAGATCAATTTAGAAGTATACTATTGCGCGATCGTAAGACTATTGCATTGGAAGTTGTGTTGTTGATTACACATATATAATATGAAAACATCAGGTATCGTGTTGCTGGTACTCACCCCTTGCTTCTACACTTGTGTAGGTTTCGAGTGTGGATCCGTGTGATCTCTCCTTCTTATCGTGACAGTCAAGGCTCGTAAAGGATTTGAGAGGTATAGTAGTTGGTTCTCATCCTTGTGGGCCCTCTTTTTCTTTTCTTTTAAAGTTTTTTTCTATTTAAGAAACAAAGACTGAGGCTTGTATTTATCTGTCGAATTCAATATTTTCATTAGGGGTATGTACACGTGACAATTAGATTTTGAGGTATTGTTTAGAGAGAATAAGTTTTCTGCCTTTTTCTTGTTCTGTTTTATTTCATTTACGCCTTTTCTTTCGTTTTTGTTGAGTTGAGACTGACTTGTCTTACTAATCATAGACAAGTGTCATCATATTTATTTTAGGATCGTGACACAATCATAATAGACAGTTTAATAATTTCACATATTTATATACAAGTGCATCATTACTCATATCAATAATAAAATAAAAAAAACAGGCTATTTTAAAACCAATCAATATATTATACAACTCACATCACATATAAGGAACTATGCAAAGTGTAACACCAAATAAATCTTTTATTAAGAGAGTTTCTTTTTCGACCTTAAAGTAACAAAAATAAATTCATCAATTTAAAGAAATTTCTCAATCAAATTTGAGTTAATTTATACATTAGGACTAACCCCTTCTCACTTAATTTTGTTTTCTTCTTTTTCATGCTTTATCCCTACAATTCATACCACGTCATGAAAAATCTTGATGAAAACGTTAAAAAACATGAATGAACAAAATTAATAGAGATCCACCACACTAGTTTTGAATAACTTTATAAAAACATGAAAATATGATTATTATTTTTTAATTAAAAAATAATATATATTTGAAGAGTATGTTGTATATCTCATACACATTCAGGAACTTCAAACGAAATGATTTTCGATAATTTCTAAATTGAGTCCATTATTGGTAATAGATAGCTATTAGCCTTTTATTTAATCACTCTAACTAGTTTTTCAATTTAATAGAGTTTGATGTTTTAGTTTACTATGTGAAAATCCAGGTCTGAAATCGAATTTATTTGCTAAATTTTGATTGAAATAAACGTTAATCTTGTATTTGTGCTTAAATTATTGATTTTAAGCATTATTTCAACACTTTTGGATGGAAGAAATCAACATAAAAACTTGAAGACTATTAAAGCTTATTTGAAGCGTTCAGATATATAGTTTGTATTTTTTAAAACTCGAAATTTATTGTTTAAGAATTATTTTTGGTAAAAAATATTAAATATCCTCAATTAATTTGACATTTTTTACATCATTCACGAGTATAACACACATTATATTATATTTTTGTTAATTATGAAAAAATGTCAAAATATCAAAATGACATAGTAAAGGTCTATTAAGAGTGTCTAAAAGATACAAAGCTTACTTGGACTGTATACCCATTACTTTTTTCTTTTTCTTTTTACCTATTGTGGGAGGGGGTTATGGTATTTTGTAATAGCTGGTTTTATTCTACTTTTTATTGTTGAGTTTTTGACTTTACCCTATGGTTTGGACCTTGTCCTGCCTACGAGGATAAGATTAATTCTTTCACACATAATTGTGGTAAATAAGCGAGTTAAGTTGAATGATTATATTCTATGCGAAAAATATATTTACTTAATAACTAAGAAATTCAATTTTGGTCACTCGCTATTATCCAAATAAAAATATTCCTTATTACCCATAAAGTAATCCATCCAATGGTCATGCTCCACTCTAAGGTTCTTTTTATTTAAAATAATTTGCCACCCTTTTAAAAGTAGTTACAAAAAAAAGTGTTCAATAATAAAAGCAAAATATGTATACTAAAGAAACCCTCCAAACCTCAAGCACCTTGTGAAGTAGAAAATATGTATAGATTTAGCAACACAGTAATAGGTTTCTTGAATCTATTCACACTTTTAGCATCCATTCCAATCATAGGGGCTGGATTATGGATGGCAAGGAGTAGTACAACATGTGAGAAATTTCTTCAAACACCACTTTTGTTCATAGGTTTCATAATCCTTATAGTTTCATTGGCTGGTTTCATTGGTGCTTGTTTCCATGTTGCATGGGCACTTTGGCTCTACTTATTTGTCATGTTGTTCCTCATAGGGGCATTAATGGGGCTAACTGTTTTTGGTTTTGTGGTAACAAGCCAAGGTGGTGGACTTGATGTGCCTGGTAAAGTATATAAAGAGTATCATCTTCAAAATTACTCACCATGGTTGAGAAAGAGGATTAAGGATCCTCAATATTGGCTCACTGTTAGAGCTTGTATTTTGGGTTCCAAGACTTGTGCTAATGTTATTACTTGGACTCCCTATGATTATCTTACCAAAGATTTGACTCCTATTCAGGTAAGTACTAGTCTCTAGAAACGTGTCTTGAATGTTAACCTTTGACTATTATAAATATCATATCAAAAGGTAATTAATTTTTTGTTATGTCTTTGGTCATAAAACATTGTTTCACCTTATCGAGGACATATGACCATAGATAGGAGGGTGTGAAAATCGTAGATAAGAGTAAAAGATTAATACGTAACTAGTGGAGAGTTATCTTGCTTCTGCTTTTTATCATCTGTTATTTATGATATTTTAATTATTTTACTATTTTGTTATCGTTACTGTTTTCCTATTAGTTGCTATTTGTTTTCCATTTCATACCCTCTTTGAACTATGTATATGTATATTGATGATTACATGATAAGTATTAACACTAGTATGGGTGAATATTAGCTTATGTAACTAATTTTACTACCAAGAACTTGGACAAATGTTCTTTCTTTTTCCTCCATTATTTTTGGAAATTATTGGGTTGTTTTGTTTATTTTAGCATATAAAAAATTACTGAAGTATATAAAATAACTAGTAGAGGATTTATACATCCAAGAAACATATGAAATTTTCTCTATTTTTTGTTTTCATTTTATTTTTTTAGGTTTTTGTCTTCTCTTTTAATCAGTTGAGATTTGAGAATGAAAAGCTTTTGCCTCTTTTCTCATTATTCTCTACGGGCTGAGTGGTGGGGCGAAGGCGATTATATAATTTATATTTAAATATTATATGATGTAAAGTAAATCAAGAAAGTATATCATTATAATTCATCATAAGCCATACCTAATTAACGATTTTTACTAACGGTTCAAAAAATAAAAATATATTATCTGTAATTTTAGAGCCTGTTTGGTTCAGCTTAAAAGCTGGTCAAACTGACTTAAAAGCTGATTTTTGACTTATTTAGCTGTTGACAATACTCAAAATAACTTATTTTGAGTTAAAAAAAACTTATTTTAAGCCAAAAGTTAAAAGCTGGGGTAGGGGGTGCTTTTTTTTTATAGCTTATAAGCTGTTTTAAGTTGCACCACCACTTTTTAATCTTTTTGTCCTTAATATTTTTCTACAACTCCAATACAGCATAAACCCTAACATCGCTTTCTTTCTATTTTTTCCTTTTTCACGTTTGACTAGCAACATTCAGCACTTTGTATCCAACACATAACTGTTTATTTTAAAAATAAGTTTCAGCACTTTTAAAAGTACTTTTTTAAAGTTGCTTTTATTAAGCCCATCCAAACGGGCCCTTAGTTTGGAATCTCAAAAAAACTGCTTAAATCATTAAGTCAACCTCTATATTTGTGTTTAGAAAAATTCAAAATCAATACATACAAGAAAATAAAAATTATATATATACAATATAATTTTATATATATAATTTTTAACCTATGACTACCCAACACTTTTAGACCTGCCCCTAGTAAGTGGTATGTATTAAGTGTAAGTGCATTATTTGATTAGAAAAATTACACAATATATTTGCAATGTTACAAATTCAGTGGACATAGTTGGAATTTGATAATATTCCCATTTTATGACTTTCTTTTCTAATTGGTTTAAAAACAATGATATATTTTTATATTTAGTGTATGTTTAGTATGAAGGAAAATGTTTTTCATGAAAAATATTTTCCCAGAAAATGTTTTTCTGGAAAACATGTGGATTTTGAACTTCTTTTCTCAGTTTGGTTGGTCAATAGAAAAACATTGTTTCGAAAAAAAAAATTTAGTGTTTGATTATGAATGGAAAAATATTTTTTAGAACTTTTTATTTTATTGAGTAGAAAATATTTATGAAATTAAAAATATTTTTTTGTTTGTGGTGGTGGCGGGGGTGGGGAGGGGGGCAAAAGGGTAGGAGGGGAATCGGCGTGCAAAAGAAAAAATTTGCAGATTAATGTATTTTTTTTTTTTAAAAATAAAATTAATTTTTTTGGGTGGTGGTGGGGGGAGGGGCTTAGGATGTTAGAAAGAAGTTTACAAACTAACAATTTACCAGTTGAAACATCTTTTTAAACAACAAACTTATTTTTTTGGGACTGGGTGGGCCGGTGGTGGGTTGGTGGTGTCAAGGAATCGGGTAAAACAACAAAATTTTAAAATTGAAATTTTGTTATTTTTAAATTGTTGTGTTTTATTTCCACACATTAAATTAACTTTGGCGGCGCGTATTTAACAAACCTGTTTCCTTACTTTTTCCACGCACAGTCCTTTTTTCACAAACTTTTGTCTTACCACCCATGAGACTCACCACAGTATCAATCAAATGTAACTTCCCAACATATTTCATTTTACCCTTGATAAAATGATTTTTAGCTACACGAATATGTATAACTTATTTTAGACGGCATGACAGTCAGGATGTTGCAAGCCACCAACGGCATGCAACTATGGATTGACAACAATGACACAAGAGGCAGATTGTTACCAATGGAACAATGATCCAAATGTGCTATGCTATGAGTGTGATTCATGCAAAGCTGGAGTTCTTGAAGATGTGAGAAGGGATTGGCAAAAGATATCAGTTCTTAACATTGTCATGCTTGTCTTACTCATTGGAATTTACTCCATTGGTTGTTGTGCTTTTCAAAACACCAAAAGGGCTGTATCTGATTATCCACATGGTGAAAACCGTATGTATAAAGTCAGACCGAGATGGGATTTCTACTGGTAAGTCACCTACTTTCAATTATATTGTTATTCGGAGTCTAAAAATATTTATTTTGAAAGAACAAATATTCTAAATGTTTAACAAATCAGTAAAATTACTTTTAAATGAAATCGGAAACAGATTTTCTGTTGTTGAAAAAGTAGCAAAAAAATATTTTACTAAAAAAAATAAACAGAAGTAGAAGTAGAAATTATTTTTTTCAAGATTAAAAATATATATATTTCATATATACATATTTAATAATTAACATATCTTATAAATTTAATTTAGTTTTATCTAAATATTTTATTTATCAATATATATTTTTTTCAAAAACATTTTGCTTGAAAAATTAATTTTAAAAGAAGTTGTAGAAATAAGTACTCCTTCCACCCCTGTTTTACGTGATACTCTTTTCTTTTTAGTCCGTTTGAAAAAGAAAGTCACCTTGCTATAATATAAAAGAATTTAACTTTAAAATTCCTTTTTTACCTTTATTAAATGATTTTCAACCACATAAATATTTAAAAATTATTTGACTACAAATTTTAAAATTCTTTTTCTTTTTTGTTGTTAAATAAATACACAGTGTTCATTAAATAACGTCATAGTACAATGAAATGATAGTATTTTTTAACACCAATATCTAACAAGCGCTATTGCTTGTGCATTTTGATGATCTTGTAGAAACATAAATAATTCTAAAATGATTTTTAAATACAACAACAATATGAAGACCCCTTTTAAGGGAATATTTGTATTCAATGGTGAGATTATATTGGCTTAGCTTTATTGCTATTTTATTTTTGGTTGATAGGTGGAGATGGTGGCATGACAGGAGACATCAGCTTTATTAGACCAAAACATGGCACTTCGTTTGGTCCAAAAGCAACATATCATCAAAAGTGATGCTAATTAAAGTGATGCTAATTAGTATTCTCTTTGTTTTCCAACAAATATTAATTCCTAGCAGGGTTTTTTCCACACCTCCTTTTCTGTACAAAGAAAAAGATTTTACTACTTTATTTCACATTCTACCATTTCCTTTTCCATCTTTTTATGTTTACTCTAGCCTTTTCATTTTACAAATAAAGATTAAGTATATATATATATGTACACATTCATGTTTAAAATTGGTTTTGGAAATGTATGCCCGGTCCACTAGTGGGATATTTTAGACTTTATCGTGGGACATTCCATCTTATCCCATTTAGTTTGGGATTATTATATGATGTTCCTTAGGAGAGATAAATAAGCCTAGAAATTATATCCGACGTAACAATTTATAGAAGGTGACAATGCTTTTGATTATTTCTATTGAATAGTCCAAGCTATATACAAATTCTTAATTAAACCTTTCTAACCAAGCAAACTATTGTAAATAAGGTAATAATCTCCAAAGTATAGACACTTTCCTAAAATATTCCACCCTCTTAATACTTCCTTCCCCTCAAGCTGGAGCATGAAGATCACAAATGCCTAATTTGTGAACTAGATACAAGAACTGTTGTTTCCCCACTGCCATAGTAAGCTGTACATAAGATGCAACAATGTGACTAGCTGTTACGTCATCAAAAACGAAGTGGCAATCACCTTCTAAATTTGCAGATATAATGTCACAATACAAATGAATAGGATCCTCGTGTAAGAATTTAAAGGAGAGCCTTGAGACATTTTAACTCACAAAGTGTGCAACCAAGAATGATATTCCGCTTTGACTGAAGAGCCAGATACAATATGTTATGTTGTTTTCCATCAAATAGGTGAATTTACTAACAAAGTAAATTAACCAGTTATAAAGCTTCTTGTCACCGGAATCAAATCAAAATATGCAAATAAGAGCAACTTGTAAGAAAAATCTCAGTACATGAAATGCTTCCTCACAATATTTCTGATGCATGAAATCAGTAACATAATTCAAGATAAGTGATGGTCAAATAGGTCAGTCGACCGATAAATTGCTTATATTTTTTTAGATTCGACAAAATCATGATTATTGTTGTCCAATGTAAGTTTATGATTCTGCTCAATAAGAAACTAGCATGTTTGACACCAAGATGACCTGATTCATTCAAGATATCAAAGACATGTTTTCATTGACAAAGAAACAGACCACTTGGACTTCTCGCCACTTTTATCCTCAAAAAATACTTTAACGGCCCAAGATCTTTCATGTGAAAATACAGATGCAAATATTTTTGAAGTTAACAATAGAACTAAAATTTTCTCCTTTAATGATTAGATCGTCGACATATACAAGAACAAACCATTCTTTATATAATAAAGTAAAGAATAATATATATGCATATGATTGCACAAAATCTACAACGATTTTGACAAATCAGATTTTTGAAATCTGTCACGGTCCATATAAAGATTTGCACACATTCTCTTGAGTCAAAATTTCGAATCCATGCGGAAGTTGCATATAAACGTCTTCATTGCAAGAATGCGTTATAAGCATCTATTTGATGGAACTCTCCCAATTATTAGCTAAAGAATGATGAGAAAAACTCATATAGTTACCCCGTTTTCCTTTAGAGCAAAAGTTCATTACCGTCAATATGTGAGCCACCTAGTTGTTATCAATTACTACAAGCCCGAATCTTATATCATTCAACTGTACCATCAGAATTGTATACCTATTTGCAAATGATAGTACTCTTCTTACCTGGAGGAAGAATTTCGAATTAATGTCCATGTACCCTTTTTTTCAACGCATCAATTTCTTCTTTCATAGGGCGTTGCCAAAAAGGATCATGTACAACAGCATTAAACCTTGTGGGTTCAGTACTTCGAGAACCACTTGTGCCAAGGAGAAAAATGATTGCAAGTCACTTAGCTAGCTAATGGGTAAGGCGTACGTGAGGACTGTGAATTAGTCGGTGACGTGCATTGTGTTGGGATATTTGTGCACTTAGTAACATGAAATTAATTTGTAGAACATACAGAATCTTTTAGTCCAGTGAAAACTTTACGTTCCCAATTTTTCCAGCCAAGAGCATCATCCATACTAGTACAAGTTTCTGTATCTATAATAGTTGTCTTTATATTTTCCTCCTGAGTTGGATCAGGAGAAGAAAATCCCCATGCTAATGTCTCCATTGATGTTGGGCTCAATATCAACACTGCCCCTTGAGCCAGTAGAGGGTGAGTAATCATGTTGCATAGTAGGAGTATTTAGCAAAGTATTGGTCTCGTAGGAAGTCAATACACTAGCATAAGGAATACGTTTTCATCAAAAGTGACATCACGAGAAACAAAAAACCTCCAATTTTCAAATCATAGACACGCCATCCTTTCTTTCCAATAGGATATCCAAGAAAAATACATCAACGACTTCTCGAGCTAACCTTATCTTTATCACAACACTTACAATGAACAAAACATAGATATCCAACTACTTTTGGAGGCCTATGTGAAGGTTTTCTTCCAAAGATTATTTCGTAAGGAGTCTTTCCATTCAATATAAGAATAGGAGCTTGATTGATAAGATAAACTACAGTCAAGAAACACTCTACCCAAAATGAGAGTTGTAAATTAGCTTGAAACAGAGTGCATGTGCCACATTCAAAATATGGTGATGCTTCTGTTCCACTCGTCTATTTTGTTGAGTGGTATCATTTGAAGTTCTTCTCCGTATAAAAAGAATGAAGACAAGTAAACTTGTTACCATTTTAACTTCTAAGAAGTTTTACCCTTTGTCCAAATTGAGTAATAACTTGGAAAAAAACTCTCTTTTATCTTGTGTTTAACCTCACTTTCTTAGCCAATGATTAGATCCACACGCCAGAAGAAAAATCATCCATAATAATAAGAAAATACATTGCAACACAAGAAAAAAGAACGCGATAAGGGTCCCATACATCACAATGAATCGATTCAAATAAATCAACAGTTTTATTCTAGTCGGAAAAAAATTCATGTGTCTACTTTTCTTTTAAACAAATACTACACAATTCATCTACTCTATTACGACTACTAATTTCAGGAAGAATAGAAACTCTATTATTGGACGGATGACCAAGTCAACGATACCATAAGTCAAAATTATCCACCTTAAGAATGTTATAATTTGCTTGTGTTGGTGCCTTCAAATAGTATACCCATTGCATTGTTCACCAACACCACTCACTATCTAAGAGTTTGATCATGTATCATACAAAGCTTGTTAGAAAATATGACTAAGAAATATTTCAATCATAAGCTTATGCATAAAAAATAAATTATATTTTAAATGAGGTATATAAAGAATATGGTGCAGTTTCATATTATTTGGGAGATAAGTTTCCATATTTGAAGCAATAATCATGGAACCATTTTACATGCTGGCCAAATATGATGAGACATCACATAAGTCATTTAATAATTGAGCGTCGCCACTCATATGGTGATTTGTGTTGGAAAACAATATGTAATTGTGAATCATATTAGGATCTTTACTACTTACGTAAATAATAAATAATTAATATTGTTTATGATAAAACACATAAACATGCTCAAATTTAATTTGATAAATAATTCTTGAAGCGTGAGCAAATATCTTCAAGCGAATTTTTAAGTTAGGCAGACTTTCAAGCAAATCTACAAGATAATTATGATCTTCTACAGTGATCCCAAGTCACATCCAAACTCTCTCAATACTTGGGTGGAAAAGTATCGAATAGAAAAGTAATTACTCTATTTTCTAGGTTAATAGAATTCCTATTTATAAAGATTTCTTCCTAATCGAAAAGGATTAGAGAATCTATTTTTTCTAGAAAAAAACAAAAAAAGACTCATATTATTCTTCCTTTTTTAATAGAAATGAAATTCTGAGTATTAGTTAAATATGAGCATTATAGGGACCACATAATCAATTACCGAGGCTTCCTACTATAGAAATAACTCTAAATAATTAATTTGAATTATTTTTATAATAATAAATTACAAATCATTCCACTAGAATTGCACTACTCTATTTATATTTCGTAATTTCTCGTTAAACACCTATGTAATTTCCCAATGTTAATATTTTAGGTACTAATCAATAAATTAAATTTCAAGCGAATTTAACTTAATGATTAATTTTCTTTAGAGCACTACTTAACTTATTTCATGTGTCGGATTCATAAATCCACTTACAAGGTTTGACACGATGAAAACTTATAGATTTTCTCAAAAAGGCATATAAATCAATCTCTGTAACGAGGCATGAATTACATCAACTAACTTATTATTTCACCAGTATCTATTATTATCACCAACTTATCAGACATATTGACCCATCTCAAAATCTCACCTTTTAATAAATTAAAATGATAATTAATATATACAGATCAAAATAGTTATATCAGGATTAAGAATATAAGTATATTTAATAGTTTAGAAAATATATTTTTGTCAGTCAGTCTTAAACAATTGTCTCTACTCGATCCCGTTCAACACATACAAAATGCACTAGCATAAGAAGTTATAACTATACCGCTTCCATAATCAAGATAAATTACATATAATCTTGTGCTACAATCGTACCAATGACATATCCAATTTCCATCCTAGATTGTGAACAAATTTTTTTTATACTTATAAGAACCAATGATTTAATCCTTTGTGTATAAGCTAAAACTACACACTAAATCATCTACTATATAATTAAAATAGACACCATAAACGAATTTATGATCTATTAAAATTGAGCAAATATTTATTCTCTAATAAATACTAGTTCTTAACATATGGTTAATAGTATATATCCCAACAATCTCACACTTAGACTTTTAACCATCACAATTATTATAATGTACTATATCTAAATGCATGGTTAATAGTATATAACCTAACAATCTCCCACTTAGATATCTAATCTTGAAAATTGTTAGAATACCATGTCTAAACACATGACTAATAGTATATATCTTAACAATTTTCCACTTAGACTCTTAACTATGCATTTACAACTTGCACAAACATTCATTTATTTCTTATCAAAAGAAATTTATCAAGTTATTTTCTCATGTAATTTTGTCTAGTAGTGTTTCGTCGTTACAAATTGATTTTGTACTAGGTCTTGAGAGAGCTTCTCAGAAAACCTTCCAAGAATGTACTTATTTTCAGGAAATTTATCATAAAAGTTCTCTCAAGCATACAAAATAGATCAATCTTCACTATGATTCTCTCACTACTATTAAACACTATTATATTATCACGCTTTCATGATCTTGAGTCTTATTAATTTCTTTAAAAAATTTTGATATTGAAATATTAACAACTTTTCATGTAGTGTTCATGTGCTCAACATCACTCCCACTACTTGAGGTAGTCGTTTTGTTATGTCTAGTAACTTTTCTCCCACTACTTAAATGTAATGGAACACTAGACATATCGATTAGATGTTCTTGACCGTCTGTATTTATAATTGACTTATTTGTGATATCTTTGTTCAATTGTCGTAAAACTAATTTACTTCTAGGAACATGATTTACTAAATTATCCTTTCTAGAAATAAGACATTTGTGTTAACAATTGACTTATTTTCTTTAGGACACTATAATAAACTTTGTTTTATTCTTTAGGATATCCAATTAACACACATATTCCGTTCTTAATTCCAATTTTCTTATCATCCCACTCAACATATTGCTGGACAATTCTCTATCTGAACATGTCACGTATTAGACATACATCAAATCCAACTAGTTCTACAGTTGTTCAAGGTATCGATTTGAAAGAATTGAATTTAAAATGTCATATGTAGTTATTAGACGTATCCCAAAAGAAACAAAATAACTAATAATAAATCAATAATTAATCTTATCATCTTCTTAAGATTCTAATTTTTTTTTCTCTTCTACACCAATCTATTATAGAGCATCTTGTGTAGACAATTGAAATACAATTATTATATAAGATAAGTGACCCATGAGCTCTACAAAGAGGTTTCCGTTACTTCAATCAAATTAATGTGATTTTATATATTTTTCATGATGTTATATTATTCAGACTTCCAAAACATCAAAAAATATATACTCACATTATGAGTAACTGTTTGTGGAAAATTCTAAATACTCAAATTCACCTTTTTCCTGATTGATCATTTACCTCACAAATCAAAATAGAATAATTATGACTTATCACTACCAAGAGGAAAGATCTCTTAGTTATTTTTCCTTCTGAACAAAATGAATTGTTATGTCTATCCATTAACCAACCTCGAAGTTCTATTCAAATTAAAAGATACTTTCTCTTATGAGATAGATTAATAAAATTCAATTTGTGTAAAATAATATTTTTTTAAAATCACGCATTAATATACCATAAGAAATAAAATATTCATCAAACTCACTGATAGGAGAGTTACATACAAATATATCAAATATTCATCTCTTATCTAGTTAAAAATTGAAAATAATTCCTTCTAACATAAAGTACATGTACAATGCATTCTTTGAATTAATATCTTATCTCTTCCAAAAGAAAAGTTTAAGTTGTACTAAGTGGGTGTGTAAAGTCTATTGAGAATATGATATAATACATTAAATAGATCATAACATTTCGAATAATCTCAAATAATAAAATTCAGGGCTCATTTATACATGTATATTCATGCATCTTGAATAGTCAATCAATGAAATTGAAGAACTACTCATGCAATACAAATGTACAATGACCGATTATTCACTTCATAAACTTATACAGACATAACTCAATTGGAGAGTCTACTACTAGTATAAGTCAACCGAAAATACTCTAGTTATATTGATCCAATCTTATATTACTCAGTTTAGGAGAATTTAATTTCATCCGATGGGTAGGAAGATCTAAGTCAACACATAAAACTAATATTTCACTACTATTTAATCAAGTATGACCAAAATTTCATATAATGATTGAAAAAAAATCAATTTCTTACTAGGTCGTTCTTATGAATCTACCAAATTTCAGATCAATCAGAGTTATTTTTTTTGAATTCCAAAACGATGATCAATTTGATTGAAACATTATATGGTCAAAATAAAGTTTAAAATGTTTCCGTTCTAAAATTCTTATCACATGACACATACCATCATTTGTGAAATAGATTCACAAATCAAGAACCAAGAACAATATTCTAAAAAACTCTTTACTTTATCTGAATATTATTTTCCAAAAATCTGCATTTTATGATTGCATTTTAAAAAAATAAAACACTCCTCATAGATATCAATGCATCTTGAATAATAAATTTTGATTAAAAACTGACTACAACATAGATATGTGATGTCAGATACTCACTTCAACAACTTTAAAACAAAAGCCAACTAGATGGAGAGAATATCATTATCCCTAGATTCATTGATCCAATCAAATATTACTCAATTTAGGAGAGTCAATAAAAATAATCAAAACTAGAGATTAAACTTTAATGACTTGTATTAATCTCATCTGTTATGGAGGAAGGTCTAAGCAAACACATGAACTTAATACTTCACTAAAATTTAGTCATGAAGATAAAAAAAAACAAACTCTATCACCACTATATCATAGTCGAGTAATTTTTTGGTAAAATTAATTTAACACATCAAATTACCAAATCACTGCATAATAATGAGTGTTTTAAATTTGATCCATTTTTATGAACCTACCAAATTTCAGATCAATTAGAGTTCAAAAATGGAGTTGACATTGTACGTGATTAAATAAATTTATATTGATGAGAAAGTACTTTTAGATTTGAAATTAGTGTTGTCATCCTTGGGTGGAATCTGTACCAATCTTAAAATGCTTAAATAGAAAGAGTCATATTATGAAAATTTTAGAGACTACAATGTGTTTGCTAAAAAAACTTTGATGCCAGTTACAGTTTAGGAGTAAAGCAAATGGCTAGTGTGGTTATGATATTTGTTAATTTAAAAGTCTTGGCTCTAGTGGAGTACTGTGAGAAGTATGTGGTGTCCAATAAATCAAGTGTGTGTATGATGTAATGGGGGATAGAATAATTGATCGTGGGTGGCTAAATATCAAAGAGATGGAGTCATATGAATGGAATTTTTTTTATAGAGAAACTATGGAAGAAATATCTAGTGTTATTCAACTTTGATTTTGGATATTCTTATATGATCACCTACTTCGTTTTGGATAATATTTGGAGCGTAATTCCCTACCTATATTCACACGGGCTTTCATATCTATGAGTAAATTCTTAGTGGTGGATCAGAAGTGTCGATCCTGTGATTGTACGCTTGGTAGGGAGGCATCCCTAGTTAGACTGTCTATTTCAGTCATGGAATATTTGGTGTTGTTTGGAATAATTTAAGTATACTAGTGATTCTACACGCACAACCTTGCTTAAGAGCATTCGTAGAAGTGCTACTATGGATACCTACAACGATTTGATTGTTGAAATAGTTATCTTATCATCGAGTTCACTTTTTGAATATGTGTGATTGAATGAATGGAGCATTGGGTCTAGCTCTACCATTCTTAAAGGTTGTCTACCATATTAGAGATTGATCTACCATTTTGATGGTATTGTTAGAGCTTTTGTTAGCTTGGGTGTATGACTAACTAAGTACTTACTTGATCTTATTCTTCTTTAAGTTAGATAAAATCTGACATGGTGAGCATTATGAGTGTGTATAATTGATTATTTCTAGCCGATATTGATTCAGAATATTATCATGGCTATGTGAGAAAAGACTCATCCTGATAATTGTGTTATGCTCTAATGGGTTTTGATTCAGGTTGGATTCATGAGTTAGTCTTTAACTTGGTAATCACTCCAGATTAGAAGATTTTCTAAATTTTGGTTCAAAAGTTTTAGTTCTTGATAGTTTATCTCTTGATGAATGGTCCTAAGTATGAGTTCACTTGGAGAGAGAAAACACGACTTTCTCAAAGTCATACCTTAGGCTCTTGGTGTCCCATAGTATTTGACTTTCTTTTACTTTATGTTCGAGGCCGAACATGATTTTTAGTGATGGATAATGTAATGACCCAAAATGTCATTTTTTAAAATTTTAAATATTCATTTAGTAAGGGTTAATTAATTAATGAATAATTATTAATAATTAACCTAACCAATAGTTACTGAACGAAAGTGATAATTTATTTAAGACCTTATATTATTTGACTCATATATAATAAAAGAAGTGGGTAAAATTTACCCATATAATACTTAATTAATTCATAAAAGGTAAAAAAAGGAAGGGAAGAAGGGTTGATGACTGCTTCACGTAATCTTAAACTAAAGTTTTCAATTTTTCTTACGTTGCATTAATTGCTCTTCTACATATGATTTCACTAATTGTTATACATTTTTATATGTGTACATAACAATATTATATTATGATTTAATGCAAAAAGGGATTTGGTGTGTTAAACACTGACCAATTAAATTTTGGAAGGTTTTGGACTACAATTGCATAGTATGATGGAATTAATGTTAGGAATTAAAAGTACATTAAATTGAGGTTTGAAACAGTGGTATCTCGTGGGGTTGTTCGTAATTGACGTCATTTTTTCATTATTTTTCTTATCAATATCATATCATGATTCAAGTTTTGATATATTAATATATTTAATTAAGTATTGTATAAATATTATTAGAATTATGATATTGCATAAATTGAAACTAAACCCTATACTTGAAACATGAAAAATATGATAGCCTAAATGTTAATTAGTATCAAAATTTATGAACATTATAAATATGGGTGAGTTTTGGATCTAAGATAGACAAATAGTACTATGTATATTGTTTTTAGTTTTGGAATCTTATTGTGGTCATTTATTTGAATAGATTGCTTTGAGTTGGAAGTTTAATGAAAGGGGAATGTCTTAAGTTCCAGAGTGAATTCTTGATTGATTGAGGCAAGTGGATTTCTAAACTCTTGTTAAGTGTATGAATGTGTGTATTTTCTTGTGATATATGTGTAGGAGTAATGAGACTTGATAATGGGTTGACTTGTCCACATTGATTAATTCTAACGATGAAAACAAAGGAGGAAAAAAGGCAATATGAATAATTGCTTGTGTGTGATGTATTAATAATGGAGAATGGTTTGAAAGGTTGTTGAATCATTGTTGATGTTGTTGTGAATTGAGCAATGTTATGAAAATGGTCATATCTCTTTATTTGTGTGAACATGTCATTTGCATTATTTTAAGACATGGTTGTGACAAGTGTTATGTGCATTGAGAAAGAATGAGAACTTAAGGAGGGTGTACCATTTAGAAGGACGTATCGTGTGCCGCGATAGATAATATATTTTGAGGAACATATCGCGCACCGAAATGGTTACTATTATCGAGGGTCGTATCGTGCGCCGTGACAGATGCATGTACAGAGTATGTCCTCCACGGATCCCGAACTGAGAGACAGTGGGTGTGTATCACTAGATCAGACATGCATCATTATACTTGACATTACATTCCATTGCATTGTACATACTTATCATTAGTGAACTTAATATTGTGATTTGCTGATCTTGTGATTGTCTTTCTGCGGAACTTGTGATTGATGAATTATGTAAAGGATATGTAAGTTGTTAAAGTGTTGTTGCTGAGGATATGTAATTTTTCAAAGTGTTTTTGTTGAGCTACGTGCTATGTAAACTGTAAGTTGTTAGGTTGGGCTGATTTTTATGCAGGTTGTAGTTGTGGAGGTTTCGTTGGGATGGTAGGAGTACCCGTATTTCATCCCCTTAGCTTGTGTTTAGAGGTTTTCTTACTGAGTACCGTGTGGTTTGGTACTCACCCTTTATTTCTATAAATTTTTGTAGGTTATAAGCCTGGATTTTTGTTGTACTTGTCATTCTCTTTTTTTTTTCGAGGCTTCTTGGAGATTTGTGAGGTAGGTGTTTGTTGTCTCAGCGCACTCTCTTTCTTCATAGTTTTGATCTTGTTCTATTCTAGAAACAAGTTCATTTGAGACTTATATTTTCGTTTGATTCAATTGTCATACTCTAAAGGTTTTGGGGTATAAATGTAAGTTAACAGTAAATTTTCTGCATTTTATTGTAATAGTTGAATTTTAGGTTGACTTATCTTAGTGAGATAAGAGGAGTGTCATCACGTCCATTTTTGGATCGTGACAAATAAGACGAGTATCATCACATCCATTTTTGGGTCGTTACATCAACCCGGCTGCGTTAACGGATGGAGAAGTGAGAGCAGCACTGGTTCAGATAGCCCAAGCTATCACTGCTCAGGCACAAGCTATCACAGCCCAGGCACAAGCTATCACATCACAGGCCACTAGAGAGGGTGCTCCCAGGGAGAACCCACAAGCTAGCACCATGGCTAGTAGACTGAAAGATTTCACCAGGATGAATCTTTCAGTTTACTTCGGGTCCAAAACCAATGAGAATCTTGAGGAGTTTGTGGATGAGGTCCACAAGATTCTCCGTGCTATGGGTGTTAATGAAGAGGAGAAGGCTGAGTTGGCTGCATACCAACTCAAGGATGTGTCTCAAGTATGGTATAAGATGTGGGTAGAGGGCCGAGCACCAGGATAAGTCCCCATCACTTGGGACATTCTCAAGACTTTATTCCTGGAGAGGTTCTTTCCCAGAGAGCAGAGAGAGGCTTAGGTTGAGGAGTTCATTAACCTACATCAGGTTGGTATGTCATTCAAGGAATACTCCTTGAAGTTTTTTAAGCTTTCCAAATATGCTTCTTCCGTGGTGTCCAATAGTAGGGATGAGATGAGCAGGTTTGTGAATGGTGTATCGAAGGATCTGGAGGAGGAATGCCAAGCAGTCATGTTGCATGATAACATGGACCTTGGTAGGCTGATGGTACATGCACAGCATGTGGAGGAGAGTCGTCGGAGGAAGAGAGGCCGAGAAGGCAAAAATCCTAGGCCCTCAGATCAAGCTGGTTTTAGTACTGGTAGGAGTTCGTTTGGAGTCGAAGATAGGCCCAAGTTCAAGAAGAGGCACCAACACTTAGGTAATCCTACTCCTTCTAGGAACACTAATGCTAAAGGGGGCAAGCCTGACCTCAAGAAGGGCAATGATATAAATGCCTAGCGTGATAGAAAGTTGTGTGGTAAGTGTGGCCATTTGCATGGAGGTGAGTGCTTGGTAGGTACTAATGCCTGTTATGGGTGCGGCAATAGTGGGCATATAATCAGGGACTGCCCACGTGTGAAGAATCAGGCCAAGGAAGACACTCAGCCTCGGTCTAATCCTACTAGTGTAGCCGAGCCTCCCAAGAGGAACAAGTTCTATGCTTTGAAAGGTAGAGAGGAGCAAGAGAAGTCAGCTGATGTGGTCACTGGTAACTTGCATGTCTTTTCTCTTCCTCTGTATACATTGTCAGATCCAGGATCCACCTTGTCTTTTGTTACTCTTTTAATATCTAGTAAATTTGACTTGCTTCCTGAGATCTTGCATGAACCTTTTTCTAGTTAGTACTCCCATAAGGGACAGTATTAGAGCTGAAAGAGTATATAAATATTGTTGATATTCTTGATAGAGTCACTTATGCTGACCTAATATAATTAATCATGCTTGAATTTGATATAATTTTGGGTATGGATTGGCTCCATAAGTGTTATGCTACCATAGAATGTCGAAACAAGGTAGTAAGGTTTTAGTTTTCTAATGAGTTAGAGCTGGAATGGGAAGGGCGTATTTCAAATCCAACAAGCCAAATAGTTTCCCATCTTAAAGTCAATAATATGTTATCTAAGGGGTATTCATATCACTTAGTCAGAGTCAATGACTTAGAACATGAAGTTCCTTTCATAGACTCTGTGTCCATAGTGAATGAGTTTCAAGATGTCTTTCCGGAGGATTTATCAAAAATCCCTTCTGAACGCAAAATTGACTTTGGTGTTGACTTAAATCCTAACACCAAACCAATTTTCATTCCTGCCTATAGAATGGCTCCAGCTGAACTCAAAGAATTGAAGTTACAGTTAAAATATCTACTTGATAAGGGCTTCATCCAGCCGACCATATTCCCAAGGGGTGCTCCAGTGTTGTTCGTTAAGAAAAAGGATGGAACCCTTAGAATGTGTATCGATTATCGGCAACTCAAGAAAGTCACTATAAAGAACAAATACCCTTTTCCCAGAATTGATGATCTATTCGATCAGCTCCAAGGTTCAAGTTTCTTTTCTAAAATAGATCTCTGGTCAGGGTATCACCAGCTTCGAGTGAGAGAAGAGGACATTCCTAAGACTGTCTTCCGTACTAGGTATGGTCATTACGAGTTTCTTGTCATGTCATTTGTTCTCACAAATGCACCAGCCCCGTTTATGGACCTTATGAATAGGGTCTTCCATGAATACCTTGATTCTTTTGTCATAGTATTCTTAAATGACATCCTCATATACTTTAATACCAGAGAAGAGCATGCACAACATTTGAGAATAACATTGCAAGTACTCAGGGAACATCAGTTATATGCAAAATTCAGCAAATGTGAGTTTTGGCTGAGATCAGTGACCTTCCTTGGTCATGTTGTGTCCGACCAGGGTCTAGAGGTTGATCTGAAAAAGACTGAATCAGTAAAGAACTGGACGAGGACCCTCACTTTTATAGACATCCAGAGTTTTTTACGTTTGGCTAATTACTATCGTAGGTTTATTGAGGGCTTTACCACTATTGCTGCTCCATTAACAGTTTTAACAAAGGAGAAGGCGAAGTTTGAGTGGTCTGAAACTTGTGACAAGAGATTCCAAGAGCTCAAAGATCGACTCACTTCAGCTTTAGTTCTCATATTGTCGAGGATTGCTGTAGGGTATGTGTATACTATGATGCTTTCCGAGTAGGTTTGGGATGTGTTCTTATGCAGGATGGCAAGGTGATTGCACATGCATGAAGACAGTTGAAAATCCATGAGAAGAATTACCCTACCCATGATTTTGAGTTAGCTGTTATGGTATTTGCGTTAAAACTTTGGAGACATTACTTATATGGTGTACATGTCGATGTATTTACTGACCATAAAAGTCTTCAGTATGTTTTTACACAAAAAAAATTGAATATTCGTCAGAGAAGATGGCTAGGGCTGCTCAAGGATTATGACATGAGTGTCCACTATCACTCAGGTAAGGCCAATATAGTGGCTGATGCTTTGAGATGATTGAGCATGGGCAGTGTGTCTCATATTGATGATGACAAGAAGGAGCTGGTTAAAGAGGTACACCAATTGGCTAGGTTAGGTGTAAGGATGGTAGATACACCAAGTGGGGGTGTTTTAGTTCATTCCAGTTCTGAATCCTCATTTTTTGTAGATGTTAAAGCTAAGTAACATCTTGAACCAGTACTCATGGATTTGAAAGACTAAGTGTTGAGCAAGCTGAATGAATCATTTTCCCTAGGTGGGATGGTGGGATTATAGACCAGGGAAGATTTTGTGTGCCCAATATTGATAATTTGAGATCTAATATTATTGTAGAGGCTCATGGCTCTAAGTATTCCATTCATCTAGGTTCCACCAAAATGTATCATGATCTCAAGAAAATCTATTGGTGGGAAGGTATGAAGCGAGATATTTTTAAGTTTTTGGAGGAGTGTCCAAATCGCCAACATGTTAAGGTTGAACATCTTAAGCCTGGAGGTCTTACCCAGTCGATTGAGATCCTAACATGGAAGTGTGAAGCTATTAATATGGACTTTGTGGTTGGTCGGCCAAGACCAGAAAGCTGCATGATTCCATTTGGTTCATTGTTGACAAGATGACTAAGTATGGTTACTTCATTCATGTTAAGTCTACTTACAAATCCAAATATTATGCCAAGATGTATATTGATGAGATAGTAAGGTGGCATGGGATCCCTTTATCTATCATTTCGGATAGGGGAGCCCAGTTCACTTCTCACTTTTGGAGATCTTTACAAAAGAACTTGGGTACACAAGTGATGCTCAGTTTGCTTTTCATCCTCAGATGAATGTACAAGCAGAGCGTATCATTCATACCCTTGAAGACATGCTAAGAGAATGTGTTATTGACTTCAATGGGAGTTGGGATGATCACTTGTCACTTATTGAGTTCTCCTATAATAATAGCTACCATTCCAGTATTGGGATGACACCTTTTGAAGCACTATATGGTAGGAGATGTATATCCCCAGTTGGTTGGTTTGAGGTAGGATAGTCTTCCATACTTGGCCCTGACATCATACATGAGGCTGTGGAAAAGGTAAGAATGATCAGGGATAGATTGGCTACTACTTACAGTCGTCAAAAATCCTATGATGATAACAGGAACAGGGATCTTGAATTCAAGGTAGGTGATCAAGTCTACCTGAAGATATCACCTATGAAAGGGGTGATGAGGTTTGGTAGTAAAGGGAAGTTGAGTCCGAGGTAAATAGGTCCTTATGAGATCTTACAGCGAGTAGGGAATGTTGCCTATGAACTGAAGTTACCAAATGACTTGGTTTCTGTTCATCCAGTGTTTCATGTTTCGATGCTTAAGAAGTTTATAGGTGATCCAGCATCCATCCCGCCTGTTGAGGGGTTAGTAGTCGATGAGAACCTTTCTTATGAAGAGGTTCCAGTTGAAATTTTAGATCGCCATGTGAAGCGGCTGAGGAACAAAAAGGTGGCCACAGTAAAGGTGTTAAGGAGGAACCACCTTATTGAGGTAGCAACATGGGAGGCCGAGGCTTACATGAGATCCCGTTACCCTCACTTGTTCAGTTCTTGAGGTTAGATATACTCTTCCTAAGTCTGATTTTGTTTAAGAAACTCCAAATTTTAGTGCATTAGTCAATTTTGGTGTTTATAGTCCATAATTGTGTGTTTTATACTTGCACTATATGATGTAATATGAGTTCATTCTTGCATTCATGTTGCTGATTTTGTATAGCGTTGACGTGATATTGTATCACATGAATTGTGATGTGCATTGAGTTAAAGTGAGATTGAGAATGAAGTTCCTCAATCTCATATATGAAGCTTCAGATAAGCTTGGAGTGATGTGCATCATCCAGAGTAAGTTGTGAATCAGATATTCATAAAGAGTAAAGTTTCAGTTATGTTGATGTGTTTTTCGAAAATACCCTCTTTGAGTCAAAATGATGTGTAGTGTCATTTGGGGACGAATGTTCCTAAGGGGGGGGGGGGATAATGTAACATTCCAGAAAATGTACTTGTCTAGTGAAGGTCTATTAGGTTTTAAGAATATGTATTGGGGTATCTAGGCATCCCAATGCCCAATATTGAGTAATATTGGGCATGTTAGAGAATATTGGCTTAAGGGTGTTGTTTCTATGTATTAAGATACACTTTGATGCCCAAATGCTCCAATCCAAGCTTGTTTAGGAATTGTACCTGCAATGAAGACCCTAAGCTAAAATTTTTGATTTCATAGCTTACACACATTAGGTACGAGGCATCCAAGGGTCAAACCTAGGTACCATGGCACATTATCATTTAAAATGATCATGTAGATTAAGCAGTGCCCAAGGACATAGCGAGGGTCCTTGGACAAGAAATGCACAGCAACACATGTGCAGGAGACCAAACGACCAAGCCCCAACTAAATTCGATTAGGGTGGTTAAGGGGCAGGCACGAGCTCAGGAAAAGCCATGTGTGGCCTAGCTTACTAACCAACTCTAGGCTCTAACTAACTAACTAACCTAGGATTAATTAAAATAAATTAACTAGTGTACCCAAAACCTATAATCTAACCGGGTGACACTAGCCAGGTAACTAACTAAACAAACACCCTAATACATAACTTAGGATGGTCCAAAGAGGTTGGTTATGGTCCTAGTGACTTAGGGGTACTTTAGTAATTACCCTAGGTCACCTAATTAATTAAATTAGCAACTTAATTAATTAATTTAAAATTCATTGTTAAACCGAAACCATTAGCAAATTTTCAGATTTGGCTAAGTCAAATGCTCTCCTATTTTTAGTCAATTTAAGAGAGGCGTTTTGGTAATTAGCTAATTGATTATTTAATTAAGTTAATTATCCTAAGTTGAATTATTCAATATTCAGTTCCTAAGACTTAGACTCACGTTTAACTAGGTAAGAAACCTCACGACTCAAAAACAGTAACAAACGTAAGAAAAATAGTGAACAGTTCTCCTTAGGCAATTTCAAGGCAGTTCTTCAAGATTTTTTATGCAAAGTACGGAGTGATATTTGTAGATTCAATTCTATAGTAAGGTATGGGTTTTCTCTCTTGGATTTCTTTCTCCAAGAGGCTTTTCAAACGTTTTTGAATTCTAAAAAATCAAGATTAGGGTTGTTCCCAATGAATCGAATGTTCATGTCCCTAGTTCTCCCTCTTTACGATTTTAGTAGTATGTATAATGAAAATCTCAACCATGTTGTTGGTATGTTGTGCTAACTGATCATTTTGTTTAGGTTTCTATGATTTAATAATATCGAATGAGACCTACGGGTTAGATTAGTATGATTAGAGTATCATTAACATGAGATAAGAATGTTGTAATGCCCAATTGTGTTTGAGAAGATGAAATTGTTAAAAGTTGGCTTGCTTAAAATGATGAGATTACTATAGTTTATACATGAAGTTAATTGACTTGGCTAATGATATTCTCATGACCAGTGTTTACTCAAAGTTTGGTTTATGCCAATAAATTGGCTTACAATATTATTTCCAAAATATATAATAGAATTGGCCATTGACAAAGGTATACCAATCTAATATGGCCAATGTAAATTATGATGTTCTTGTAAGGCCAAATACATGTTAAAGAATGACTTGACAAGTTGTAGCTCAATGAACTCATAACCCAGGGTATGCCAATGATTATATAAATAAACTTGTGAAAATAGTAGTACATTGAATAAGTCCTTGAAACTTTCATAAATAATGGTACAAGACTACTAAATAATGTTGAACAAGATAAGGTGAGTAATTAAATAATATAAAAGGAAACAATTATGTTAAAGATACTCATGAAATTGACCTAGAATGGGGGGTGTTAAAGAAAGTGAAACAAGTCTCACTTGCACCTAAATAATTATGTTAAAGATACTCACATAAGAGGGTGTTATAAATCGTGAGACAAGTCTCATTCACACCATAATGATAATGTAAGATTCAAGTTCACATTCATCAAGTAAAGAAAGGGATGACAAGTCATCCATTGAGATAAGCATACCTCATACTAGAAGCAAGCTTCCATAATGTATGAGTCAACTCTAAAAGTTGTAAAGTATGATAAATTATTCAAAGCACCGATAGACTAGCAATGAGCTTGTGCAGGAACATGTAAGCCTCATGAGATGAGACTACCACCTAGGTGGATAAGGGTCTCCAAAATCTCCTAGTCTTTGAAATATGTTGCCAACATAGGTTACTAGCTAGTGGATCCACCTAAGAAATCTAGGAAGTATTCGGTTTCACCTTGGTCGGTGAACCACCTCTTTTTTGTGTGGGAAAGACACTGGATTTCATGTTAGATCACATGATCTATGTCGGTTAAATTCTAGTATCGGTTTCACTTTAGACGATGAATCACCTCTTTTCAGTGTGGGGAAGACACTTGGTTTCATGTTAGCTCACATGATCTATGTAAGTTTAATGCTAAAGATTTCTTAAAGAAAGTAAGAAAGAAAGAAAAGAAAAGTATGTTCAAAGTGAACATGAGATCAAATAAGAAGATATGTAAGTTCAAATTAAACTAAGTAAGCAAAAGCATAAGTAAATCAAATCACCAGTGTTTGATAAGAATGAAGTTTTAACATTTATTGGTTTATGCCAATAAAGGGAACAAAACATAATGGCTAATCAATGCCTCATAATCTTTATAGTATGCAAATGATCAAATAATGGGCATAGCTAAAAATCTTTATATTATGCAATGATCAAATAATGGGCATAACCAATAATCTTTATATTATGCAAACAACCAAATAATGGGAATAGCTAATAAACATTGTCTTATTAAGACTCATTCCAATTTAACAAGAATAGAAAGAATAACTTGTGAGTAGGATAGTCAAATCATTTCTTTAGTCTTTTGGATTACTTACTTGATTCGTTGTAGCAATTGGACTACAATGACTCATTACACTCGTAAGTAAAACATAGGATAAAAGGAGATCATTGAACTACACAACACAAAGAAGAAAAGACTGAAAAATAATCTAAGTGTGGGAAAAGGAGCTCTCAGCTTAAGGGGGAGCAAAAATATAAATTTTTGCTCGAGTTGTTCTAAAATTATGTTCATGATTCCAAGGTCTTATGTTCATATAAAAAATGAGTTGTGTGCTTTAAATACATGAAAATATGTCATATTCATAACATGATTCATAAATAATGAATTAGGAAAGTGATGACTTCACTTTCCGAAAATGGCATGTTGCTATAGGAAGAGCTTTCCTTAATCATGCATAGTCCTTTTGTGTTTATGTGCATACACCCATACTTAGTAAAAGTGTTTAATAACCCATATACTATTACTATTTTTATAGGCGCAGGTCATTGAAGAAGATTGAAGATTAACTTGAAGCTGTTTGGATTAGTACCTCCAGACTTTGGTAGGTCCTCTTGAGTTTGAGGATGCCTACGCTTTATATTCTAGCTTTAGTAGATTAGACATAGCTAGTGGATGTTGTCCCTAGCGTTTCCTTTCAAATATTTGTTCAAGCTTTTATATTAAGGCCGGTTTGGCAACTATTATTGATATTATGAATTCTTCATTTCAATTGTTCAATCTATTAATAGATGGTTGTTTAGTTTGAGATGTTAGTATATCACTCTTATACAGAAATTATATGAAGTCTAAATACACTTTAGTAAAGTTAAAAAGTTTTAAATTTTCCGCTAAATTTAACTTTATGATTGTGATGAAAGCTAAGAAAAGGCTTGTTTGCGACCTATGAGAGGTTAACAACGCCGGCCTCATCTAGGGTTTAGAACCCGGGTGTGACAGCCAATACCTTATCAGATTCTGAAATATCAAGTCTCACCAAGCTATTAACCAAGGATTGGACATCCCTAGCCAAAGGGCGCTCGTCAACCTGTAACATGGCTAAACTATCCATACTTACCGCCTTTTGACTCAAGGTGTTTGCCGCCACATTTGCCTTACTCAGATGATAAAGAATAGTCATGTTATAGTCTTTGAGAAACTCCAACCATCTTCGAATTAAGATCCCTCTGATTGAATATGTACTAGAGACTACAATGATCCGTGAACACCTCACAATGCAAGCCATAAAGATAATGCCTACAAATTTTCAATACAAACACAATTGTCGCCAACTCTTGATCTTGAATAGGATAGTTCTTCTCATGAACCGTCAACTACTTCGAATCATAAGATTTCACATTTCCCTTCTGCATCAATACACGACCAATACCAATCCGAGAAGTATCACAATATACAACAAACCCTCTCCCTCCACGGGTAAGATCAAAATCGAAGCGGTAGTCAATAAAGTCTTGAGATTTTGAAAACTAACCTCACATTCGTCAAACCACTAAAAGGTGACCTCCTTATGTGTCAATATAGTTAATGGTGATGCAATGGATGAGAACCCCTCTACAAGGCGCTGATAATAACTTGCAAGGCCTAAGAAACTCCGAATCTCAAAAACTGAAGCATGTATGACCCAATCTCTAACTGCCTCAATCTTCTTAGGATCCACCATAATACCGTCCTTGGACACTATATGTCCCAAGAATGCTACTTAACTAAGACAACACTCACACTTTGAAAATTTACATAAAGCTTCTTCTCCTTTAGAATCCCAAGCACAACCCTCAAATGATGCTCGTGTTTCTTCATACTGCGGGAGTATATCAATATATCATCTATGAAGACAATAACAAAAGAATCCAAATACTGTTTGAACACTCCATTCATCAAGTCCATAAAAGTTGTTGAGGTATTAGTCAATCCGAAAGATATCACCAAAAACTCGTAATGTTCATAAAGTGTTTGAAAAGTTGTCTTAAGGATATCCTCTGCTCTAAGCTTCGGTTGATGATAGTTAGATATCAAGTCAATCTTGGAGAAAACTAAAGCACCCTGCAACTGATCAAACAAATAATCAATAAGAGGTATCTGGTACTTATTTATGATGGTTACCTTATTCAATTGCCGATAGTCAATACACATACGCATAGATCCATTCTTCTTTTTCATAAATAACACTGTATAACCCAAAGAGGATACACTTAGTCAAATAAAACACTTGCTCAACAAATCTTGCAACTACTGCTTCAATTCTTATCAATCGGTGCCATACGATAAGAAGGAGTGAAAATAAGTCGAGTTCCTGGATTTGCGTCAATACAAAAACCAATATCACGATCTAGTGGAAGACCTGACAAATCTGTTGGAAATACCTCCGAAAATAACTCACCACTGGAATAGACTCAAGCATGAGAGTCTCAACACTAGCATATCGAATGTGCACCAAGTAAGCCAAACATCCTCTGTCTACCAAGTGACGAGCCTTAAGAAATAATATCACCCCTTTAGGAGGATAACTAAGAGAACCTCTCCATTCTACGACAGTAATTCCAGGAATAGCTAATGTAATTATTTTGGCATGGCAATTTAAAATTGCGTGGTAAGGAGATAACAAATCCATACCAAGAATCACACTAAAATCTACCATATCTAATACCTTTAAATATACATAATTGTTATATTCCATCAAGGTAACAATTCATAATCGATACACCTGGTCTACCACTACAGAATCCTCAACAGGAGTAGAAAAATGTACCGACAAATCAAGAGACTCACATAATATATCCAGACTTGAAGCAAAATATGTGGACATATAAAAATAAGTAGATCCTGGATCAAATAATACATTATCTAGTCAATGAAAAACTGGAATAATACATGTGATAACAACATCTGAAACTTCAGCCTCTAGCCTACCCAGAAAATGAGAACGACTGCCCTCAGATTGTGAACCTCCACGAACATCACCTCAACCAGAAGGAGAACAATCCTTACCTGCATGAGAACCACTTCTGCTACTCTATACACCTCCCCTAGCTGGAGGTTGTATAGCCCCGAAAGTCGAAGCCTGAGAACCTTGATGTAAGCCTCAACGCCTGGTCCTAGGGCAATCTCTCAAAAAGTGTCCCATATCACCACACTCAAAATAACCCCTACGAAATGAAGGGTGATGAGAGAAACCTTAATGACCAGAATGTCCTTCTTGACCTATAAGTCTTGAAGATGAACCCTGTGAAGTATGAATTGAACTCGAATAACTATGCCCAGTGTAACTAGACTCAGACGTTGGTAAATTTACCTAAATGGGTATGCTGGACTAAGAGTGATAACCTCTCCCCCAAGTGACCTCAACTCCTAGGAGGAACACCACCATAATGACCTGAATGACGGGTCCTCTTGCCCTCACGCTGCTCAAATCCCTCACGTTGAATCATCTCCAACTCCTTAGAAACATTTACCACCTTCTGGAATGGAACACCAGAAGTAGAAACCTGAGAAACTCCTAGAGGAATGGGAAAAATTAGACCCTTGACAAACATTCTCACTCTCTTAGCCTCTGTGGGAAGCATCATCGAAGCATGCTTAGCCAAGGCATGAAATTTACCATCATACTCTACGACTGATATACCATCTTGCTGCAAACCCTCAAATTCGGCCCTCTTGTGGCTCTCTCTCATTGCGTGGAACAAACTTGGCTAGAAATACTTGAGTAAACTAAGTCCAGGATAACGGAGGGGATCCAACTGGCCTACTACTAATATAATCCCTCCACCACTTCTTGGTAGAGCCAGTCATCTAAAATGTTGTATATTCAACTCCATGAGACTCCATTAATCATAAGTATCCTCAGCTAAGTCAACAGTGTAATTCGTAGGATTCATTAGTCTTTTGTTCATCAATAGTCATGGAAGGCCTTTTCACCAAGTGTGATGCAATACCTGGCGATTCCATACTATTTAAACAGGGATCTACAGCAGTAGCTGGATGAGCCTTGGGAGTCTGAGAATCTAGAGAAACTATCGGATTTAAAGTCTAACCTCCAACACGGGTCTGGGAAGCATCAAGGGTGACAGGCAAAGTTCCCGCCTGAGTTATCCGCTCTAGAATTCCTAACATACCAGCCAAGGTATCTTGAAACACTGGGGTGACAATAATACTGGGTGGAGCCTTAGCTGGTCCATCCCCCTCGACACGATCCTGCATATCCCCATGAATAAAATCTGCATCAGGGGTACTGTCCTATCATGGCCATGGGTACTTGTCCTTCCATAGGTATTGCAATACGGACCCTACCCCGACCTCCACCTCGTCCCCTCCCTCTACCTCGAATAGTACCCCATAAGAAGGCGCGGGAATAAACTCCTAATTGTCACTCACCGATGTACGAGTCCTCTCCATCTAAGAGAGAATGATATTTCAATATTAGAATTTCAACAAGGTCAAGTTTGCATGATAATAAATAAAAGAACAATTTTTTTCCCTAAATTTCCTATAGCATCTCGAAGATAGGTATGGACGTTATCATACTGATCCGCAAGACTCTACTAGACATTATTCTTGTACTCATGAGGCTATTGAACCTAGGGCTCTAATACCAAAATTTTCACAAGTCATGATGGAACCTATGTTCCCAACTAATAGGTAAGCTAACCCAACATATTTTAAAAATTTTAACTAACTAATGAGAAAAAGGTAAACACTAAGAGAAAATACCCAACATTGAGTTCTTTATAATTACAAAATGCGAGAAAGCTAAAAATACCACCCAAGAATTTATGTCATAAGTACAAGAGTTTTTAAAATATGATGCAAGTCTGAAACTAAAATGACCAATCAAACATAAGGGATATCCTGCCTAAAAAATACTAAAAAAACACAATAAGTAATCGATAGAGGAAGGTGTGGGCCAAGGAACAGACAAGTAGCTCACCATGACTCTAAGACACTCCAAGCTCAGACACAAATTGCTCTACAAGATGTGCTCGTACTCGAAAACAAATCTGCATCATAAAGAGTAAAACAAGTGTATTATGAGTACGAAACCACGTGTACCCAGTATATCTCATGACAGACAACGAAGAAGTAGTAACGAGAGTTTATATAACAAAAATCAATTCTTTAATTGAACAAGTATTATTAGACTTACTAGTCAAGTTTCATCAAATAGAGGTAATCAAAATTAAGCACTTTCCAACCACCAATAAAACACATAATCATCAAGAATGAAAGTTATCATGAGATGTAATACAATATGACACCAGGAAATGATATGCCTCAGAATATTCATTACTCTCTAAACCGTATATAGATGATACTCCTCAAAACTATATCGAGAGTTCATAATCCATGGGGGACTCGCAGGGTATAAATACCAACACGAATGATCTCCACGTGTTTGTGTGGACGATCCACAATTACTTACATACTCCGTATACATTTCTTTCTGCACGGATGTTCTTCACGTTCCCATTTATAATCTTAAATCTCAAACCATCCCCAGCACGTATCCGATCTCCACGTGCCCCCCAACTTATACTCAAATCTCATGTCCAAGCATGTAACCATATTATTTCACTAAGGGGATGAGAATGTAAAATCATATCATCAATTAATATCAATACTAATAACTAACCTCAATTATCACAGACTATACACAAGACTTTTGAAATAAAGAAAAACACAATCACACAAAGAATTCAAGTCAATAATAAATCAGCTAATGCCCACATGCTTTTGCATTCTCGGGTTTCAACCCATATTTTATAGTAATAAACTTTCCCTTTATATACCCGGTACTCGTACAAATGTCTGCCACACCATTGGTACAATTCCCACATCTTTCATCCTTACACATTTTCTATTTCAATTTTAATCTTTGATTTGGAAAACGTTCTTCAACAAGTCTGAAGTCTTAACATACCTTGAATGTCAAATACATATCACGATCCTCAAGATTTTTTCTTCTTTTTTGCTAAGTTTTGGACCGTTTTCAATCTACCAATTATGCAATATTTGTAAGCAAGTGAGTTCATAGACACTCATATTACTATACTTCTAACCAAAAAATCATCAGTTTGCTATACTTACTTCTAACTTCTTTCTAGAGGTGATGACACCTAATATTTCCCGTCTTATATTTCAATAAAAATTGGTAGTGCCTTAAATTTCTGCCAAAACAATATATTTTCTAGTATTATTTACATAATGGAACACACCTAATGTAAAATTTTGTAAAACAATGTCATAAAAACCTAACTTTTAATGTAGTATATACTCGAGAAAATATTTTCTGATCTTAACCATCCATCAGGTACTCGAGAAAATATTTTCGGTGGTTGGTAATGTTTTTCTTATGGTTTGCAGTGCAACTACTTATGATTGTGGAGGTGATTGGTGGTAGAGATTGACCACAATGATAGTAGTGGTTGATAGTAGTGTTGGAGAAAGTGGTGGTGATGGTGATGATAGTAACTAATAGTAATAATGGTGGTGATCGAAAAATGTATGGTTGTAGTAGATGGTGGTGTAAGTTGTGATGACAAAATTTATCAGTAGTAAGAATTGACTATAGTTGTGATAGTGACTAACAATTGTGATGGAGATGGCAGTGACTATATAAACGGTGGTGGTGGTGGCGGCTACATAGACGGTGATGATGCAGACAATGTATATAATCATAATGATGGAGGAAGTAAGTGTGATAGCGTGTGATAATAGTAGTTAGCGAGGTGATGGTTATTTTGAAATAGGTGGTTCGTAGTAGACGATGGTAGTGATAGTGATGGTGATGACTAGGGGTATATAAAATCGAACTGAAATAGAACCAAACCGCAAATCGAGTCAAACTAGAAAAAAACTCGACTAGTAATTTAGTTTGACTTGGTTTGGTGTTGGAAATTTTTTTTACTATATTTGGATTGGTTTGGATTCAACTAAAAAAAATCAAACCCACAATTATCTATAAATGTTAAAATTTTTTATTTTATATGTAAATATAATTCTTGATATCATTTTTCAATAATCTCTTATCTTTTCATATTTTTAATCTTTTAATATATTTATTTATGTTTGGAAGTTAGAATTCCTATATGAATATTATAAAGATATAGTCCATACATGTTGGATTAATAGATAAAAGTTAACTAAAATCAAATTCAATACTAATTTCAAGAAGAAACTTAATTTTTAAACTACGAATGACAATAATATGAATATTTGGTTTATTAGTTTTTACATAGATTTAGATAATTAAAAAAACATGATCTAATTTTACACTTATTTTTAATTTTTAGACTGTAACTAATACTTACTACATTTATTTTAGGAGCATCGAGTTAAGTAATTTAAATACTATCACTTTCAATTATTACATTATTAATTTGTAATATTTTGTTTAACAACAATTTTATATTAATATTTTTGTTGGATATTTTAGTGTCATTAATCATATCATAGTTTTTGTTAATTTTTTGACAAATAAGTTAGATAGTTGCATTTTGGTAGGAATAAAGAAATATTTGAAGTACAAGTAAATTATATGTTTGTATGAAAATTTTATTGAAAAAACCAGAAAATCCGAAAAACCCCGAAAAAACCGGAAGTTGAAAAACCCGAATTTTATTGATTTATTTTGGTTTATAAATTCAAAAATCCGACACAAATGATTTGATTTGATATTTGACCCGAATCAACCTAGTCATGTACACCCCTAGTGATGACAAAGGTGGTTAGTAATGGTTGTGATGACAAAGATGGTTAGTGGTAACGGCGAGTGATTGTGGAAAAATATCTCTTAATGATATTAAGACTCTATTCTAGATCCTAATGATTTAGACTTATTCAGACCCTCTAGAAAAAAGAAATTTTAATGAAAACAAACCCAAAAAAACAAAACAACATCACCCCCCCCCCCCCACTTCTACAAATAATAATAATACTCTTACAACTAATATATAAAAACAAATAACTTAAAAAATAACAACAATACGTAAATACTACTTTATATAAAAACCTCATAGTAACTAAATACTTCTAAAAAAACATACTCTTTTACTTTAAAAATAAACTGATATAATAAAACTGTAATACTTTTTTAAATCGGATCTTTTCTAATAACTTTATCATAATCCTAATAATAAAACAAAATAATTAATAAAATAAAAATAACACTTTTATTAACTAATAAAAAATAATAATAAAAGATAACTAACTTATGATATAATGTCTGAACCATATAGATTCAGACATCAATTAAGTGCAAGCAAGTGACGCCTAACTCTCCTTGATTTCTCTTTGAATTCAATAGTAGAATTTGTACCCAAGTTCAATCCTTCAACACGACCTGGTATTCAGAATCAAGTACTAAACCAAGTGCATTATTGGGTAAAAATTTATAAGACTTACTGATCATGACTTGGTATTTATTCAATTTTATCTTGTAGATTTGTATGAAACAAAAGAAACCATGAACAATATGCTAAGTTGTCAATCTCATATATAGAAGATAAAAATCAACTTGGAGCTCAGATCAAAAAAGAAAAAAATATTAAGAAATTTTAAATGCTATAAATACATCCCCGATCATATCAAGGTCTTAAGAATTTAAATTTATTTAGAAACAACAAAATAAAACTTGGCACCGATCAGAAGGTTGATGCAACAAAACATATATTATAAAAAAGACTACTAGACATATGGATTGTAAACTTCATCGGAAAAGGTGATGCTCTCGTACCACGTTTTTTACATCCTAAAATAAGAATGCAATTGTGGAGTCCATTTTACATTTTTTTGTTGGTCAACTTTTGCTACTCAATTACTACAAGGGGCGGATCTACTTAGGATTGTGGGAGTGCCACGCCACCCACAAGATTCGGCCGAAACGCGATGTATGTATAGGTGTATATATGTACCATTTGAATAAGTATATAAATGGCACCGGCAGACCCACGAACAAAGGCTTTTTGTTGTGGCCCGCTGGTAGAAATGCGTACCCCGCCGCTCAACCCGGTCATCTAATACATAATTTTTTAAAATAAAAAAGAACTCGCCGGATGAGAAAATGTTAGCTTCACACTCAATTTTGAAGATTTATATTTCCTTTTTTTCCTTTTACCTCTCTAGTTTACTTTTGTTTTAATTAGTAAGTATTGTTGACTAATTTAACTTATAACTCTTTAATTTTTTATAATAATTTTGTTAATTATTATCTCCCTTCTGTCCCTTTTTACTTGGGCACTTTTGAATTGACACACCTATAGAAAATAAATAATGAACGTATGAGATTTCCATTTTACCACCCCTTTAAATTATGAATTGTTAAAAATTCTAAACATTTTCAAAAGTAATTAGTCATTTAGTTGTGGGTATAATAGGTAAAGAAAAAATTATCCTTTCTTAATTTGTCAAAATGAACAAGTAATTAGAGACAATTTTAAAGGAAAAGTGGACAAGTAATTAGGGACGGAGGTAGTATTTATTTGATGGAGAAGTGTTAAAAATAGATTTAAACTATGTCACATTAAATGAAGATATTCTCTATTAATAAATTTTATTAAAAATACGGTTAATAAATTATTATAAAAAAGTCTCCACTGCTAATATTTTGACCCTAAAAATGCCTATGTTGTTATTTTATTATGTCAAAAATAAACCTTTTCTAATGAACATAATTTTTTTTTTATTTTCTAATAAAATTATTGTTTTTAAAGAATCCCTTTCTTGTTTCTTTACTTTTGAAAACATTTTATTCTACAAAAAAAATGGACATAGTCATATTTTTTCTTACTCTCATTTTGTAATTTAATAGCATAATGTTATGTATTGTGTGTAAATAAAGATCATATACTTCTTCTTTAGTTTCTTTTATTTAGCTATAATAAAATCCTTTTCGTAATTAAAAACATCTATTTTCTTAATCTTTTAGAATGATTAAGTAAATATTGAAATGCACTTTCTTCCATTAAGTAGCTAAAAATAAAATATAAATAAAGAGTGGATGAATATATTAAGTATTTGTTTAGTTTGTTGCAAGGGACATATTTTACAAATTAATCAGTAATTAAAAATATGTAAATTCTGTCGAGAAATATTATAAATTGAATAATATAACATTGATAATATTTAGTAAAATGTATTTTTAAAAAAAGTTAAGACATTTATGGATTTTGTGCGGAATCGAAACCTAAGGTTGAATTTAGGTGATCTAGGCAATGTTTTTACTTTACTTGACCACCCACTGTACACTACCAAATCGATCGCGACTTCCACCCATACTTATCCTCTATGTGGCGACCACCATCTAACCTTAACATTTCAATGTAATATAACAAAAGTAATGCGGACGACTTCAACTCATTCATACAAAACCAATTTAATAACTTTCAAAATTCAACATCTATTATTGCTCACCTCCCAAACATCTGGGCAGTCCTCACCACAAGAGCACTAGGATCAAATGACTAAATAAGAGTATTCTAAGCTAATAACAAAGCTGTCATTCCGAACTTCAATCATCAAGACTGAGTAAGAAGATCCAGTCCAAGCTAGAAAGCATTAGCTCACCCTGATATCCGGAAAGGTAATTAAGACTGGCTAGATTTTACTTTGAGACCAAAGAGGAAAGCCAGGGTGGTGATCAGATGACGGCAACTTTGCTGCACTCCACAAATAAAAAAGAAGAACATAAAAAGTAGGGGGGTCAGTACAAACACAAGTACTGAGTAGTTAATCATCGGCCACTCAAAAATAGAAAGCAAATATTCAATCACATCATAAAATCAACTAATATTCTTACAGTTGATATCACCAAGTATAAACATCATTTATAATAGCACCGATCATATCTATGAGGACTCAATCCATCCACACCATACTCTTTTTGGGAAACATGTCTTTAGATTGAGTATATTAGGCATCTTTCAAGATTCATTATCTATATTTCTCTTTGTGTCCGGTACGTGACACTCTGATCCCTCGTTAGTCTTATTTCTCTTGTGTCGGTACGTGACACTCCGATCCCCTACTACTATGTGTTCGGAACGTGACACTCCGATCCCTTAATCTACGTGGTCGGTTCGTTGACCCCCGATCCCCTAAATCTACGTGTCGGTTCGTGCCACCCCATCCCTAAATCTACGTATCGGTTCGTGACACCCGATCCCTAAATCTCGTGTCGGTTTTGTTGGACAGAAGCCCGTCCCCCTAATTCTACGTGTCGGTTTCGTGACACCCGCCCCACTAATCTTCATTCTATTAGTAATCAAGCCTTCTTTATACAAGCATCATCATCTCATTACTTAGTTCTCAAGCCCCTTCTTTTATAGACCCAGGCAATCATCATTTAACAAAGATTAGGTTTTTTTTATCAAGATTTGGGGTCATAGGTTATCATCTATGCTTGTTTCACTCTTCATCACAAGCATATATATAAAATTCAACATCAATGCATACACACAATTAAGCTATTGAGACTTTATAATACTACCAAACTATCATTCGCTAGTAAGAGTTTACTACGAGTAGGCATAAACCATACCTACCTCCACCTCCACCGAAGATTTCGTTATCAGCAAAAGCCAATTCCTCAAATCCTTGTTGTCTCTTCGTTTTCTCTCTCTCTTGCTCGATTTCCTCTCTTTTTCTGTTCTTTTTTTCCTTTTTCTTATTCCAACCCTCTTTCTTGTACCCTAATTAGTATAGACATTAAGAAAAGGATGGCATAATAACCCATTAATTAACTTAAGGTTTTACCACCTCTTTTTAACCAACCCCCCCCATTAAATTAGACTTATAACCTTAACCCTCTAACTTTATATTAAAGTAGGAATAGTCCAAAACGTCCCTTAAAACTTGTAAAGAAATCCGACCAGACTGGAATTACGCAACCTGTGGATGGCGTCGTGGCCTTGCGACTGTCCGTCCCTGCATTTCCCCGTTCTCAAGGTTCAGAGACATTTTCCACCAAAGAGTCCCTGTGACGGTCCATCACGCCTGTGACGTCCCGTCCTGCCATTCCTGTCATCTAAGTTCAGAGAGTTATTTTCAGTACCCACTTTTCAGAATGTCTAAGTGTTTTTGGAAACGAGACCCTGCGACGCCCGTCCGTGACCATGACGGGGGTCCATCGTGGGGTCCCGTCTCCCTCATCCAGTTTTCCAGATAAAAATCTGCTGCTTTAAACACGACCTACACAGGTCCCGTTACAATATATACCAATTTTACCCATCGTTCGGCTCGAACGATCACGAGAAGTCAACAAGAGTGAAAGAAGTCCTGAATCTTTAACAGGTGTGGGTATCTTTGTTGTCATATCGCCTCCTTCTCCCAAGTGCCTCTTCAACTGGGTCGATTCTTCCATTGCAACCTTAAATGGATGCCTCTCCCTCGACCTCAACTTGCGGACCTCTCTATCTAAATGGCAAACAGCTCCTCCTCTACGACAATTCTCATCAAGCAAAACTGAATCCCAAACGGATAATGTAGTTTCCTCCTCATGGTATCTTTTCAACAGCGACACATGGAATACCCGGATGTACTCCGGAAGAGTGGCTGGGGCAAAGCCTAATTCATAGCCAATCCCCCCACTCGTTTCACAGAACTTCCAATGGACCAATATACCATCGGACTAGCTACCTCTTTTCCCAAATCGCCTCAACCAACCACCCCTTCATTGCGAAACTTTCAAGAACAAGACTTGTTCACCCCTCCAATGAACTCTAAGTCTCTAACCTTTCGATCTGCAATATTCTTTTTGCCTACTTGCGCCGCTAGCAGCTTTTCTTGAATAGATTTCACTTTCTCTATCGCTCCCTTCAAGAGATGAGTACCCCTCCCCCAAGGTCTTCACCTCGAATGCCTCAAAACCAACCAATGGAGACCTACATCTCCTAAGATACAATGCTCAATGGGGCCATGTCGTACTTGAGTGATAGCTATTAATTTGTATGAAAACGCTCTAAGGGTAAGAAACTATCCCAATGGCCACCAAATTCCTATCACGCTGCACGAAGCATATCATCCACCACTTGAATCATTCGCTCAAAGACTGACCGGCGGTCCTGGGTTTGGAAATGCATACTAAGGTCCAACCTAGTACCTAATTCAGCTGCACTGTTTCTTCCAAAACTTAGAAGTAAATTTGCGTACCTCTATCTGAATATGATGGACAGTGGAACCCATGCATCGAACAACTTCTGATATGGTAATTTTGGCCTAACTTCTCGCATTCTAATTCACCTTGACCGGAATGAAATGAAGTCAATACTTAGTAACCTATCAACAATCACCCAAAGAGAGTCATACTTACCCATGGTCTTGGAAGACCAACCACGAAATCCGTTGCAATTCTCTCCCTTTTTCATGTCCGGAATGGGCCATTCTCTGAGTGGTTCCTCCAGGCCTTTGGTTTCATAACTTTACTTGTTGACAGTTGGACATTTGGCAATAAAATCCATCCCTATCCCGCTTCATTCTACTCCACCAAAGTGTTGCTTTAGGTCCGGGTACATCTTGGTTGCACCCGGATGATCGAATACCCTTGATCTATGAGCCTCTGGCGAATAGTGTTGATCAAAATCATCGACGCCGGGGGTACACTACCTTTCCCTTAATCCTCAAACACCTTCTTCACATCGATTGTCGCTTCTTTAGCCTCTCTTGCAAGACACTTTATCTCGGATCCGGATCAATTTTTTTCATTATTAAAACTGCTTTCCCTTAAATCTTGATGAAGGAAGATCTTGCCTCCACACAAGCTAAAAACTCCGTCCCTTCTCATTTACTTCTAACCTCATAAAAGTCATTCGCCAGAGTCCTGAACCTCCCCTAGCCATGGCGTCTAGAAGCTTGCATTGCTAGACTTCCATGCTTCCCGCCTTTCTACTTAAAGCATCCGCTACAACATTCAGCCTTCCTCGATGATACAAAAATAGTGATGTCGTAGTCCTTCCGCTCGTTCCATCCATCTCCTCGTCCTCAATATCAAATCTCTCTAGAGTAAAGACATCTGTAATGACTACGAGAATCCGTATATACCTCACCTTAAAAACCCCCAATCAAAAAAATAGTGTCTCCATTGCTTAATGCAAACACACCTCAGCAACTCTAAATCATTGGGGGTTTTTTTTTTCCAATAATTACGTTCAGCACCTTTAATTGCCTCAAGCATAAAGCAATCACACTTTTCTCTTGCATTAGTACTGCACACCCAAACCAGATAGGATGCAATCACAATAAACATGCAGTTCTTATACCCTCCACTACTTGCAAGGTAGGGATATGTGTCGGTAGTCAACAGAGTCCCTTGAGCTTCTGAAGCTTCTCACGACTCATCCGAACCATAGCAAATGGAACATTTTGGCTTAGTCAAGTTCGTCAGTGGGAAAGCATAAAGAGAATCCCTTGACAAATCGACGGTAATAACTGGCTAAAACCAACAAAGCTTCTTATTTTCTGACATCATTAGTGGGTCTTACCCATTCTTCACTACCTTCGATCTTAGAAGAAGATCCCCATCACTCGTCGCATCCTTATGAACCCGAACTTGCCCCAGACGGAGACTGCATCTAGTCCAAAACTCACACTTGGAGAACTTGGCATAAGCTTTTTTCTCCCTCAACATTCCATCCATTCCTCAAATGCTCCTCATGTTCCTCCTTAACTTGTAGAGTATATCAGTATATTCATCAATAAATACGATCACAAAAGATCCAAATATGGCTTAAAAATCCCGTTCATCAAACTCATGAAACGCAGCAGGGGCATTCGTAAGACCAAAAGACATCACGACAAATTCCGTAATGCCCATACCTGGTTCTAAAGCAGCTTTGGGCACATCGTTGCCCCGTATTTCAATTGATTATAACCATCTTGTTTTTTCAAAAAAAAAGGTCCCCCCCCAAAACATCTTAGAGAAGACACAGCACCTGTAACTGATCTACACAAGTCATCAAAAGCTAGGTAGAGTGATCACTTTTGTTCTTTATGGTTTACTTGTTTCACTGCCGGTAGTCTATTGGCACATCCGAAAACTCCCATCCTTCGTCTTCACAAACACAACCGTAGCACCCCAAGGAGATGCACTTGGTCTAATGAAGCCTTTGCTCACACCTTGAAGTTGGGCTTTTAGCTCTCTTACCTCCGCTGGAGCCATTCTATAGGGTGTAATGAAAATGGGGCGAGTACCCGTTCAAGATTCAATACAGAGTCAATATCTCTATCCCGGTGGGCATACCAGGAAGATCTGCAGGAACACATCCAGAAACTCACGGACCATCGATAACCGACTCTCGAAGGTATCTTGGGTAGTGTCCATCCTTGAGATGTGCCCAAGAAAGTTAAACACCCTTTACTAACCCTTTTCTTAGCCACGAAGAAAGGAGAATGATAACGCACCGGATTTGGAAGTGTATCACCACTCCCACACTAACGGATCTGTCCCGCTTGGCTAACGTCCACCGTTTTAGTCATTACAATCCAAGATCGCAAATTGCGGAGAACGCCAAGTCATACCCAGAAATTACATCAAAATCAAACCATTTCTAAGATAACCATCTACATAAGTGTTGCTCCCCACAAAAGTTTCACACCAAACAAGAGCTATTACCTTTTCCAACTACCACAGACTCACCCACCGAGTAGCAACCGAATATACATATCAAGTAATTCACAATGTAAAATTTAGACCATTGCAAATGAGGAGATACATAAGAAAATGGGATCACCAGGGATCAAACAATACGGAAACATGCAATCACAACCAGAAGATTACCTGTGATGCAGCTCCCTATGTCTCCTTGCCTCTGATTGACTCCCAGGGAAAGCCATAACATTGGGCCGCTTTCGTTTGTTTTGTTTCCGTTGCCCCCTACCAATTTTGTGAATGTAGTGGCTCCATTTTGCCCATCACCGCCCGGCCCGTTTTGGTGACCAAAACCATTACCGTCGACCACACGTCCTCCAGAATACCGTCCTCTACCAACATGACCACCTCTACCTCTAGCTATTGGGGGTCTTATAACTTCTGTTTGGGACAATTCCTCTAAGATGTCCAGTCTCCCACTCCATAACACTCTAAGAGTCAAGCAATAGGTCTCTCAGAGAAGTTTTTAACCGGTCTAGGTTGACCCCCAACTACAGTCCTGTAGTGAAGACTGATGGTCGAACTGAGTAACCTCCTGAACCCTGTTCCTCTAGAGTAAGAAACATTAAACTCACCTCCCTTTCGAAACCTCTTTGATGTCGATGCATGGTGAATTCATCTGGCTTACTCCTTCCACCTCTACGACTGAAGTCTACTACTTCTTGAAACGAATTTCGCTGTGGCCGCTACCTGTAAAGCTGAATTCGCAACTCTGATCTCAACGCGACCCCCTTCCACCAAACGGCGAATCCCTCTTGTGGATGAAACAACGTTTGGGTTGCATATCTGGGATAGTGCACAAAACTTAGCCTCATATCATTTTGCCCGACATCCTACCTTGCTCTAGGCTTAATAACTCATCCGCTTTTCTATCCCTCACAGTCCGGGGGATATACTTCTCTATAATCAATCTAGAGATGAGGCCCAATTCATAGTTGGTGCCTCTGTCTGGTTGACACTCAACATGTGACTCACCGACATTTTGGCGTTCCCTCCCGTGAACTGTAACTCACGAACTCAAACCCCAAACCGTTCTAACTAATACCCCATCTTGTGTAGTAGCTCATGACAGTCAACCAGAAAATCGTAAGCATCCTCAGCATTCTGCAACCCTGAAGCTGTGTAGGTTTCCAATTCAATGAACCTTCCTGAAAAGTTCATAGCTTGATCATTCGTCATTATAGGCCCAGTAGTCAGGCGTGGAAAGTGGCCTATGTCCAATGGCAATCCATACGAGGAGCCATAGTGGCTGCATGTTGGAAACTTCTGAAAACGGAGGTGTTGGTGTGCAAGAAAACTCTGGAGGTGCCATGAACCTATCGACAACCCACTAAGAAAGCGAGAACCTATTGATCATTTCTGGGGTAGGTTGGGGTGGCATTTCCTCATTCTGCACTTGTTCATTCTCCCCTCCTCCCCTTCTCTTACTACTTCCTCATTCGGTGGGGATCACCCTCCCTAGTATCAATCAATGGGCTAGGTGCTCGTCCTCGTCCTCTAGAGACGTCCTCACCCACGAACCTCTTCCCCTGCGGCCCTCTTTCCACTGCTCCTCTTTGAGCTACAACAGTCGCCTTCAGCGGCTTGGCTCAAGATGCATCTTGTCTTGCCGATGTTGATGTGAGCGTAGTCTTTGCTCTAGTTCCCTAACCATCTGCAAAATAGAGTGAAGATGGTCAGATACCAATTTGTATCACACCTAGATTCCAATTGGCCCAGTAATAGCACGAAAGCAGAAAGAATGGAAGTTTTTCCTTTTTCCTTTTCCCTAAGTCTTATAGCCCTCTCAAGAAAGTAAATGCGGTCCCCCTAACCGTTCTTTAAACCTCGACTAGACTGTTCTTTGTGTGATGAGACCACGAAACTAATGCCCTGATCCCAAAGTTTTGTGCACGACCCAAATAGGAATCGCGACTGGCACCCACACTTATCCTTCTATGTGAGCGAACCAACCAATCTAAACCTTACATTCAATGTAATATCAACAGAAAGTAATTGCGGAGACTTAAACTCATTAATAAAACAATTTAATAACTTCCTAAAATTCAAACATCTATTATATCCCCAAAATCTGAAGTCATCACCTACCAGAAAATCTATGATCAAATACTACACTCGAGTATTCTAAAAGCTAAAATAACAAAAAGCTATTCCATGCCGGACCTTCAAGGCATCAAGACATGAGGGACAAGATCCATTCCAGCTAAGAAGCATTAGCTCACCCTATATCCGAGTAAGAAGACTGCTAGATTACTGTTGAGTCCGACGATGACTTCACGTTTTTGCTTTCACTCCACAAAAAAAAAGAGAAAAACATAAAAGTAGGGGGGTCCCAGTAGACAAACCACAAGTAACTTGAGTAGGTAAAATCATCTGCCAACTCAAAATAGAAGCAATATATCTTCATATAACATCATAAAATCACCTACATTATTCTTAACAGGTGATATCAACAATATAAACATCTATTTATAATATCACATATCATATCTATGAGGGACTCAATCCTCCACATCATACTCTTTTGGGAAACATGTTTCTTTTAGATTGATCAATATTAGCATCCTTTTGCAAGATTCATTATATATATATTCTCTTGTGTCGGTACGTGACACTCGATCCCCTCGTTTCTTTATCTCCTCTTGTGTCTGTAACGTACACTCCGATCCCTCTACTATTGTCCAGAAACGGACCTCCGATCCCCCTAAATCTACGTGTCGGTCGTGACCTCGACCCTTAAATCGTACGTGGTCGGTTCGTGACAACCCGATCCCCTAAATCTACGTGTCCGTTTTCGTGACACCCGATCGCGATCCCCTAAATCTACGTGTCGGTTCGGTGTACAGACAACCCGTCCCACAATTCTACGTTTCGGTTCGTGACAAAACCCCCCACCCCCCCACAAGGTATCTCATTCTATTAGTAAATCAAGCCTTCTTTATACCAAGGCAATCATCACTCATTACTTTAGTTCAATCAAGCCTTCTTTTATACCAAAGGCATCATCATTTAAACAAAGATTTAAGGTTTTTAATCAAGATTTGTGGTTCCATAATCGCTGCATCCATGCCTTTTTCATCATCACAATCATATTATAAAATCACATCAATGCAATACACACATAAGCATATAGACGCTTTTAATAATACTACCCAATACTACCCAACACATATCATTCGCTATTAAGAGTTTAACTACCGATTAGCATAAAAACATACCTAGACCTACCTCCACCGAAGATTCGGATCAAGCAAGCAAATTCCTCAAATCCTTGTTGTCTCTCTTCGTTTTTCTCTCTCTCTTGCTCGATTATCCCCTCTCTTTCTTGTTCTTTTCTTTTTCTTATTCCAACCCCTTTCTTTTACCCTAATTATATATATTAAGAATAAAAGATGGCAAAATTAACCCACTAATTAACTTAAGGTTACCTCTTAACCCAATTTTAAAACCCCAAGTAATAGACTTATTAAACCTACTCCTCTAAAACCTTTATAATACAGTAGGAAATAAGCCAAAACTTCCCTTAAACGTGTAAAGAATCCGACCCAGACTGGGATTAACGGCAACTTTGAACGGGCCGTCGTGCCTGCGACTGTCAGTCCTGCAGGTCGTTTGCAAGGTCAGAGACAATTTTCCACCAAAGAGTCTGTGACGGTCCGTCACGAAGTTTCAGAGAAGTCGATTTGTCAGTACCCATTTCAGAATGTCTAAGTGGTTTTGGAAACAAGACCCTGCGACGGTTCCGTCGTGACCATGGACGGTCCGTCGTGGGTCCGTGTCTCACCAGTTTTTCCAGAAATAAAAATCTGCTGCTTAAAACGACTAAACAGGTCGTTACACCCACGAAGTTCAAATCCTGGATTCGTCTCTGAATGCTACAAGTAATTGTTAAAAAGAAAAAGTTATAAGAGTTGAAAATAAAAGATTTCATGGTTGAGAAATTGGTAAGATTTCATTTACCTATGTCATTAGTGACATAGACATGGTTTACTCCTTCTATTAGTAGAATATTTGCTCATTTGTAGAATACACAAAGTTAGAGAGAGAAAAATCATTTTGAAGAAGCAAAGTGAATGATTTCATAGACTATCCAACGCTTCAACCTAGGTTGTGCCAAAACATCGAGTTGAAGCATCTCTTCCACGTGAAAATCAAAAGAGTGTTATTCCTTTTGAATGTGTAGTTATCACTTTGAGTATTGTATTCGTGACTGCAGTGTAAAATTCTATACTATAGTGATATCAGTTGTTCCTCTTGGCCCGTGATTTTTCCTTATTTAAAAGTATTTCCCCATAAATTTCTTGGTGCCATTATTTTTTCATTTTATTTTCATTACTTGTACCATATATATTTTTATGCTTGTCCGCGTTTTTCCAATAACGCGTTAACTAACTATGGGGTTGCTAATAATGGAATATAGATCTGAATGAGGAATGTCTATATCAAACACAACAGTTACATAATTGAATAAGGCTACGATTAACTTGATTGCAGCAACTAGTCATATCTTTCCAAAGTTTTACCGTATCTTGAGCATATTTGGCTCTTGTATATGTGTATTGAAGCAATTGGGCTTCTATTGTTGTATCTGAGCATTCTAGGCTTCTATAATTTTATCTCTAGCACACACGGTTCTATATAGAGGTCATTCATTTCAACTTAGGCATAAGAGTAGACTTTAATATAGCTCTACATGCTTTAATGTGGTTTTTCTAAATATTCTATGGCTCTTATTAGCAAAGTATAGCCCCATAGGTAAGGTACACTCCAAAAGCACAAATATATTATTATAATAATCTATATATATATTATATTATATATATATATATATAATAATATATATATTAATATATTATATAGTGTCGGCACAAATAAATCCAATATTTTGATGATTCGTCCAAACGTCCATATTTAATGGATTAGGTGAGTGAATTTCATGGGTAAAATATGGATAAACTATCCAAATGAGTTAATCTCCTAACTTTTATTCATCCAAAATTCATGATATCACTAAAAGTAGTGTAACAACTCTTCCTTTTAATGTCATTCTATAGAACTAACTATTCTTCTCTCTAATTGAAAAATGTGAAGTCTTTGACCCTCTAAAAATATATAATTTAAATATATATTTTGTTAATTATAATTATATTTTATTAATTATTTATTTAATTTTATATTGGATAATCAATAATAGTGTAAAATAAGTCATCATGCATAAGTATTGGCTTTGTTTAAAGTGCATTAAGCATATTTTAGTCCTAAAATGTAAATATTCATTTACTTTGAAATTTAAAATATACTTCATCTTATTATTACAAAAAAAAAGTTATTTTATATTGAAAAGTTATAGGGATTTTTTTTTATGATACAACAAAATTAAATGAAGCATGTTTAACATTTTCATCTAAAAAAAAACTAAAATATCTTCTCTATATTGAATTCGTAAGTAAAGTATTATTAATTCATGAAAATATAAGTAAAATAATATTTTACCCAACTCATTTTTATCCATATCAAATATGAGCAGGTTGAATAATCACCCATTTAAAATCACCCCACATTTGACCCAAACTCATCTATTTTCCAGCACTACATACGTGGGTGCAAAGTGTGAATCTCTAATACTAAAAGTTGAGGAGATAGGCAACAATGTCATCAAACCATCTTCCTACTTCCTAATTTAAAATTATCACAGGTAATTTATCTAATTATTTTGCAAAACAATTTTACATGTCATGTCGAGAAAGTATCATCTCACCACCATGACTTAATAGACGTTACCTGAGATGTAAAGTAGCTATAAATCGATATAAGAAGGTTCTTACCTTGATATGAACAGCACCATGCATGAGTACCCTAGAGAGTCCTCTGTATAAAATTTTACAAAATCATTGCCATTTGAACTACAGTAATGAACTTAAAACAATGAAGAGGAAATTCTTTTTTACATTTATTTGTTTCCAAAAGTAAAATCTGACATGGTAATCTCAATTTGCTTGTTATGATCAGTGGAGGCATGCTGCAGGATCTCTCCCTCCTGATTTTCATTAGCCCACCCTTCATTTTCGACATTGGATGTCCGAGGAGATGCTTGAACACTGTCCTCATTATATTGTGGATAACCGCGTAATAAGTGAACAGGGGAGGTACCACGCAATGGTGTGGTTGGTCTGCTGTTTGCAGGGGTGGTATGTCCTGATAGCCCATGTTTCACCCGTTTTTTCGCTGTATGGTGCCAGCTTCTAAGAGCTGTTGCCACATTATCACCAAAGATGATAGGCTTCATTGATGAACCCATCTACAGAATTTCTCTATATAAGTATATATATATATATATAACATTTTCATAATGTAGATCAGAGTACCAACCTGTGTAACTAAGGCATAAAGAGGGAGAGTCACATAGCTGCAATGGACCTGTATGATCACCCTGAATATATATATATAATATATATGCATCAACTTCCATAATGTTTGACTTGACATAAAGTTTAATAAAAAATGAAAGACTTTTGAAATTTTTAATCTGAAACAAGTGAGAGTTTAAGGGCCTGTTTGGATGGACTTAATAAAAATAACTTTAAAAAAGTACTTTTGAAAGTGCTGAAACTTATTTTTAAAATAAGCAGGTGGTGTGGTTTGGATAAAGTGCTGATTTGTTATGCCAACATGAAAAGGAAAAATGGAAAAAGAGATGTTTAGTTTATTTTGTAATTTGGATATTGAATAAAATTATTAAGGCAAAAGATCAAAATATGGTCACCTTAAATGACATGTCTTATAAAGCAAAAACAAAAAACAACCTCTAACCCCAGCTTTTACAACTTTTGGCTTAAAATAATTTTTTTTTTACTTAAAATAATTATTTTTGAGTATTGTCAATCAGCTAAATAAGTCAAAAATCAGCTTTTAAGTCAATTTGACCAGCTTTTAAGCTGAGCCAAACAGGCTCTAAAAGTGTAATGTGGCTATCTAAAGTGTGTTTTTTGGTTGCAAGTGAAACTCACCCCATGGTTAGCCTTATGGCTAGGTCTGCAGCATTCTTATGAAAGCAAGATGGGAAACCAAATTTCCACTGAAAATTTGAAGGAAAAAAAAATATTCAGGACAATATATTTTAAATTTCATTCCAAAAGAAAAAAAGGAAAAATGGAAATCCAACTCCTTACCCAACTCCAAAAAAAGAAAGCAACTTGAAACGCATTCTGCCAGACCAAAAAAAAATCATTATGAGATTCCAAGCTAGGAGTTTGTACCGATGTTATATACTCTTTTCGTTTATTTTTTTTTTTTAAAAAAAATTACATAGTTTTTCTTTTCAATTTTGTGATCATCATAAATTAATATATTAAAAAGAAATAATAGATGATAAATGGATCAACTAAAAATAAAAGTAAGTGAGAGTTTAAAAAAGGGTACCTGAAAGAGTACAAAGTTAATCAAGAATAGGACAAGGGCAGGGCGATTAAACCAGAAAAGATGGTCACCAGTCTCCACCACAGGTACACCTTTTACTATGTCTCCCCTTTCTGAAATCCTTACTCCCATTTCTGTTATGATCATTTGAAGTTTTGTGCCAACTAGCAATATTATCTGCATTTTCATTAATTCAATTTCATTTTGTACTTTAGTCAATCATGAACAAACTTATTACTCTTATATTAATGAATTAATAATGAACTTACTACAAGTGGGATAAATGGCACCCAAAGATACGAGTACAATCCTGTCCAATATTAAAAGTAACAACTTTCAATTACATATGCTTTATTCAACTAATTAATAATCCTTTCAATGCCATAACACATAAATATGTGTGGTCTTAATTCACATTTATATTCTCTAATTTTGAGTGCATATAAGTAGATATTTAAATTTGTATACATACATGTCATACGTGATAATTTGCTTCATACACGTATTATGACATCTAAAATTATATATCTACTTGTTTACACTCAAAATTAGAATATATAAATGTGAAATGAGGCTAATTTAATACGTACGATCAGTAGTAGTCAGAAAATATAGCACCGTGAAGAGCCATAATGCAGGACTGCAACATAAATAGTGTTATTATAATTATCATGATATAGCATTAATTAGTAAAAGAAGAATTTTGTGAGGAAATAAAGAAGGCATAATACATAAATATACTTTTTAATTTGGCTTCAAATTATATTTATGCCCTTTAACTTTGAGTGTGCACAAGTAGACACTTAAAATTGTATAAAGTTCAACAAATAGGTACACATGTTCTACATGTCATTTTTTGTCCTACATGGTGGTGTCTTACGTGTATTGTGTTATGTAGCACTCATGTGTTTATTTATTTAAAAGTTTGATAAGTAAAGTGTATGTTTGTGCATTATGAAAATTGAAGGTTAAAATTAAAATTTGAAACTAAATTTAGGATCGAAAAAATGTATTATGCCAACGAGGAAAGATGTAAACCTTATTCCAACAACAACTTTGAAGTCTTTGTCAACTGCTCTGTTAATGTATAATTGAAAATCAAAATTATTTTGATTTTGTGGAGTTAAATGTGCCTGCAGTTAATTACATGGATCCAAAAAAATAGTTATTTTTCAATAGTATCTTGGATATTGTATAATTTCACGTTATATTGGAGCTAGATTGACTTACCATCATGAACCCATGTCTAAGGGTTAAATAGTCAACTTTTGCAACTGATGAGAAGAATTGCCGAAAGAAACAAACCTGTAAATAGAATCACAAAAAATATCAGTTTAATGAATCCTTACACAATAATTACTTATGCTATTAGTAATAAATTTTATGATTAATATTTGATATTGTTTGCCATAGTTTCTTATGGATTTTTTTTTTTGTTTCTTTAAAGGAAAATAAATAATGTTTTCATATTTGGATAATTTTTTTTTTTAGAAAAAAATTTATGACTGTATAAATAAAAATATATAGAAGCTCATTCTTTGAGTTTTGTATAAGGGGAGAAACGATTAGACATAAGTATGAACCTCTTATTATTTCGAGTAAATATTTGTGACATTATTTTTCTCAATATTCTTTTTTATATATTTATATAGTGAATTGCTCATTTCTCTTATAGGTATAAATCGATTGACAGGATCACGTTAAATATTTGTGTCTTTCGAGATGTTACTCATTTGTCTTTTTATTCATAATTTTTTTGAGAGCTGATTTACTCATTACATCTAATTATTTCAATCCTAATAATTATAACGTAATAAAAATTATATTATATTATATATAATGAATGGACTCACTATCGAGAGCAACACGGGATACTTGCTCCAGAAATGCAAATGCCTACGTCCAAACGAGGTCTCCCTTGCAAATCTGAATCTCTCAGGGTCTGCAACCATCAAATACCAATAATTAAAGTCAACAATAATAATTTAATTTTCTCTCTTTTTGACTTCTCATGTTAATTTTCTTGGTATAATTTTAAATTTCAAAATATATTTTATTTATAATCTTAACGTGTAAACTGACAAGTTAGAATATAGAATTGTCCAAAAAAAAAACCAAACATCTTTTGAAGTAATGGAAAAATAAGTAAGTCAAACCTCAAAGGGGACCAAACTAGAAAGAGAGCTAGCAATAATAAGTACTCCCTCAGTTTATTTGTAACTGCCGTATTTTTTTTAAAATAAAAAGTCAATTTAATTAATTTCTTAAAATTATATTTGTTACATATTATATTAATAGTAGTATAAATTATAAAAAAAATTTATATTTACATAATAAAAATTTATAGTAAAATATTAATCGAAATAAACTAAGAATGTACGAATGAAGTGTCGGTCAATTAATTTGGTATTAAAAGGTGCAACTTGCAAATGATTCCCTTTCTCACATTACTTATCCAATAGGCAATAGCTACCACTTGGGGTCCAAGAATATTTAAAAAATAAATAACAAACTTTTTAGATATATGTCACATCAATTTGCAGCTAAATTGAAATGTTTGTGGGCTTATTTTTGAATAGTATTTAATATATTTCTATTTTTGAATCAACTCTACCTTAGGTCTAAGGTTCTAAATATCTAATGATTAAGGGGTAGAATTGTCTTTTCATTCTTTTATAGTTTCAAAAATAATGACTTAGATTTTCATTTTAGTGTCTTTATAAGATAAAATAATTTTTTATTATTTTTGATAATATTTTAATTTTAATTTTTCATGTAATGTATTTAAAATAGGAAGATTAATTTATTTTTTAACACATGTGGTATAATTTTATTTTAAAATTACAAAAATTCTTTTTTATTTTTTGAATTTTCAAATTAGATTATTATTTTTTAAAGGGGGGGAATGAATATTATGTACAAGGCTTGAGATGATGTATACTTTCATACTTTAATGAATGGCGAAAATTTTCTTAATTAATATTAAATGACAAATATTATAATAATATTCAAATTCTTGTATACTAACCGTTGTAGAATTGGTACTCCATTGTTTTTGTTTCATCCTCCCATGCCCTCCATTTTCTCATCTACAAATTAAGATAGAAAATTATTAACCAAAGAAGAGAAAAAGAAAATCATATGAATTAGTGACCGAAGATGAATATATATATATATATAAACCTTTAGCCTGCCCAAAGCAAAAGTTGCTATACAGTACAATACATGAGCAACTGCCAATACAAAGATGAAGATATGGAGCTGGTGTATTGCATATGAAGATGCAAATTGCACTTTTCCCTGCATATTTAAAATTAAAATTCATAAGAAATAGCAAAGAAATAAATTTTGATTCTACCTCAAAAATTAATTCAGATAAAAAGTTCTCATCCCTAAATGAATGGATGTGAAATACCATCCCTATGTGATCGCATACTTTTTATTAGTTAATGATATTTTCAATAATGCCCCTCACATGTAGACCTAATTCCTTTTTATGGATGATCAAACACATAAAAAGTTCTTGGTTGTAGTGAAATTTGATTTTACGACCTCTACCTGCTTTGATATCATATAAAAATATGATGATACCTGAGCTTAACTTTAACGTATATTGCGTACCTTTGGTAGACAAGGGTCATCATACTCAGACTTGGCATCTTCCTTTGCCATACAAGGATGCCATGAATAACCAACACTCTTGGGGACACATAAGTTAGACACTGGATCTTGCAACACTGTCAACAACAGTGATAAGAATCCCAACAGCATAAGTTCTGTTCGACACACACACACCAAAAAATGTCATGAGTATGATCCATCTTTAAACTATATTATTTTATAATACAAGACTGTATTTTGAATTTACCAGCTTTGATCTTTTCAAGTGCTTCATATAGAGACTTTTTCCGCTTTTCCAGTAACCACTAAAAATGAAAATGGTTTTCCCAACAATTAATAAGCATATTTTGTTAGTAAAAGATTTTGAAATTATATAGTAGGTACCTCTCCAATGTGATGAATAATTTGTTCAATAAAAATAGAAATAGCGAGCAAGATGAAGCAAACCACAGCAATTGCCCACGTAGGGGTTGCCTCCATAGACCGTTCTTTAGCCATCAATTAAATTAACAGGATTATGGAATTAAGTCTATATATAGTGGTGTTGAAGGATATATATATTTTCTTCCTTTAAAAGAAATATACATATATTTAAATAAAATAGGAATAAGAAGAAGGGGAAATGTCAAATGATGATAAGGAAGAATTGGAGTTGCAAGTTTCAAACAATAAGTCAAGGACAGCGTACGTAATTTTTATGTGTGTACAGTAGCTAGTCGCAATAATAATTAATGCAGAAAGAGTCGTATATAAAATGGTTAAGTAGAAAAGTATTTGCATTTAATATTTGTAGGGCATCTCTTTTGACGATTCAACCATTTTCTCTATACATCCACCTCCAAATACAATTCATTGCATCCCCTTTTTTTTTTAGATTTTATAGAGAAAATAAATATCTTGTGACCCTTTCAGCGCATAATTTAGGTTTGAGAGTTCCATGTTCAAAACTTCTTACAAATAAAAGTAAAGAATTTACCATTTGAATCAAATTCATTCATCAAATTTACTACTACAGATTACTTTGTTTTGTGTGGTTTATAACCTAATACATAGGACAGATCTACTCCTTATTCACATAACATTTCTCAATTATTTTTTAATTATTGTAGACTAGGTTAAAATAAGTTTGGAATGAAGAAATTGGTCACAATATGAGCAAAAATTATTTTAGTTTGATATGGATACAGATGAATGAGGAGAAGAGTATACATAGCACCAATGATTGAATGTATATATTGAATAGTTGTAACTTGTATATGTCACGACCCCAAAACCGAAGCCGCGATGGCACCCACCAACTTACCCTTCCTATGTGAGCGAACCACCAACCAATTAAACCCTTTTTTTTTTTTTTAACATTTCAATATAATATCAACAGAAAGTAATGCGGAAGACTTAAACTCGTTAATAAAAAACCAATTCATTAACCCTCTAAATTCAAAACATCGATTAATCCCCAAAATCTGGAAGTCATCACTACAGAACATCTATGTCAAATTTACTAAACTAAGAGTATTCTAAGAAGATAATAAAAATAACCAAAAAGTTAGTTCCATGCCGGAAGGAACTTCAAGGCATCAAGAAATGAGGAAGAAGATCCAGTCAAGGTAGAAGCATATTAGTCACCATTGAAATCCGGGTGTTGTTGTGTAAGGAGACTGGCTAGAGTTTGCGGTTGAGGTGAAGGACTACGGTACGTTTGCTGCAATTCCACAAATAAAAAGAAAACAAATACAAGTAGGGGGTCAGTACAAAAACACGGGTACTGAAGTAAGGTTCATCGGAAACTCATGAAATAGAAAATAATCTATCTCAGATAACATCATAAACTCACTAAGATTCTTAACAGGTATAGCAAAACAAGTTAAAATAATGTATAAGTACCGCCAAAGTTCTACATGAGGACTCACGCCTCAATACATACTCATTGGGAATTAGGTCATTGATTGAGTATATTAACATCTTTCAAGATTCATTATCTTTATTCCTCTGGTGTCGGTAAGTGACACTCGCTCCCTATAATAGTGTCGGTACGTGACACTCGGTCCCCTACTACTATGTGTCGGAACGTTGACAACTAATATCCCCTAATTACGTGCCGGTTCGTGACACCCGATCCCCTAAATCTAGTGTCGGTTCGTGACACTCGATCCACTAAATCTACGTGTCGGTTCGTGACACCCGATCCCCTAATTCTACGTCGGGTTCGTTGACACCCGATCAAACTAATCTCATTCTTATCAATTCAGCAAGCCTTTCTCTCTTAACAAGGTTCATCATGAACAAGAGATTAGGTTTTTGATAAAGATTTGGGATTTCCATAGCTTCATCATGCTTATTTCATCAACATATATAGAAAATCCATCATGCATGCAAAACACAAATTAAGGCTATAGAAGACTTTATACTCACTACCAACAAATATCATCGCTATTAGAGTTTACTCGAATAGCATATTAAAACCATAACATACCTCCACCGAAGAATTGCGATCAACAAGGCTATCTTCTCAAACAATCCTTGCTATCATCTTCGTTTCTTCTCTCTTCTCTACTCGTGTCTCCCTCTCTTTCTGTTTCTTTTTCTTTCTTTTATAAACCATCTTTTTCTTTTACCCTAATTACGCATATAATTAAGTATAAGAGAGATGGCAATAATAACCCACTAATTAACTTAAGGTACCTCTTTTAACCCCACCACAGTCCATTAGACTTATTAATATTAACCCCATACTTTATAATTAAAGAAGAAATATCCAAAAATGCCCCCTTAATTTAATTAACCAAAAATCCGACCCAGCCTGGGCTTAGCGCCTGTGAGCCAGCGCGCCTGACGACGGTCCGTGCCTGCTGGCCTTCCTATGGTCACAAAGTTCAGAGACTTGATCTATGTAAAAGTGCTGTGTGAAGGCCGTGTGCACTGCGGACGGTCCGTCCTGCCATTTTTCCGTAGTGACGTTAGAGATGTGACTCAGTACCCAAATTTTTAATTTCTAAGTGTTTTGGGAACGGAGATCCCCCGACGGACCGTCGTGCCCATGACGGTTCGTTGTGGGGTCCGTCGACTCCGCCAGTTTTTCCAGAATTAAAATCTGCTGCTCAAAACGACTAAACAGGTCGTTACATATATATTTGGAATAAATAAATTGGTCAACTTTTTGAAGAAGACTGCGCTGAATTGTGGGCGGAGCGGTTCGGAAGACGAAAAATAGTAAGAGAATTAAATGCGTGTTTGAAAAAAAATTGGTAATGTCAAAGGTTTAATGCAACGTGTAAAATATCAAATAGATCAAAAATTGAATATGAAAAAAATATTATTAAATTATTTAATTAATAGATTTTTAATAATTTACAACAAAAAATATATTAAATTATTAGTTTGATCTTAATCTTTAATAGTAATTCATTGAGTAAATCAATAATTTAGCAAGACTATAGTGATTAATATATTATACCTTAAATTTAAAATATGGAGTAGTAATAATAGTAACTAATTAGTTACCGTTATAAAATCAAGCTCATAAGACTAAAATAATAACGAGGAAAAAGAAAAGGTATAAGGACTAGAGGAACTTTTCTTCTGATTAAGGATGTTAAGTCTCCATTGTATAATCAACAAAATGACTGATCAAACCTTATTTATAGAGTTGAGAACAATCACTCCAAAAAGTCACCATATTAAGTCTCATAATAAATAGATCAAATTTCTATCTAAAAAAAGTTTCAGAAACATAGTGAATATGGATGGTTGTTCATGTACTACACTTTATGACAATAATCCACTCCATTCAATGGATTTATAAACCCTCCTCTTGGATGTCCATATATAATGGGCATCGTTAAAACCTTTACTAGAAAAACCCTGTGGGAAAAAATTCTAGTGAAAGAAAAATAGTACACATATCTTTTAATACGCACTATTTGATGCCTACATTAAAAAACCTTGCCAGGAAAACTACAGTGGGAAAAAACTCGATGCAAGGAAAAAAGAGTTTGAACGTATTATAAAGTGCCAAAGCGGATTATACTCCCATGATTAAAACACATCACGTAATGTCTGGTGATGATATATCCAATCTTCTATACATTGTGGTTGGATATTCTTTTTCAAAAGAAAGGCCACACATTTTCTGAAGTGATGTGTCATTTATCTCAACAGACGCACTTTCGACTTGCTTCATGGAGGGGCTTTATTCTGCTAGCAACATTGCTTCATGATCGGCATGATATTATTGTGCCTCCATATGCAAAACACATAGCGTGCTTGAGACTAGAAACTTTATGCGGATCAGATAAATATTCTGCATCTGCGTAACCAATCAAGTTGTCTTGGATTCCTTTATAAATAAGAATAAACTCATAAAATATGGTCCTCGAGGATTTGCAATCATGTGTTTAACACCATTTCAATGTCTTTTATCGGGGAGGAGAAACTTGAATAGTGCCAGTAAAGTAAATACTGATACAAAACAAATATATCCGGTAATATTGTTTAGCAAAAAATGCACTAGTGCCTGATTGCACCAAGATATGGGAGTTTCATCACAAGAAGCATTTGCTTGGCCACAATTTATCGGTCCCACTCTAGTTTGTAACAGATTTGAAGTCAGATCCTCGTCATAATTTTATATTGAAGCGCACCTCATATCAAAGAGACCGTCGACGGTATTGATATCAATTTCACAAGACATAACTTACTTTGTGGTATGAACCTTTTACGAAGTTTTATGAAGTGTTTATGTCAATTGTACTTTTTTATAGCACAGTATCAATTATCATGGACCATATTGATCATCTGCTCCTTCTTCTTCAAAAAAGAAATTATATATTTGAATTACATTGATCTATGACGTTTCCGGGCGTATTATAGGATCTACCTTAAGGACCCACATTGGAGAATTTGCAGCTAATTATATCATAGGGTCAGTGCATTATCTGAACAACCTAATTTGCAACATTAGCCACTGCATTATTCCTTGAACTTTTAAGTTCACATTACTTTATTTAAGAGGATCTAGATAATTTAATAATAACCGCACACATAATTCAGTTGTCAATATCGCTCCCCCTAATGTTAGAAAATCTAGCATTCATTCCAACCTTATTTGGAAGTTCATCTTTGTGCGTGGTGGAGCAATTAAAATCATAAATGCATGTCGTGTCTCATTTTTTGCAAAAACGAGTATTGTACACGACCTAACAACTCTTTTGAGATTTTAAGTTTGGAGTCTCCACCTAACGAATTAAGGCGCGTTAGGGCACCTATATAACCTAACTAAGTCTAGCTAAGGTCAACGAGTCAGGTCAGGGTAAGAATTCAAATTACCTCGAGGGAAAGGTGTTAGGCATCCCTCAAGGTCCACAAATATGGGTCCCGGCCGTATCTCATGCACTCTATGTGGGGGTTACAAGTAGTAAATAAGGTCACTTCATTTATTAGTTTATTTAAGCTTGCTACGTGATAACAAATATAAAACAATTAAGACTATTTTATTATTTTTATTAATTTAAACATGCGAGTCTAAGCGATAATAATAAAATAGATATACTAAACAATTAATAAAAAGATAAGCGAGAGGATAGAAAAGAGACAAATAAATAAGCAAACAATTTTATATTTTTTTAAACTACCCCAAACAAACATAATTATTAAACAAGTAAAAGGATAAATGGGAAGGGAGACTCAAAAGATACTTTTGAATTAGCACTCGACTTTTCTTTTGTAATCTGATAGGCTGCCGTATAGAGACAAACAAAACCAAAGTTTGTCTTTCAAGCCTAAGTCGATGTCATCATCTCCGTAGGGCTAACTACCCCTACCCAACCACCGCATGCATTTCGTACCTAAAAGGTGTCTAATCGTCCCAACTTTATTGTCCAAGAGTCATTGGACTCTTAAAGGGTGAATTTAGACAAAATAGAATATAAGGCCCTCCTAGACACCAAGTCAAACAGACAAGACAAACAACATGGTCATTTTAGCACGGTAGGTTTCAATTTGGCCTATAAATTTTAAATAGACATGCTTGCAAACAACACATAATTGTGAAAGATTTCATGCTAAGTGTGTGAACATACAAAGTTACGATAACAAAACAAAGATTAATTATAAGGGAGAAATATGACATGGATATAGATTTTAGGAAATACATGCAGAGATGGATTGGTTCCAAGTGACAAAAATGTTTTGAGAAATTATTTGATAGTGAGCATAAAATATGCAACAAAATTATTTGAATTATTTAACATGCTGAAAATTGATTTTAACGGGCTAATTGACATTTGCCTTGTTACTTTAAATCCTAGGGACATGATTTTTGTATGAGCATGTTGAAAAATTATTAGTACTAAATGTTATAAAAATCTATCGATTTAACCTACCAAGATTATTAGAATCTGATTTTAACATGCAAAAGTTATTAGAATCTATTTATTTTAAAACTCTTTAACAAACTTAAAGTTTTAAAAAAAATTACTAAGCATGCTGCAGATTAATATTATTCAAAGCTCACAAAATAATGACTAGCTTATTATGAATCAATTGATAAAATTAACAAAGAAAACAAGATTTAACACATATTCATGAAAAGTTAATTAACACGATCAAGTTATAACAAATGTTTCTCAACAATTTGGCATGATAATTTTATTAGCAATTTAAGATTAGGTAAACTTGATTAATGAACTACCAAACTTAAGTTGTTGTGAAACATGCGACGAGAATAATTACAAAATTAATTAACCTTGGATTTTGTTAGTTGAATCCTATAAGCATGATATTTAAACCGTATTATTTAAATCTATAGGAATGATTTCTAAATGAGTGTAAAAAAACAACAAATTAGATGTAATACCCTCCTCTTAGGTGATTCCCCCCAAAAATATTTTATTTTATATATATAGAGGTTAAAGGTTGTACAAAATATTACAAGGAAAAACAAAGAGTGAATAAAATATACATAATAAAAAACGCGGGCTTCGTCCACAATTTCTTCTAAGCAATCTTCAAAATCTTGAAAACTCTAAGTGAAAAACTTAGGAAGAAGAGGGATAAATTTAACAAACATAGACTGGAGGAGGAAATAGTTTTAATATAGAATGCTAATAGTAGCAAATTACTCCATATATATGTAAATACCACACAAAAAGAGATAAAACAAAAACCATAGTATATATCAACGTTAAAAGGGATTAATGAAACTAAGTGGATGCTTCCTTTGGTTTCGTTTCTCAACACACGAATATCTATAAAATATGCCAAAAAAAAATCAAATGGAAATTAATAAAGGACTAACTAATTATGCAGAAAGATTATCAACTGGTATGATGAGTTGAGCGAATGAATATGTGATGAGCAATGAGGGAGAGAGAATGAGAAAAATTGTAGCAAGAGTTAGTGTGAGTTGGATAATGTGAGTTCTTCTCAAAGATGTGAATGTATTTATAATGAAAGGAAGGGTCCTATTTATATAGCAAAGAGGGGAGAAACATATAAGAAAAATAAATATTTTAAGGAATCAATTAATTATCACATTTTCTTATTTTAAAGTAGAGCCAAAAATCAGAAAATATTTAACATGTTTCATTACCAAAGTAAGCTAGTAAGAATAAAGTAAAAATATTTTTCCTTAAATAAAGAAGAGCTAAAATCAAATTTTAAATTATTATTAAGTTGTCAAATATTAACAAATAAGAATGAATTAGGAAAAGTAATATATATTTTCCTTAATAACAAGAGAAGAGAATCAGTAAAAGCAAATTGAATCAATCAATACAAGCGGACAATCATGAAAATAAATAATATAAATTTACCATTAATAACAGAGGTTTATAAATATGCTTATTATATATCTACACTTCATAAGGGAAAAAAACAATAGTTATTTATCTTTTAACAACAAGAGGGAAAATAAGATCAACAACCATAGTCCACTTTGCTATCAGTTCACTTTAAATCAATTAGCTAATTAACCAAAATGTATACCCTATAATTAAGCTAGGTAGACAATTTATCCCAATTAAGGGACAGAAAAACAATGAGCAATTAATTTACATACTAATGGACAGATATTGCAGTGCTATTAGTAATTTTGTGTAGAAAGCCCGTAGTCTCATATGCATTTCAACGAGATACAACTCCAAAATCATAAGCAGTTGTAATTACTAAACTCATTAAAGCATAATAAGACAATAATAAGAAATTATACATACACAAATATGAATCTCTTAAAAGAAGAAGAACAGATGGAGTAATAAATTCAAATAAAATACTGGAGAAAACTCTGAAGAAATCTATTTTCAAATTGATCCAAACCTTGTACTTTGCCGATCTCGCTTGATCGGAGCTGTGTTTCCTCGCTGGGCTGCTGGTGGCCGCATCTGGCTGGTTCCCTGAAAAAGGAAGAAGATAAAAGAGAAGAAGTAAGGGGAGAGAGAAGAGACGGGAGAGGGGAGAGAGGAGAAGAGGAAAACGAGGAGAAGGAAAGAGAAAAAGACGAGAGGCGGTTTCCGAACTGCCCGACAGCTTCCCCCATCAGCCTTCACTGGAAAGAAATGGCGGGAAGAGATAGAGAGAGAGAGGAGTGATGGGGAGAAGGGGAGAGGGACGGCTGCTTGCGCCGGTGGCTTGCTGTCGCTGCTGATCGCGCAAGTGGATGCCGACTGGAGCTGCATCACTCGCTGGAGTTCCAAGCTTCATCCTCCTCGCTGCTGGTCGGAGAGGAAACGGAGACAGAGGGGGTCGCCGGAAAAATTGGAGAGGAGAGGGGGTTCTGGCAGCTGGAGATAAAGGAGAGGGGAAGGAGGAACGATGGGAGAGAGAGAAGAAGAGGAGGTGGCGGCTGTCCTGATTTTTGGAGAAGAGAGGGAGAGCAATGGAATACATTTTAGGTTTAGTTATTTGATAGATTAAAAGAATGATTTGATCTCAACCGTTGATCTAATTTGAAATGAAGGGCTAGGATTAGATCTAGGAATCTTTTTTAAGATGGATGATGAGATCAAAGATGAAAAATTAAATCACTGATTGGAGGATTGTGAATGGCTAAAATGGCAATTCATTGGCGAGAATTGAAATGAAAGGTGGCTAGATTGTAATCAAATTTTAATTGGAGTGGCTGAATTGGAAATAATAAAATAGAATAGGCTTTAGAATTTAAATAATTTTTAAGGAAAGTGTAAGAATATATTTAATATTTTTATGTAATTGAAAAAATCATTAAATCTTTAAACATTTGATATTCATTAATAATTGTAAAAATATTTTAGTATATTTATGGTTAATTTTTAGATATAAAAGTAAAAAAATAACTAAAATATCTAATTTTAAGCAAAGTTGGACTAAAAAATTCTAAAATAAATGAATTTTAAAATACGTATTTAATCGATCTATTCCTAAAAATGGTTTAAAGGTTCGGTCAAAATTGGATGTCAACACCGCAATTCAACATTTTAGATAAAATTAATGTTTCCTGACTTGAACTAATTTTTAATGGGGGAAACCTTGGGTTTGATGCTACATGTGTTGCTAATGTTAAATAAAATATTATCATACCAAATCTTATTTGGGAGTCGGAGTTTTTTTTGTTCTCATAATTCATGAATTTAGCTATAGTTGGAGGAATACCAATTTTGTTTAAATCAATCAGCATTATCAATTAATTTCATATTTGAAACTTGCGATCTTAATTTTAACAATTCAAGCAAAAACCTTACAAACACCAATTTATAAGTTGACCACTAAAGCACATGTGATCATCGCATAGATGATCTGTCACATAGTTGCCAAATGATCCACCTGGAAGGTGAATGGGACCAATCCACATTTATATGTCCCAAAAAACTTAGGGAAATTACAATCTCAACTTTAGTTGGTACAATGATCCATATTATGAGCGAGAAACAAACAAACACAAGAGAATTCTTGAGAATCTTTATTTCGTCATCATATAATATACATGAATTCTCATTAAATTTGCATCACATTTAAACCCAGAATGGTTCAAAACCGGTCCTGCACCAATCATTATTTCAGTTACATTAATATTTACTTTTACATGTGATTCCTATCAGCATGTCCATGTTTGTGTACAACAAAACCAAGAGGAAAAATGGGTATCTTTACATAAATATTTATAACCCGCTCTCGGTTGTATAATTTAAAGACATAAATTTTTCATTAATTTATATTCTAATATTTCTGTTAATTCATCCAAAATTAAAAGGTGATTTTGAGACTTACGACAACCCCAATATTATTCCTCTAATAATATCCACAACTAGTTAGAGCTTGCAATTAATTTTGTGTTACTCATTCAATATTCCATGGACCACCATCCATTATGGTGAACATCTCTACGGAAAATTATATCAATTTTATGTCATGGTTAAATTTTTAGAGAGCAAGACATGTTTCGTGCTTTCTTTTGTGTACCATAGGTACACAATAATGACAAATTGTAGCGTCACACAGGGATCAGTGGGACAAAAACTTTATAGGCAAGAATTATTTCTTTCTTTTGCCCTTTTGGTAATTTTCATAACAAAACATATCATAATGATTCATGTTGTATAAATGTTCACACCATTGATTGTCATGCTCAAATAAAATTTATTTATTCTCTCAAAACCTCCCGTAGAGATGAGATGGTGGCCATATATCATTTTTTTCTAAACCTGATAGAGGGTGAGTTGTGTGGCATAATCCAGCCAATAATGTTTTATCAAATTGCTGACCATATTTTATAGATAGAATGGTCGAAACATTCACAGATACTATCACACACAAGTCACATTATCTCAAGGATTGAACTAAATATTTATATGTACTTCATAAATTTGCATTATATGCACATTGCCAGCTTTAAAATCATTATAGTTTCATGGACATACCTCAACTCACTTTGAAAAATAAGTGCATCACCACTTATATTCTTTATTTTTGCTGGAGGGGGAGTTATAAAAACTTATTAAAATTATTGGGTCGACAAGATCACAGGCCCAATGACCTTTCATTACCATTTTGATAATTAAAAATTGACTTCACATTTTGACGGACTATTTGAAGAATCGTAGTGGTTCTTCCTTTTCTAATTACCACAACGCTGACTATTAGATTCAGTCATATCACACCCTTTTTCATATCGTTCCTATTTGTTCATCCTGTTCAGACTAACTATTTATGCTCCACATTCATACGATAGAATGGAGAAAGTGAGGCAATGCAATTTCAACATTACTGTGTTGCTACCACATTCTTTTAAAGGAATGGGGCAATTTCAACGGACGAAATTTCAAGACATTTACCTCAAAGGCCTTAGAAAAATCATCAGTATATCATCACTAGGGGGCAGTGACTCAAAACTCAATGTCTTATCCATATAACGCGGGTACACCAAATTCTATGGGAATTGACATTAATCCTTCCTTATCATCATGGTGCATCAAAACTTAATTGATGTCTTACCATTTTGGTGCATAGAACTTGACCCACTACAGTCTTACCTCAAAATATTTGTTTAATGGTGCTCCGACTTTTAACCTGATGTTTTTTTTTTTTGTTTTTTTTAACCCTTTTGGTGTACGATGGAACTTGAATTCATCGTCTTAACCTTTCATCAATTTCATATTAAATCAATACCCATAGAACCTCAAACATGAGCCTTTTAAGAGATCAAGAATTATAGGAAGCAAAGTTTGTTAAAAAATAAGATTGAGAGTTTCTCAAACTCTAGAAATTGTAAATATAATAAGTTTCCGCATAAATAACACTTAGAAAATCAACATGAAAATTTACTTATTTGTCACCCAATGATTTTCTGAAATGAAGAGGAACTGTTAGTATAATCCTAAACAATTAAAATGTTAAAGTAAAACAAACCAATATTTCCACATATGTTCATATAACAACATATTACTAAAAGAAATTATTCGTATAAGAGAAAACTTTTGAAAATAGATGTGTAACAAGGAAATAAATAAAATACACTTTCCTGCTCACAAGTGTTTCCAACTACAAAATTTGCGAAGTGCTACAATTTTTAATAAAGCATATTCATTGCTGATAAAGGGGGGTTTGTATTAAAATCAAAACTAATAAGACTAAAATCATAAAAGAGAAAAAGACGAGCAGTTATCAGATAGAGAGACTTTTCTTCTTATTCAAGTGTATGTATGTCTCATAAGGATATCATTACAATAGTGAATGATCAATCCTATGTATAGGTTCGGAGAAATCACTCAAAGTTATCATATTAAGTATCCTAAGAACTAAATTACTTCTTATCCAAAAAAGTTCATGAAACCTAGTGATTATGGATGGTTGTTCATGTACTAACTTTATGGACTATCCACTCATTCAATGGATTTATAACAGTTACTATCTTTTAACTTTAGCATATAATTTATACTTCACACAAACCTTGACTTCATAACTTTATATTTTACAAAACATCGAGTTATTTCTTTACTGGTAATTAATTTTATACTTTTTTTTCCTTTTATTTTAAGAAAATGATACCATACATATAAGTAACCTTGATTTATCGGTCATATAAGGAAAATAAACAGAAGAAAATTTAGAAATATACTCATTCTTAACATAACCTACTCTTTTTACTTTCTCTTTTACTCTTTTTAATTTCTCTTTAGTAAACTAGTGAACCTATTCAAGTGATTTTTTATTTTTGGTTAAATCAAAAATCAAATCGTTAAGGATCAAAAATCAATAAAAATATATAAATGAATCGAAGCCCTTTCTTTTCTTTCAATTAGTGAGATTCAATCTAGTACTGGGGAAATTATGGTCAAGCCTTTTCTTTATTCCTCGGAATCGACCGGATAACAAGAATTAGAATCAATCTATGTAACATTTCTTCCCATGTAGTCGGCATTCTTTAAGTAAAGTTTTCCGATCTCCTGCCTCCTTGTATGGAAATGTTTTTCATGATCTCTGGCTCTTTTCCACTAGCTCGTTCTTTACTAGGCATCAAAGCGAATCCACCGAGTTAATTACTCAACGTAAAGAAGTCTCACCCCTACAAAATATCCTTAAACTATGTGAAATTGAATACAAATATTCTTCATTAATACTCCAATTTTAAAATGTCATTCTCGTTACCAATTTGGTCTTTATATGTCACGACCCAAAACGGGCCGCGACTGGCACCCACACTTACCCTCCTATTGAGCGAACCAACCAATCTAAAATCCTGACATTTCAATATAATATCAACAGAAAGTAATGCAGGAAGACTTCTTAAAATCATTAATAAAAACCAATTCAATAACTTCTAAAAAGTCACATCTTTCTTTCCCCAAAAATCTGGAGGAGGAACGTCATCACCACAAGAACATTATGATCAAATTACTAAACTAAGAGTTATTCTAGGCTAAAATAACAAAAGCTAGGTCAATGCCGGAACTTCAGGCAATCAGACAGGAGAAGAAGCCCGTCCAAGCTAGAAGCATTAGATCACCTGAAATCCGGTTTTGTAATGAAGACTGGTAGAGTTGCGGTTGAGGAAGACCGACAGTTGTTGCTTGCACTCCACAAATAAACAAAGAAAGAAACATACAAGTAGGGGACAGTTCAAATACACGAGTACTGAGTAGGGTATCATCGGCCAACTCACAAAAGAAAACAGTATATATCAAGATAATATCATAATCAACTATAATACTCAACATTGTGCAACAACAAAGTACTGTAATCGATCAATTAACTACGCCTAGTTCACTCATGAGGACTCACCTCAATTACCATACCCTTTGGGAACTAGGTTCATTAGATTAAGTATATTAACATATGTCCGGGTTCATTATCTTTATTTCTCTCGTGTCGGTACGTGACCACTCAGCTCCCTTCTAATATCCTGGTGTCGGAAGTTGACACCGATCACTTAATTCTACGTGTCGGGTCGTGACACCCGATCCATATCACATGGGGTAGGAAAGTGACACCCGATCCATATTCAATCTGTGTCGGAAGTGGACCACCCCGATCCATATTCGATCTGGTGTCGGAACGTACACCCGACCATATCCTATCATGGGTTGTAGGAACGTGACACCCGATCATCTATTACTACCCTGGTGTCGGAACGTACACCTGAGCCTATAACCTCATTCTTTTAGTATCAAAGCCTTCTTTTATAACTAAGGGATCATCATCATTAACAAGAGGTTTCAAGATTAAAATTCAATAGCTTCATCATGTAGTTTTCATCAACATTTGTAATAACATTATACAAGCATACAATAAGCATATAGAGGGTTGTACAATACTACCCAATACATATCTTCGCTATAAGAGTTTACTACGGAATAGCATTAAAAAACCATAACCTACCTCAACGAAGAAGGAATTGTGATCAAGCAGCAAATTCCCCAAAGATTTGTTTCTCTTAGTTCCTCCCCTTTCTCGGTCGATTCTCCTTCTCTTTGTTATTTCTATTTTTCTTATTCAAACCCTCTGTCTGTTTACCCTAATTGCATATAATATTAGTATTAAAAGATGGCAATAATAACCACTAATTAAAAACTCAAGGTTACATCTTTAACCCCCCAAGTAGTAATTAGATTATTAACATTAACCCAATACTTTATAATAAGCCGTAAATAGTCACGAAAGCCCTTAAATGACTTAATAGAAATTCGACCCAGCTGGATACGCAGCACTGGACGGCCGTACACGCCTTGCGACGGTAGTCCTGCTGCTCGTACAGGTTCAGAGACTTGATTTTAGTAAAAGTTCTTGACGGGCCGTCGTGCCTGCGACGGTCAGTCCTGCCATGTCGTCGTGACTGTTCGAGAGCGCTCTCAGTTACCCAATTTATATATTCTAAGTGTTTGGGAATGAGACCCCAACGACGGTCCGTCGTGCCCATGACGCTTCATCGGGGTCCGTCTCGACTCAGCCAGTTTTCCAGAATAAAATCTGATGCCCTCAAAACGACTAAAAAGGTCGTTAAATAGATACTAATTTACCCATCATTCGTCCTCGAACGATCAATAGAAGAAAAACAAGAGTAAAAGGAGACCTGAATCGTAAAAAGGTGTGGTATCTTTCTTGCATACAGCCTCCTCTCCCAAGGGATTCTTCAAACTGGTCGATTCTTCCATTCCTGCGACCTCAAATTGCGGACTTCTCTTATCTAAAATGGCAACAGGCTCCTCCTCATAAGATAAGTTCTCATTCAAGCAGAAATGATCCCAACGAATGATGTAGTTTCCATCCCCATGGTATCTTTTCACATAGACAAATGATATACCGGGGGGTGCACTCCTGACAGCCCTGGAGGCAAGGCTATTATAAGCCACCTCCCCTACTCGCCTTCAGAACTGCAAATGGACCAGTATACCTCGGACTAAGGCTTACCCCTTTTTCCAAATCACATCAAACCCTTCATAGGTGAAACATTCAGAAGAATTGTCACCTCCAAAATTTTGCAGCCAGTCCCGAACCTTTCGATCTGCATACTACTTTTGCTACTTGAGCGCTAAAAAGCTTTTCTTGAATAGATTCACCTATTCTAACGAATCCCTCCAAAAGGTCAGTTACCCAAAGGGTTCTAAACTCGAAATGCATCAAACAACCAATGGGAGACCTACATTCTCCCCATACATGTTCGAAAGGAGGCCATATCAATGCTTGAGTGAGAGCTTTATTGATGAAAATCCGGATGAAGGTAAGGAAGTTATCCCAAGACCACCGAATCTATCACACATGCACGAAGCACTATCTTCCAATACTGAATCGGCTCGCTAGACTGTCTATCAGGTTTGAGGGTTGAAATGAACCAGTACTAATGTCCAACCTAGTACCTAATTCTGCCAAGCAATGTTTTCCAAAACTTAGAAGGTAACTGCGTACCTCTATCTGATCTGATGGATATGGAATTTCTCCATGCAATCGAACATCTCTGAGATATAAAGTTTGGCTAAATTCTCTGCGGTTGTAAGTCACTTGCCCGGAATAATGTGAGCAGGACTAGTTAAGCTGTCCACAAATTACGCAAGAGAATCAGACTTGCCCAATGTCTTGGAAGACCAACCACGAAGTCCATTGCAATCTCTCCCATTTCCATTCAGGAATGGGATTCTCTGAAGTGTTCCTCCGAGCTATGGTTTGTTAGTACTTTACTTTCTGACAATTTGGACAGTTGGCAACAAAAATCACCAATGTTGCGCCTTCATTCTACTCCACAAAAAGTGTTGCTTTAGGTAACGGTACATCTGGTGCACCAGGATGTATTAGAATATCCAGAAACTATGAGGCATTCTGTAAGAATAGTGGGATTAAATCATCGCACGGGGCACACTACCCTTCCATTAATTCTCAAAACCTTCCTCACCATTAGCTTCTTTTTAGCCATCCTCGCAACACCATATCGAATTCTCTTAGTTTCTCATCATCAAAACTGTTTTCCTGATCTTGTCCAGAAAAGATAGATCTCCCCTCCACACTGGCCAAAATCCTCCCCCGTCTCCTTGACTTCTAACCTCATAGGTCATTACCAGAGTCTGACACTTCTAGCCAATGGGCGTCTAGCCACTTAAGTGGGCTAAACGACCCATGCTCCCTGCTTTTCTACTTAAGGCGTTTGCCACAACATTAGCCTTTCATGGGGGATGATACAATGATGGTAAACATCATTAATCCTTCAGTGGTTCCCATCAATTCCTCTGTCTCAAAATTCAACTTCTTCTGAGTACGACTACTGGTATAGGTACGAGGATCCGCATAGACTTAGCTTAACTTAACCCCATATAGATAGTGTTCCATGGCTGTAAGCAAACACGGCTGCAGCCAATTCTAAATCATGGGTTCGGATAGTTACGTTCATGCCACCTTGAATTGCCCACGCCTAGCAATCACATTCTTCTATTGCATTAGCAATGCACCAAACCAGCAATAGGATGCCATAACAAGTAAACCAATGAAGGTTTACCCTCTAATGGCAAGGTAAGGATAGGGAGTAGTCAGCAAGGTTTGAGGTTTCTGAAAGTGTCCTCAATTCATCCGGCCTACAAATGGCACATTCTGCTTAGTCAAGTTCCGTCAGTTGGGAGGCCAATTAGAAGAGAATCTTGACAAAGCGACTAGGTAGTAACTGGCGACTAAACCAACAAAGCTCAGATTTCTGACACATAGTAGGTCTTACCCACTTTCTCACGTTTCAATTTAGAAGGATCCACCATCACTCCATCTTAGAAACCACGTGCCCCAAGAAGGACCTGACTCTATCCCAAACTCACACTTGGAGAATTGGCATATGTCTTTATCCCTTAATAACTTCCAACAACACTCTCAAATGATACTCATGTTCCTTCTTACCTTGGAGTATACAGTATCATCATCAATAAATACGGATCCCAAAAGATCCAGATATGGTTAAAAATCCCAGTTCATCAAGGTCATGAACAGCAACAGGCAGGGGCATTCGTAAGCCCAAAAACATTACTAAGACTCATAATGCCCATTACCGGGTCCGAAAAGCAGGCTTGGGAACATCCTTGCCCGTATTTTCAATTGATGATAACCAGATCTCAAATCATATTTTTGAAAAGGACACAAGGCACCTCGTAAATATCGAAACAAATCATCAATGCGGGGAAGAGGGTACTGTTCTAACAGTTACTTGTTCAATGGACGTGGGAGTTATGCACATCCGAAAACCCCATTTTCTTCTTCACAAACAAAACAGGAGCACCCAAGGGGATTGCATTGGGTCTAATGAACCTTTACTTAACAACTCTTGAAGCTGGGCCCTTTAACTCTCTTAACTCAGGGGAGCCATTCTATAAGGGGGTATAGAAATGGGGGCAAGTACCCGGTTCAAAAACGCACATGCAGCGAAGTAATTATCTTCGATCAGGTGGCATACCAGGAAGGTCTGCAGGAGGCGGAAAAAACATCTAAAAAACTCGCGGACTATAGAAACCGACTCAATTGAAGTATTGGGTAGTATCATCCCGGAGGTGTTGCCAAGAAAGAAAGCTAAACAACCTTACTAACCTTCTATTAGCACGAAGGAAAGGAGACGATAAGAAACGGATGGAAAGTGTTAGTCACCTCCAACACTTAAACGGATCTGTCCCGGCTTGGCCAATGTACAGTTTTAGCATTACAATATAAGATTGCAAATTTGGAGAAAGCCAAGTCCTACCCAGAATTACATCAAAGTCTACCATTTATAAAATAAACAAATCCCATGAGTATGCTCCCCACAAAAGTCACCAGACAAGACCATAACACCTTTTCAATACCACAGACTCCACCCACGGAGTAGAAACATAATAGGCATGTCAAGCAATCACAATGTAAATTAAGACCCAGTAGCAAAGTAGCAAATGAAGGAGATACATATGAACAATGTGGATCCAGGATCACATATACGGAAGCAGCAATCACAAACCAAAAGATTACCTGTGATAACAACTTCAGAGTGTCTCCGCTTAAGACCGACCCAGGGAAGCATAACAATGGGACCTTATCGTCTCTGCCGTGACCTCGACCACCGCCGTTCTCCAGAATAACGGCCCTACAATGACCACCTCTACTCTAACTATTTGAGGTCTGTTAGCTCTGTTTTGGACAATACCCTTGATAGGCCGTCTCCCACATCCATAACACTCCTTTGGAGTCAAACCTGGTCTCTCGAGAAGTGTTGACCGGTCTGTGGTGGACCCCAAACAGTTCTGTAGTGAAGACTGAATTGGTCGGACAAAGTAACCTCCTGAACCATGTCTTCGAGTAAGAAAACATTAAACTCACGTCCTTTCGAAACCTTTTTGATGCTGTTCGATTCCATGGTGACGTCATCTGGCTTCACTCCTTCCACCTCTATCACGAAGGCCTCACCACTTCTTGTGAAAGATTTTGCCCGTAGCAGCTACCTGTAAGGCTGAAATTCGCAATTCTGACCTCAACCCTTTCACCAAAACGCGCGCGAACCCGCTCTTGGGACTGAAACATCTTGGGTGGCAGACCTGGATAATGCCCGGATGAATGAAACTTACACTCTATTGTTAGTAACAGAACTACCTACTCTTCTTCTAGCTCAGAAACTCATATCTTGTCCTCTACCTCAAAGTTAGGGGGGACTATATTCGCCATTAAAAAAGCTAGAGAAATGACGACAAGTCATAGGTGGTGCATTCTCTGTTGGTTGACACTAACAGGTGACCGCCCACCACATTTTTGGCGTCCTTGAAACTGATAAGTCACAAACTCAACACAAATCGTTCTTTATACCAATCTTGTGTAGTAGCTCATGACAGTCAACCAGAAAATCGTTTTAGGCATCCTATATTCGGCACCCTTGAAAGACTGGAGGGATTTCAATTTGCAAGAACCTACTAAAACAAAAGTTATTTGCTGATCATTTTTGTCAGATAGGCCCTGTGGTCTCGACCGAGGGAAAAGTGCCTATTTCCACTGATGAATCCATGCGGGGAAGCCTCATCAGCGGCATGTCGTTTTGACTTCGGAACCTGCAGGTGATGGTGCAAGAAATGAAAAACTGGAGTGTCTGGCCTTGATTAGATACCTTCTAAGATAAGCAAGGAAGAACCTGATAAACATCTCTGGGGTAGGTGGCTGGTGGTAATTCACTTGTGTGCACTTGCTCACTTGCCCTTCCTCACATATCTTACTACTTCCTCAGTCGGGGAGGAGTCACGCCCTAAGCACCAGATGGGACAGGTGCTTGTCCTCTTCCTCTAGAGGATCGTCCTCCCAAGGACCTCTTAACGGATCTTAGTGCCCATTCCTTCTTAGAGCTAAAGCACCATGGCTGGCTCAGACACACCCTGGTCCTGCCGCTGCTGGTGTTGGCGCAGTTGTTGCCCTAGTTCTAACCATATGCGAAATAGAGTTGACGATGAGTTTAGATACCAATTGGTATCACAAGATACCAATTGATTTCAAGTAATAGCACGGAAAAGAAAGAAGGAATGGACTTTCTACAGTAATATAGCCTCTCAAGAAAAGTAAAGGCGGCACTCCTTCCGTTTCTTAAGGACTCTACTAGACCTGTTCGTGTGTGAGGAGACAACGAACCTAATGCTCTCGATATCCAAGTTTGTCACAACCAAACGGGCAGCGACTGGCACCACACTTACCCTCCGATGTGAGAGAAACCAACCAATCTAAACCCTGACATTTCAATATAATATCAACAGAAGTTTAATGCGGAAAGACTTAAACTATGAATAAAAACCAATCAATAACTTATTTCCCCAAAACTGAGGAAGTCATCACCACAAGAATATCTTGATCAAATTACTAAAATAAGAGTATTCTAAGAGCTAAAATAACAAAGCTAGTCAATGCCGGAAACTTAGCATCAAGACGATGAGGAAGACAGCCCAGTCCAAGAGCTAGAGCAGTAGCTCACCCTGAAATCTGGTTGTTGTATTGTTGTGAATGAAGACGGGCTAGAGTTTGCGGTTGAGTTGAGACGACCGCATGTTGGCTTGCACTCCACCACATAACAAAGGCAAGAAACATACAAGAGGGTCAGTACAAAAACACGAGTACGAGTAGGTATCATCGGCCAACCTCAAAATTAGAAAATAGTATATATCAGATCATATCATAAATCAACTTATATACTCAACATGTAGCAAAACAAGTTACTTGTTGTAATAATGTAAATAAAAATACGCCCATTCACTCATGAGGACTCAAACCTCAATACCATCCCATTTTGGAACTAGGTTCATTAGATAAAGTATATTAAATTATTTCAAGGTCAGTATCGTATTCTCTCGTGTCGGTACGTGAACTCCGCTTCCATATACTATCCTGGGTCGGAACGTGAAACCGATCCTTAATTCTAACGTGTCTGTTCGTGTGGACCACGATCCAGATTCATCCTGGTGTCGGAACGTGACACCCGATCCAGATTCTTATTCCTGATCCCGGTGTCGGAACGTGGGACACCCGATCCGCAGATTTCTATCCTGGTGTCGGAACGTGACACCCATCCATATTCTATCCTGGTGTCGGAAGTGACACCGAATTCTCTATTACTACCCTGGTTGTGGAACGTGACACCCGATCCTCTAACCTCATTCTTTTAGTTTATCAAGCCTTCTTTTATACTAAGGCATCTCCTTTCATTAACAAGAAGGTTTGCAAATAAAATTCAATGCTTCATCATGCTAGTTTCATCACAAGTATTGTAATCACCATTCATACAAGCACAAGATTAAGCATATAGAAGGGTTTACAATATACCCAATACAATGATCATTTCATATGAAGAGTTTACTACGATAGCATAAAAACCATAACTCCTCCACCGAAGAATTGTGATCAAGCAAGCAAAATTCCCCAAAGCTTGTTTCCTCTTCGTTTCTCCACTTGTAGTTCGATTCTCTCTCTCGCTGTGTCTTTTCTATTGTTATTATCAAACCCTCTTTCTTGTTACCCGCATTAGCATATATATTACGTAAAAAAGGCTGGCAATAATACCCACTAATCACTCAAGGTTACCTGTTTAACCCAAGTAATTAGACTTATTAACATTAACCCATACTTTATTCATTAAGCAGGAAAATAGTCCAAACAGCCCTTAAAATTACTTAATAGAATCCGCACCAGCTGGTATTACGAAGCCTGCTTCTGTGAGGCCCGTCGCCCTGCGACGGTTTCCGTCCTTGCTTGCTCAGTCACAGAGTTCAGGAGACTAATTTTAGTAAAAGTTCTGCGACGAGCCGTGTGGCCCAGGAGGTCAGAGAGTCGCTCTCGTACCCAAATTTCTTAAATTCTAAGTGTTTTAAAACGAGACCCCCACGACGGTCCGCGTGCCCATGGACGGTTCGTCGTGGGGGGTCCGTCGACGCAGCCAGTTTTTCCAGACAATAAAATTAAGCTCAAACGAATAAACAGGTCGTTACATTATATATCAAAATGTCCTTTGTCTAATAAGATGTTATTTCCTGTTCTTTTTAAAACGTTAGTTTTCCTACTAATAGATTTTGATATTAACAAATGCTATCTACTTTAATTTGATTTATTTTTTTTAAAGAAAAATATGTATTATGTGAGGAGATATTGGTAGGATTGATTAATGTGTAGGAGACGCGTGTGCGAGGCGTGAATCGCCGTGGTGTGGAGAAGAACAGAAAGTATCGAAGGTTTTTGAAATGGTGAAACAATAAGGAAGAAGAAAGAACTTCGACCCAAAATCGTTAAGCCGCGATGGCAACCCACACTTACCCTCCTATGTGAGCGAACAAACCAATCTAAACCTTAACATTTCACATATAATGTCACAGAAAGTAATGCGGGGAAGAATTAACTCATTATAAAAACCAATTCAATAACGATTTTTCCCAAATTGAAAGTCACACTACAAGAAACATCTATGATCAAATCTTCACTAAGGTATTCTAAAAAGCTACAAAACAAAAGATATAGCTCTATCGCGACAATTCAAGGCATCAAGAACATGAGGAAGGAGATCCAGTCCAAGCTAGAAGCATTAGCTCACCCTGAAGATCGGTGTGACGAAGACTGGCTAGAATTGCGGTTTTTGAGTTGAAGACGACCGGCACGTTTGCTCTGCACTCCACAAATAAACACGAAGAAAACATAAAAGAAAAAGGGAGGGTCACGTACAAAACAAGTACTGAGTACCCGGTATAATCGGCCAACGCAAAATAGAAAGAAATATATCTCAGAGAAAATCATAAAATCAACTAATATCCTTACACAGTTGATAAGAACAAGTAAAACACTCTTTTATAATATCACCGATATATCTATGGGACTCAAGCCTCCACACCATACTCTTTTGGGAAACATGTTCTTTGATTGAGATATATTAGCATCTTTCAAGTCATTATTTATATTTTAATTGTGTCGGTACGTGACACTCCTATCCATCGTTAGTCTTTATTCCTCTGTTCGGTAAGTGACACTCCGATCCCCTACTACATGTGTCGGAACGTGACACTCGAGCCCCTTATAAATCTAGTTGTCGGTCGTGACACCCGATCCCCTAAATCTACGTGGCGGTTCGGACACCCGATCCCCTAAATCATGTGTCGTTCGTGAACTTGATCCCCTAAAATCTTACATGTCGGTTCGTGACACCCGATCCCATAAAAATTTATCGTGTCGGTTCGTGGACACCCGATCCCCTAATTCTAGTGCGGTCGTGACACCGCCCAAACTCCAACTAATCTCATTCTATTAAATTCATTCAAAGCCTTCATTTATACCAAGGAATCATCATTCAGTACTGTAGTCATCAAGCCTTCTTTATATCAAGAATCATCATTTAACAAGCGATTAGGTTTGATCAAGATGATTTGGGATATTCAATAGCTTATCATGCTTGTTCATACAATCATATAATAAAATCACATCAGGATGCACAAAATTAAGCATATAGAGAATTTATAAATACACCCAACACAATCATGCGCTATTGAGAGTTTACTACGAATAGCATAAAAAACATAAAACCTACCTCCACGAAGAGTCGTGACAAGAGCAGCAAATTCCTCAAAAATTCTGTTGTCTCTTCATTCGTTTTCTCTCTTTTCTGTGCTATCTTTGTTCTTCTATTTTTCTATTCAAACCTTCTTTCTTTTACCCTACTAATCATATAATTAAGTATGAACGGATGGCACTCATAACCCCACTAATTAAAAGGTTACATCTTTTAAACACCAAAAAGTAATTAGACGGATTAACATTAACAAAACACTTTATAATTTAAAGCAGGAAATTAGTCCAAAACGGCCCCTTAAATAAATAAAAGAAAGGAAATCCGACCCCAGCCGGGATTGCGCAACCTGTGACGGCCCGGAGTGCTTGCGGACGGTTCCGTCCGTGCAGGCGTCGCCAAGGTTCAGAGACAATTTACCACCCAAAGGGTCTGTGTGACGGTACTCCGCTGTGCACGGTCCGTCTGCCATTCGTCACTCACGAAGTTCAGAGAGTCAATTTTCAGTAACACTTTAAGAATTCTAAGTGTTGAAACGAGACTCCCATCCCTCGAGGGGTCCGGTAGTTTTCCCATGACGGTCCGTCGTGGGATCGTTTGTCTCAGCCAAGTTTTCCAGATATAAATCTGCTGCTCAAAACGACTAAAACAGGTCGTTACAATAGCTACTAATTTACCCATCGTTCGTCCTCGACGATCACAAGAAGGAAAAACCCGGGGGCGGAGAAGGAGTAAACCACCCTTATCCTTTATCACAAAGGGTGGGTAATCTTTCTTTGATAAATCTGCCCTCCTTACTCCCAAACACAGGGCTTTTCTGTGGGGCAAAACCCGGTTCGCTTCTTCCATTGCAACCTTGATGGATGCAATCTCCCTTGACCTCAACGTGCAACTTCTCTATCTAAAATAGCAACACAGGCTCCTCCGCATAAGACAGATTTTCCTCAAGTAGAACCGAAATCCAACGAATGATGTAGTTTTTGTCCATCCCATGTACCTTTTCAACATAGATCAACGTGACTATCCGGGGTGGCACTCCCTGAGCAGTGCTGGAGGTCCAGCTATCTAACCCACCTCCCTACTCGCTTCATAACTTCAAATGGACCAATATAACCTTGGACTAAGCTTACTCTTTTACAAACGCATCACCCTTTCATGGCGAAACATTCGCAAGACTTGCCTCACCTTCCTGACTCCAAGTCTCTAACCTTTCGATCTGCATAGTCCTTTTTCCTACTTTGAGGCCGCTAAAAGCTTTTCTTGAATAGATTTCACCTTCCTCTAATGAATCCAAATTCCCTACACAACACAGTACGCCCCCCAAGTTTCTAACCTCATTGCATCAACACCACCAATGGGAAGACCCGAATCCCTCCCATACAATGCTTCGAAAGGAGCCCCTATCAATACTTGAGTGATAGCTATTATTGTATGAAACTCTGCTAAGGGCTCAAGTTATCCTATATGACACCATCGATTCTATTACCATGCATGGGTCGTAAGCAAACCATATCCCCAAATCACTTGAAGAATGTTTTCGCCTCAATCAGACTGACCGTACGGTCTGAGGAATGGAACGCAGTATCGAAGACACCAACCTAGTACCTAATATCGGCATGCAATGTTCTCCAAAACTTAGAAGTCACTGTGTACTCTATCTGATTGATGGACAGTGGAACTCCATGCCAATCGACAACTTACTGAGATGTAAATGTTGGCTACTTCTCTCATTACAAAGTCACCTTGACCGGAATACTGAAAAATGACAAGACTTAGTTAACCTAGCAACATATCAACCAAAGTTTCAGAGTCGTACTTACCCAATCGTCCTTTGAAGACCACCAACGAAGTCCATGCGATTCCTCCCATTTCCATTCACGATGGCAATCCTCTGAAGTGTTCCTCCGTTTGCACTCTGAGTGCCCTCATGTGCTACATTTTGTGATATTTCTCGATTCACTTTACTTTTGACAGTTTTGGACATTTGGCAATAAAATCCACAATATCACGCTTTCCTCTCTACTCCCACCAAAACAGATTGCACAGAAGACGTGAGGCGCCACCTCCGGCGGTACAGTGGTGGTTTCCCGTCTTTCTCGGTTCGATGAGCGGGGGGGTGAACTAAAAACTGACGAGTGAGAGTTTTATCGCCGGCGTGCGCGGGCGCCCGCGCGTTGGGTATGGTCGGGGGGAATTGGCTCTTGTATTTGTGGGGAAAACGCGGATTGTGTGTGAAAACTCCTCTCCCCTAACTATCTAATGTGTCGGTACGTGACACTCCGATCCCCCTAATTCCTTAGCAACACTTTGCGTTTCGCTACCATCAGGGGCCGCTCGTGAGCGGTGCAAAAGGTAAGCTGATCGACATGAGACGCTGCGGGGGTGTGGGAGTGTGGGGGGGTTGAGATTAGGGGGGGGGGTTGTGGGGGAACCCGATCCCCTAATTCTATGTGTCGGTTTCGTGCCACCCCTATTCCCCTAACTCTACGTTTCGGTTCGTGACAAAACCCATCCCCTAAATTCAATCTACGTGTAGGTTCTGACAGCCGGACACGCTGAACCCACCTTCTTCCCCCTCCTACCTCTTTTGTCGATTCGTGACAAACCCGATCCCCTAATCTCATTCTTATTTCTTATCAATTCATCAAGCCTTCTTTCTTACCAAGGCTCATCAATCTCATTACTTTTTAGTTCATCAAGCCTTCTTTTATACCAAGAGCATCAATCATAACAATAGAATATGTTTTTTATCAAGATTTGGGATTCAATAGCTTCATCATGCTTATTTTCAATCACAATCAGATATATAGATCACATCAGCATGCCACCAATTAATAAGCATATAGAAAAGACTTTATAGAATACTACCCAACACAATCATTCGCATTCAAAGAGTTTACTACGAATAACATAAAAACCATAACCTACCCCTCCACCGAAGAATCGCGATAACAAAGCTATCTTCCTCAAATCCTTGCGATCCCCTCTTCGTTTCTTTCTTTCTCTTCTTCTACTCGTTCTCTCCTCCTCCGTCCTCTCCCCTTCGCTTTCTTTCCTTTTCTTTTTCTGTTTTCAAACCCTCTATTTCTTTTACCCTAATTATCATATAATTAGAGTATAAAGATGCAATACTAACCCACTAAGTAACTAAGGTTTCCTCTTTTAAAAAACCCCCCAGTCATTTAACTTATTAACATTTAACCCGCTTACTTTATAAGTAAAAGCGAAAATAGTCCAAAACGACCTTAAATAATTAAACAAAACCGACCCAGCCCTGGATAACGCACCTGATACGGGCCTTCGTGCCTGCTCGGTCCGTCCTGCTGTCCCGTTCACCGATACAGAGACTTTATTTTGGCTGATGGCCTGTGACGGTTCCTCGTGGCCAGCGTCTGTCTGCATTCCGCGTGACGTTCAAGTGTCGATCCTCAGTACCCCCGCCAAATTTTCATATTCTAATTGTGTTGGAACGCGACTTCCCTCGCGGTCCTTCGTGCCCTGACGGTCCAGTCGTGGGGATCCGTTCGTCTCAGCCAGTTTTTCCAGAATAAAATCTGCTGTCTCAAAACCGACTAACAGGTCGTTACATATTGGGCTTGATTCCTCATGGTGAACTTAAGCGGTAGCTATAAATGATTATAGAACTGGTTGTTGCAACAGTTGAAGTATTATAGTTGATTTAGATATTATCTGATATATATTGTTTTCTATTTTGTGAGTTGGGGCCGATGATATGTGATCTACTCAGTACGTCGTGTTTGTACGACCCCATACTGTATGTTTCTTTCTTTGTTATTCTGTGTATTGCAGGCAAACAACCGTCGTCTTCCACTCAAGCGCTAACTCTTAGCAGTTTTCATTACATCACACCTGGATCAGGGTGAGCCTACGCTTCATCTTGGACTGGATTTCGCCTCATGTCTGATGCCTTGAATTTCCGGCATGGAACTAGCTTTGTTTTTTAGCTTCTTAGAATAATTCTTAGTTTAGTAATTATTGATCATAGATGTTCCTTGTGGTGATGACTTCCAGTTTGGGAATAAATAGTATGAGTTTTTATAAGTTATTTAATCGATTTTTCATAATGAGTGTTTTAGTCTTTCGCATTATATTTTGTTATTTATGTGAACGTTGGAATTGGATGGTGTTTCGCTCACACTATAGGATAAGTGTGGGTGCCAGTCGCGGCCCCGTTTTTGGTTGGTCGTGACAAATAATATAATATAATATAATCATATAATATAATAAATAATACATCATAATAATACATAATAATAATAATCCCTAATAATAATATAATAATACTAATAATAGTATAAAAATAATATTACATAAGCATAGAATAGTAGTCATGATTTGTTAAATCTACACTAGGAAGAATATCTCTCCTAGAAGCATGTAGCTGATGATCTGCGAAAGCTGTGACTCAGTTTAATGGGATTAACTAGAAACAGTAATGTATGGTTGTGGGTTCCAGAGAATGTTTGTAAATTGTTAATGCCATGTGTTAAAATAAGTGAACTACTCCATAGTAGTTAATGGACAGACTTTACGATTTTTGATGCAGCTTAAGGTTTGAGGCAAGGAGATCCATGTCCACTCTTTCTGTTTGCTATAACCAATGGAGTATCTGAGTGGCTGCTCAGGGTCTTAGAGAAGATAAGAAGTTCAAGTTCTCCTAAGGTGCTCTAAACCTTGCATACTCATCTATGTTTTTGCAGATTACTTACTATGTTTGCTAGAGGGATTTGGGAATCTGTTAAAGCTATACATTATGTTTCTCACAATTTAATCAGCTTCAGGACTGCAAGCACATCTAAGTAGGCTCAATATATTGTGGGGGTCAACAATAAGTGAAGAATCAGGATTGATCCAACAACTAGGATTACAATATGAAGAACTTCCTTCAAGTATTGGGAGTACCTTTATCAACCAGGAAGAGACTCTGATGCCATGGTACCCCCTCATAGAGAAAATTTTAATGGTCCAGAATCACCTCATGGACTCACCAAGACGTTAATCATATGCCAGGAAGACTCAGCTAGTGGAAAAACAGTTCTCTTTGGTGGTTCAGCTTACTGGCTCACTATTCCATTTCAACTAGGTAATCAAATTATTGATAGTATAGTGCAAAGCTATATTTGGTCTGGTGTTGGGAAAAGATAACTAATAAAGCTTAATAGCTTTGGGAAAGAGTAATGTAGGCCAAGAAATGAAGGTGGTATAGGGCTGATAAACATGCAACTATGGAATAGAGCTGCCCAATAGCCAAACCTGTTGGGATTTGGCAAATAGGAGACAAACTGGGATTAACTGGTATACATGTATTACCTAAGAGGGAACAATTACTGGCAGAAGAGAGAACAAGCTAGTTTGGATGATCAGGAAGATATGCCGGCTAAACAATAGTTGATGCAAGTTCACCTAAAAGAAGGAAAAGAATGGTTATTCAAATATATGAGTACTTAAGAGGGGAGTCAACCAAACCTTTGTGGTGTAATGTCTCATGTTCAAGAACTCCAGGAGGCTAAAGCTATATTTACTCTGTGGATATTGGATGTATAGAAAGCTAGCAACAGTGGGATAGGCTTGCTAAATGGGGGGTTAACACATGACCCACTTGTGTACAATGTACAAATATGGATGAAAGTCTGGGACCACATGTTCTTAAAAGTTGCACTATGGTAGGGGAAGTATGGGAAAAAGTTATTAGCATTGGCTGGGTCACAACAACAGAGCAAAACAGACACAACCCGTTTGTGCAAGGTGTGACAATCATGGGAAGGGGAAAATAACAAGAGTCTCAAGTTATTCAAAAAGGATTTGGCCAGAAATTGTGTCATGTTGTATGGACTGATAGGAAACAAGAGAATCTTTGAAGACAAGACGAGTGTGACAGAAGAGATTGTTTAAGAGATAGTCTATGTAACTATAGCAAGATTCTCCGATTAGCATAATTAAGATTATTAGCCATGGAAGATTGATGCTTAGTTTAGTTTGGCGGTTCCTTAGGGAGGTTGATTTTTCTGATGTATAAGCATGTTGTGCTAGTTTGTCTTGGTTGTAAAGTGTTTTTTCGGTAATTAATGAATGTTACCAAAAAAAATAAATTAAATAATAATAATAATGATTTGATAATTATATATAACATTATTAAATAATAATAGACAACAACAACACAACAACAACACAACATCAATATAACAATATATAAATATTATTATTATTAATAATACTACCAACAACACACAACAAAACATCAACATCCAAGAACATAATCATAATAATATAATAACAATAATAATAATAGTAATAATTGTAATAATAATATAATAATAATAATAATAATACAATAATAATTATAACACAACAATACTAAGATATAATTACTGATAATAATAATAAAACATCATATAATGAATAATAATAATATAACACACCAATAATAATCACATATAACACAACAACAACAACAAAAATAGTAATATAATAATAATAATAGAAATAAATACTAATAAAATAATAATAGTATAAAACTACATATAATGTAATAACGACCTGTTTAGTCGTTCTTTGAGCACAGATTTTTCTTTCTGGAAAAACTGGCAGATGTGACGGAGGCCACAACGGACCGTCCGGGGTACGACGGACCGTCGGGGAGGTGTCCTTTCAAAAACTTAGAAAATCTGAAATTGGGTACTGAAATCAATCTCTCTGAAAACGTCGTGACGGAGTGGCAGACGGACCGTCGCAGTCTCGCGGCCCGTCACAAGCCATCCACTTAAAAACGAGTCTCTGTAGCATGGGCGACGGAAGCAGGCGGAACCATCGCGCAGCGCGTACCGTGCCCGTCACGGGCTACGCAATCCAGTTCGGGTCGGATTTCTTTATACGTTTAAGGGACTTTTTGACTATCTTCTGTAAATTCTAAAGTTAGAGGGTTAATGTTAATAAGTCTAATTACTTGGGGGTTAAAAGAGGTAACCTTAAGTAATTAGTGGGTTATTATTGCCATCTTTCATTCTTAATTATATACAATTAGGGTAAAGAAAGAGGGTTTGAATAAAAAAATAGAAAGAACAAAACAGAAAGAAAAGGGAGGAGAACTAGTATTAGAGAGAGAGGAACAAGAGACAACAAGAAATTGAGGAATTTGCTTGCTTGATCACGATTCTTCGGTGGAGGTAGGTTATGGTTTCTTTTACACTATCCGTAAGTAAACTCTTAAAGCGAATGATATGTGTTGCGTAGTATTATTAATTCTTCTATGGTTGAATAATTGCGTGTATGCATTATTTGAGCTATATATATATGCAGATTGTGTTAAAATAAGCATGAGAAAGCTATTGAATCTTAAATGTTTTAAAGAAACCCTAATTCCACTTGTTAATGATGATGCCTTGGTATAAAAGAAGGCTTGATAAATTAATAATGAGATTGATGATCCTTGGTGTAAAAGAGGCTTGATAAATTATATATGAGATTGATGATGCCCCTGGTGTAAAAGAAGGCCTAGAATTAGGGGATGTGTGCCACGTTCGGTCCCAGGATAGAAATAAGATCGGGTGCCACGTTCCGTGACCAGATAGAAATAGTGGATTAGAGTGGTCCGTTCCGACACCAGGATAGACTCTGAGGATCGGAGTGTCACATTCGACACCAGGAATCAGTATCTGGATGGAGTGCCAGTTCCCGGTACCCAGATAGAATAGAGGATCAATTGTCCTTCGACACCAGGATGAATATGGATCGTGTGCCACGTCCGGTACCCAGATATATATAGGATCTGATGTCACGTTCCGACACCAGGATAGAATCTAGGAGGCGGAGTGTCACGTACCGACACGAAGTGAATAATAAATGAATCTTGAAGATTACTATATCTCAATCTAAAGAACATGTTTCCCAACCGGTATTATGAGGAGGCGTGAGTCCTATTATGTGCTTGTGTTTAACCAAGTATTTATGGTAATTGTACATGTTGTCTGCTAAAGGATATTATTTGATTTTATGATGTTCTTGATATATATATACTGTTTTTCTATTTTGAGTTGTCCCGATGATACCTACTCAGTACTTGGGTGTTGTTGTACTGACCCCCTACTTTAATGTTTTCCTTTTGTTTATTTGTGGAGTGGCAGCAAAAGGTGCCGTCTCTTCGACTCACAGTAGTTCAAGCCAGTTCCTTCCTCACACGGAATCTTCAGGGTGAGTAACGCTTCTACTTGGACGGGAGCCCTTCCTCATGTCCTTGATTCCTTGAAGTTTCGGCATAGACTAGCTTTTATTTGTTTTAGCTTCTTAGAATCCTCTTAGTTTAGTAATTGATCATAGATGTTCTTGGGGTGATGACTTCTATTTTGGGGAATTAATAGCAGTTAAAATTGAATTTTAGAAGTTATTGAATTGCTTTTATTTTATGAGTTTAAGTCTTCAGCATTACTTTATGTGATTTAATTGACACTTGGTAAGGTTTAGATTAGTTGTTCGCTCACGCTAGGAGGGTAAATGGGGGTGCCAGTCGCGGCTATGTTTGGGCGTGACAACTTGGTATCAGAGCCTTAGTTCGTTGGTCTCTATCACACAAGAACAGGTCCTAGTAGGTCTCAAGAGGTAGGGGGACTCTTTACTTTTCTTTTGAGAGGCCTATAAGACTTAGGAAAATTCTCTTCTTTCTTTCCTTCTTTCGTGCTATTTACTACTTGTCCCAATTGGTATCTAGGTGTACAATTGGTATCTGACCATCTTCACCCCTCTATTTTTCGTAGATGGTTAGAACTAGAGCAAAGGATGTTGGGGTGGGGAGGGGATTAGGCGGGGGTATGAGGGAAGGAGAGGGGTTGGAAATTGGATTGTGAGTTAAGATAATTTGGGGGGAGTTTGATAGACGCCTACGCCAACATCAACATCAGCAAGACAATATGGATCTGAGCCGCCACTGGGCTGTCAGCTCGAAGTGGGAACAGTGGAAAGAGGCCGCGGTAGAGTCGTGGAGGCCGAGGCCCTAGCCCTCTGGTGCAGGGCGGTGACTCCTCCACGACTGAGACGTAGTAATATATGAGGATGGGTAGAATGACAAGTACAAATGAGGAAATGCCACCCCAGACTACCCCAGAATATCAATCATAAGGTTCTGCTTATTCTTAGTGGGTGTGTCTGATCATGGGTCGGCACTCCCATGTTTCTGCACCATACCTCCGGTTTCAGAGGTACAACATTCGAGCCACATGGCTCCCCTCGTATGTGCCTCACTGACATAGAGCCCTTTTCCATCCACGTCCTTGACTACTGGGCCTTAAGTTACGAATGATCCGCATGAACGTTTCTTAGTAGTTCTTGAAATTGAAACACTCCAGCTTTGCAGGTGCGAATCTGAGGAGTGCTTACCGAGTTTTCTGGGTTGACTGTCATGAAGCTACTACACAAGATGGGGTATAGTAGAACGGTTGTCGTGTTGATTTCGTGAGTACTCAGTTTAAGAAACGCCAAAATGTGTGGCGGTCAAATGTTGATGTCAACCAACAGAGGCACCACCGATGACTTGGGCCTACTTCTCTAGTTTGTTTATGAAAATATATCCCCGACTTTTAGGGATAGGAAAACGGGATGAGTTCTTAAGCCTAGAGCCAGGGTAGGATGTCGGTTTTCAATGCATATGAAGGTCTAAGTTTCGTGCACTATCCCAGATTGCCACCCAACTTGTTTCAGTCCACAGAGATGGATTCTCCCAGTTTGTGAGGGGTTGAGAGTCAGATGCGAATTTCAGCTTTACAGGTAGCGGGCACAGCAAAATCTTCAAGAAGTGTAGACTTCGTGTAGGGGAAGGAGTGAAGCCAGATGATTCACCACGGCGTCGCCATCAAGAGGTTTCGAAGGAGGTGAGTTTTAATGGTTCTTACTCTCTAGAGGACAGGGTTTCCGGACGTGTTACTCAGTTTGACCCTTCAGTTCTTCACTACAGACTGTAGTTTGGGGGTCCCCTCAGCCTGTCAACATTTCTCTGAGAGACCATGCGTGAATCTAGAGAGTGTTTGGGTGTGGGGAGACTGGATCAATATCAAGGAAATTGTCCAAACAAGAAATGATCTACCCCAAAGTTAGAGGTAGAGGTGGTCATGGCAGAAGGCCCGTTACTTCCGGAGGAAGCGTGGTGGTAGAGTAATGTGGTCAACCACAGGCCGGGGTGATGGCAAACTGAGCACACTATCCACATGGTAGGCACGGACAACAAACGAAAGGCCCATTGTTAATGCTTTCCCTGGGAGATCAGAGGCGGAAGCATCGGATGCGGTCATCACAGGTATCTTCTGTTTGTGATTGCAGGGCTTCGTATTGTTTGATCCGGGATCCACATTTTCTTATTTATCTTCCTCATTTGCACTAATGGTCTAAATTTACATTGTGAATTACTTGACGCCTATTCGTGTTTCTACTCGGTGGGTGAGTCTGTGGTAGTTGAAAAGGTATATAGGTCCTTGTTGGTGACCTTTGTGGGGCAGACACTTATGTAGATTTGGTTTATCTTAAGATGGTTGATTTTGAGGTAATCTCTGGGTATGACTTGGCTTTCTCGCAATTTGCATCTTGGATTGTAATGCTAAAACGTGACGTTATCCAATCCTGGGACAGATCCGTTATGTGGGAGGTGTCTACACTTCCAATCCGGTGCGTATAATCTCCTTTCTTCGTGCTAAGAAAATGTTAGTAAAGGTGTTTAGCTTTCTTGGCACATCTCAAGGATGACACTACCAAGTACCTTCGATTGAGTCGGTTTCGGTGGTCAGTGAGTTTCTATGATGTTTCCCTGCAGATCTATCCGTATGCCCCCAGATAGGGATATTGACTTCATGTATTGATCTTGAACCGGTACTCTCCCGCCCCATTCATACACCCCTTATAGAATGGCCCCCGCGGAGTTAAGAGAGTTAAAAAGCCCAACTCAAGATTTGTTGAGCAAGGTTCATTAACCATCCATCTCCTTGGTGCTCGGTTCATTTGTTTGTAAAGAAGAAGAGAGGGAGTTTTCGGTGTGCATACTACCGGTCATTGAACAGGTACCATAAAGAACAAGTATCCTCTTCATCGCATTGATGATTGTTCGATCTTAAGGTGCGTGGTGTCTTCTCTAAGATTGACTTGAGATCCGGTTATCATCATTAAAAATATGGGCAACGGATGTGCCAAAGACTGCTTTTAGAACCAGGTATGGATTAACGAATTTGTAGTGATGTCTTTTGGTCTTACGAATGCCCCTGCTGCGTTCATGAGTTTTGATGAACGGGATTTTTTAAAGCCTATTAGGACTACATCTATTGTAGACTGTTTATTTAGGTGATATATTGATATACTCCAAAAAGTAGGAAGGACACGAGGAGCCTTTGAGAATGGTAGTTGGAAATGTTGAAGGGAGAAAAGCTTATATTAGCCCTTATGCCAAGTTCTCTAAGAAGTTTTGGCGTAGTGCAGTGTCCTTCTTGCGGGGGCACGTGGTTTCTCCAAGGATGGAGTGTGGTGGATCCCTTTGTAGACGACCTGTTAGTCATTTTGACAACAGATTTATCTGGAAAACTGGGCAGAATTGACGGATGCCAGCGGACCCGCACGGGCACGGACGACCGTCCGTGGAGGTGTCTTTTCAAAATCCTTGGAAAAAATCTGAAATTGGGTGCTGAAAATCGACCCTCTGAACGTCATGACGTCAATGGCAGGACGGACCGTCGCATGGCTCGACGCACCGTCACAGGCCATCCACTTTAAAACAATCTCTGGACCTTGTGACGGACAGAGCAGGACGGACCGTCGCAAGGCACGACGGCCCGTCCCGACTGGCTACCATCCCGGTTCGTGTCGGATTCTTTACACGTTTTAAGGGACGTTTGACTATTCCTGCTTTAATTATAAAGTCAGAGGGTTAATGTTAATAAGTCTAACTTACTTGGGGGTTTAAGAGGTTTTAAACCTTAGTTAATTAGTGGTTATTATTTGCCATCTTTTATTCTTATTCTATATTATTAGGGTAAAGAAAGAGGTTTTAATAAGAATAGAAAGAACAAATAGAGACGAAAAAGGAGAGGAGAACGAGTAGAGAGAGAGAGGAACGAAGAGGGACACCAAGAATTGAGGAATTTGCTTGCTTGATCCCCGATTCTTCCGTGGATGTAGTCAATGGTTTCTTTCTCCACTATCTTATAAACTCTTACTCTACGAATGATATGTGTTTGATCTAGTATTTTAATCCTTCTATAATGCTTAATTGCTGTATGCATGATGTGATCTTATATATATATGCATGATTGTGATAAAATAAGATGATGAAGCTTATTGAATCTTAAATCTTGCAGAACGCCTAATTCACTTGTCTGATGATGCCTTGGTATAAAGACGGCTGCATAAATTATATAATGAGATTGATGAGGCCTTGGTATAAAAGAAGGCTTGATAATTATATAATGAGATTGAGGATCCTGGGTATAGAAGAGGCTTGAATCAATTATATAATGAGATTGATGATGCCTTGGAAAAAGAAGGCTGATGAAATAATGAGAGAGATGACTGCCTTGGTAAAAAGAAGGCTTTGATTCAGAATGGATAGTGGGATCGGAGTGGCCGACATGTTTGGACGCGGTACGACAGTATCGACAGAATTAGGGTAGACGGCCAGTGTCACGTCCGTACACATTGAATATCGCGGATCGGGGTCGGTGCCACTTCGGTCCGACCAGATAGAATATGGAGGATCAGGTGTCACGATCCGACACGAGGATAGTATGGGGAAAGGATTGGAGGTTTCACGTACCAGTACCATATAAGAATAGAGGATGGAGGTTTCACGTTCCGACACTATTTGACGGTGACGAATACCGAACGTAGTGAGGGATCGGAGTGTGCGCCTTGAGGGACGAGTGTCACGTGATACATAGGAGCAGAGTGTCACTACGACACAAGAAGAAATAAAGATAAGAATCTTGAAAGTGACTAATATACTCAATCTAAAGAACAATTTTTCCCAAAACCGTATGTTTCGTGGAGGCTGTGGTCCTCATATATGTCTGGTGGTTAGTAACAGGATTTTGGTAATTGTATGCTCATGTAAGATATTAGTTGATTTTAGATGTTATCTGATGATATATACTGCTTTTCTATTTTGAAGTGGCCGATGATACTACTCAGTACTTGTGGTTGTACTGACCCTACTTTTATGTTTTTCTTTTGTTATTTGTGGAATGACAGCAAACGTCCGTCATCATCGACTCAACAGTAATTCTAGCCAGTCTTCAGTTACACCGGATCTCAGGGTGAGCTAATGCTTCTAGCTGGATGGGATCTCCTTCCTCATGTCTTGATGCCTGAAAGTTTCGGCATAGACTAGCTTTTATTTGTTTTAGCTCTTAGAATACTCTTAGTTTAGTAAATTGATCATAGATGTTCTTGTGGTGATGCTCCAGATTTTGGGGAATAATAATGTTGATTTTAAAGTATTGAATTGTCTTTATATTTATGATTTAAGTCTTCCGCATTGCTTTATGTTGATATTAAATTGAAATGATAAGGTTTAGATTGGTTGGTTCGCTCACATAGGAGGGTTAAATGTGGGTGCCAGTCGCGGCCTCGTTTTGGGTCGTGACAAATTGGTATCAGAGACATTAGGTTCGTTGGTCTCATCACACAAGAACAGGTCCTAGTAGAGTCTTAAGGAACGGTAGGGGGGACGCCTTTACTCTTTCTTGAGAGGCTATAGACTTCAGGAAAATTCCATTCTTTCTCTTTTCTTTCGTGCTATTACTTGGATCCAATTGTATCTAGGTGATACAAATTGGTATCTGACCATCTTCACTCTCTATTTCGACAGATGGTTAGAACTAGAGCAACGACTACGCCAACACAACATCAGCAAGCAAGATCATTTACCAGCCACTGGGGCTTGTAGCTCGAAGTGGAACAGTGCAAGAGGCCGGCGGTAAGAGGTCGTGGGAGGACGTTCTTCTAGAGGGAAGGAACGAGCACCTAGCCCATACTGGTGCTAGGGCGGTGACTCCTCCACCGACTGAGGAGGTATAAGAGAAGGGGGGATGGGGAGAATGAACAAGTACAGAAGAGAAATGCCACCCTCAACCTACCCCAGAGATGATCATCAGGTTCTAGCTTATCTTAGTGGGTTGTCTGATCAGGGTCAGGCACCCCAAGTTTCTGCACCACAACATCCGGTTTCAGAGGTAACACTGCAGCCACTATTGGCTCCTCGTATGGATGCCCATGGACATAGGCACGTTTCCCCACGCTCTGACTACTGGGCCTATAATGAAAATCACAGCATGAACTTTTCAGTAAGTTCTTGAAATTGACAACCTCCAGTCTTCAAGGTGCAGAATCTGAGGAATCTACGATTTTTGTGTTTGACTGTCATGAGCTACCTACACAGATGGTTATAAGTAGAACGTTTGGTGTTGAGTTCGTGAGTTACCAGTTTCAAGGGAACGCCAAAATGTGGGTGGCGGTCACATGTTGAGTGTCAACCAACAGAGCACCACCTATGACTGGGCCTCATTCTCTAGCTTGTTTGGAGAAAGTATATCCCCCGGACTTTGAGGGATAGGAAAGGAGAGTTCTTAGCCTAGAGCAAGGTATGATGTCGGTCAAGATATGAGCTAAGTTCGTGCACTATCAGATATGCCACCCAACTTTTCAGTCCACAAGAGCGGATTCGCTCGTTGTCGGTGAAGGTTGAGGTCAGAAGTCGGATTATTCAGCTTTACAGGTAGCGCCTACAGCGAAAATCTTCAAGAAGTAGTTAGACTTCGTGTATAGAGGTGGAAGGAGTGAAGCCAGATGAATTCACCATGCGCATCGACCATCAAAAGAGGTTTCGAAAGGGTGCGTTTAATGGTTCTTACTCTATAGAGACAGGGTTCCGGAGGGTTTACCAGTTCGACCCATTCAGTCTTCATACAGACTGTAGTTGTGGGGGTCCACCATCAGACCGTCAAACATTTCTCTGAGAGACCATGCGTGAACTAGAGAGTGTTATGGATGTGGGGAGACTGGACATATTAGGAGTATTGTCCAAAACGAGTAATAGACCCCCATAGCTAGAGGTAGAGGTGGTCATGGCAGAGGCGATTATTTCGGAGGACGTGGTGGCGAGGTAGGTGGTCACCAAAACTGGCGCCGGGGATGATGGGCAAAACTGGAGGATCCTAGCATCACAACATGGTAGGGACAACGGACAAAACAAACGAAAGGGCCCATTGTTATGGCTTTCCCTGGGAGATCGGAGGCGGAGACATCCGATGCTGTATCACAGGTATCTTCTGGTTTGTGATTGCATGGCTTCTGTATGTTTGATCCTGGATCCACATTTTTCTATGTATCTTCCTCATTGCTAATGGTCTAAATTTACATTGTGAATACTTGATCGCCTATTCGTGTTTCTACGTCCGGTGGTGAGTCTGTGGTAGTTGAAAAGGTATTAGTGAACTTTGTGGAGCAGAACACTTATGTAGATTTGGTTATCTTAGATATGTTTGATTTTGATGTAATCTGGGTAGACTGGCTTTCTCGGCAATTTGAATTTGCGATCTTGGGATTGTAATGCTAAAACGATGACGTTGCCAAGCCTGGACAGATCCGTTAGTGTGGGAGGGTGGATACACTTCCAATCCGGTGCGTATCATCACATCCTTTCTTCGTGCTAANCTGAGATTTCAAACGGCACTAAACAGGTCGTTACAGAAACGGAGTGAGTGGTGGCTTTATAAGTTAAATTTAGTGATAAATTAATCTTTAAAAAGCATGAATAAAAAAATAGTAATTAAATAAAAAAAGAATATATTAAAAATATGATGGGGTAAGGGGAAAAAGATCACTTCAAGAGGATGATAAGGGCGGAGGGGGTATTAAACAGCCGTTTTGTAGTTGAGCGTACTATGTGTGGTAAGTGGGTTATTGCCTGTTGACACAGTTTGTGCTCTAAACATTTAGTTAACATATATATATAGTATTATATAGTATAGATAATATTATATATATATAATATATAGAATATAATATATTTATATTATATATATATATATATATAGATATTGTAGGAATACGAAAGATTTTTAATTATTTATTTTTTGAGAAATTTATTACATAAATACTATTTTCATAAAAAATTAAATATACTATATAAATAATTGTACTATTTTTATAATTTTTTAAATAAATGTTGTTCTTAAAAATTGAATTTATATTTTATTCAAATATAATATCTTTTGTCGCTATAAATATTTTTCAAAATTTTTCATTACTAATTTATATTAATTTTATTTGTAAGAATGACTAGTTTTATTAAATAAGCTAGTCTTGTAAAACAATTATTTTTTAATTTAATAAAGAAGAAGTTATAATTTAAATGGAGTTAATCTGAGTAAATTTGACAATTCTAGTCATTTTTATTAGGCCAACCATGGTGCCACCAAGAAGCACATGGGATTGTGTTTCTTCAGAGTCAATCTCCACCTGTCCATTTTTTATTTAAGGGCCAATTAATTTAGCATTATAGAATATATATATATATATTATATATATATAAAATATTTTTTATATTCATGCACGCGGTCTGCGCGGATATTTAAAAGGTAAATAAATTTATAATAAATTAATTAATAAAATGTGTTATTGTATTATGCACTTAAGAATATAATTAATTTATTATAATAATAATACAAACCATTACCTTACTTATTTGAGCACATTAAATTAAATTAAATGACTTGTAATTGCTATATAGTTCAAGATAGAATTAATACTTCCTAAACATAGATATAGATACATATTATCATATTAAATTAAAAAATTTAAATTTTATTTATCGTAAATTATTTTCCAATTTTAAAATGGATAATATAGAATATTAAACAAAAAAAGAAAAGAAGATGTGGTTGTGTAAGGATAACATTAAATATTTATTTTTAAAACTAGATAATGAAGGCCCCGTTTACAGGCCCAATAAATCAATTATCCTCCATTTTAATATTTTTATACCTAAATAACATATATTATAATTTTTAAAATTTTCTAGCATTTAAAAAAATACAAAATCCCTATCAGATTACCATTTCTCTCCTATGTTAGCTAACATAACTAATCTCCTCTAGAAGCATACACATCTCTATCGAATACATCTTCATCAGGTCTTCAATACATCTCTATAAGTCTCTTGCATAATATCTCTCCTCTCAGGGACCATATTCCCTCTTAAATATAGATCTATCCTCTTGGACACCGTGGTAGAGCTGATGTGTCTGCAAGTTCATGAATGGCAATGTATCATGACCGATGTATCGCCCATGTCTTGATGTGATACGTCGAAATTTTATTTCTACGACTTTTTTTGTAATTTTTAAAAAAAAATAGAGAATAATGTATTAACTTTTTAAAAACAACTGAAAATTTTCAGAAGTCAAATTCGAATAAGAATGAGGTATTGGTTATGTGAATAATATTTGACTTTTTAAATGTACCATTTTGCTTAAGTAAGAAGATTTATAATCATATCACATATGACAATCTATGGTGTGTTTAGACCACGAGTTTTACAAAGTCGTTTTCTAAAAAAAAATAATTTTAAGCAAATATAATAATATTACATAATTGAAAATGGATGAGGTACAAAAACTTTAGTTAAGTTTTTTTTTCCCCCCAAAAACTATATTGTGTTGTTTAACAAAAAAATTAAAATGAATGTTAACCTTTTTATCCAGTTTATGTTTTATAGTTTTTTTTTTCAGTTATCTAGCGATTATAATCAAAATTTTGCTATAATAAGGTCTAAAGTAACTTAATTAAAAATTCAAAACTATTGATTTTTAATTGAGAAAATATTGATTTATAAGATTGTTAACGCATTTATTTATAAATTGTATTAAAGCATTTCCATAATCTAAATTAATGATGCTTCTTACTTAAACGAAATGACACTAATTTTCATAATTCAAGATTGTAGGAGAGTAGGAAATGCAAGACTAAAAAGTGCAAACTCACTAGTTATGAAGGACCAATTGTATAGTTTATCTATTGGGCAAATGTTTCTAAGTATATGATACATAATACTGTGACAATAACTTTTACAGTGTAAACAACTTATATAATATATTTACTTTTCAAAATGTTCATTACGGACAAATGCATAGTCTATAATCCAAATTGAAAAAGTTGAATTCAAAAAAATCTATGCAGCACGGAAATAGAGAATTGAATTAGATTATGAGTTAAACATTTCACATTTAATTGAATATATAAAAGTTGATTATATTTGAAAAGGTTAAATAATCTTCATATGTTTTGCAAGTGAATCTATGTCTACATTTAATCATTCTTTTTGTAATATTTGTACCATAAGCTTCCATATGATAAAATATATCATTGATCAATCAATTATGCTCAATAAGATCGATTCAAAGTCTTTAAATCTCTATTGCTGAAACTTATTTATAATGTGTGTGGTAGTTTGCTTTGTCGGTAAATTTTGTGAAAATTTCATTATGTCTCACGGGCTAATAGAAATACTTCTATATATTTTGGTTATTAATATTGAAAGTATTTATTAAAAACTTGATTTTTCCAACTTCCACAAACAATCAAAAAAACAATCATGAAATCAAATTTATTTCTGTATATAATAACAATTATCATAATGTATATCTAAATATTAAAAATATTTATAATATATTGATTTTTAACTACACAAAAATAACAACATATTGAAGCAATTTTTATTCTATATAGGCTACATTGACATAATGTTCTATTCTAAATTGCATTAATAATTTTTCTGATACTACATTCTAATATCATATCGTAACAAGAAATTTGAATCTACCCAAAAATAACACCAATTAACTTGTTTTTTTCAAAGTTATTATTTAATTTTTTTAACGTTTTCTTCCTCTATATTTCCCACGGCCCTGTTTATGACATTTTTATTTATTGTTCTTTGTTTTATTTTTTTAACTATTATTTTTCTTTAGTTTGAGTTTAATATTTAATTTCCTTGAATTATAATTTAATGTTTTTATTGTCAAATTTTTCAGGAAACTAGTTTATCATATTGATATAAGAAAATATTTATATCAATTTCTCTGTTAAATAGTTAAAACATTGTTCATTCTTTTAGTCACGTTAATATAATTGTATATATCTTCAAAATTAATTAAAAATATTGGATAGCATTTTAAGATATTTGACTATCAAGATACGAATTTAGGATCATATGTTGTTGTAACAAATATTAAAAATATGTTTTACGTAATAATTCTTTAAAGCGTACTTTTGAACTAAAATTTGGTTATTTTTATCCTTATTTTTTTTCAAACACATTTTATTGTAAAATTAGTTCAAAATTTTCTTCAAAAACACGTGTTCAGAACAAGCTTAGCATTATTATTGTTTGTAAAAGGTAATAATAGAACTCTTCTTTTAACAACAATTATGTAAAAAATCTTTATGGGTCAGTTTTAAAGTAGAAAGGACATGGTTTATCAATTCTTCTGTAGATTTGTTCATTGTTTGGTCATAATTATGAACAAGTTATTATTCACACTGTTAAATAATATAAAAATTACTACAATGCTATTGTTTAATAGATATTTTCGGTTTAATGAAAATTTCACACACACAAAAAAATCTTTAAAAAATGTATGTCCAAAATAAATGTCAAATCATTAGGATACACATGTCGTTTAAGAAAATATATTTGATTGTATTGTTATTGTAAATCTATTACCACTTTTTTGGTGTCATAACATAAAAACAAACATTCTAAAATATTTATGAAAGGACAAAATTACCCTTAATTGTCCTCAACTTGACTCTTTTATATAATAGAAAAATTTTAAATTCCAAATTAATTATTGAAGCAATATTGATAACGTTTTATATAATCAACAAAAACGAACATAATAATATTCCTTGTTTCTCTAGCGGCACAATCCTAAACTATGTCATCATTATTTGTACATGTAAATCTGATTGATATTTTGTGGAAACATAGTTACAAATAAAAAGGCTAAATTTACTTTTGTTTTAAATTTATGTAAACATAAATTTGTAGATTGTTAATTTTAGCATCATTATGAGGTAGTTAAATATGTATTTTTTAAAAGGTGGGAATTTTTTTTTAGATAAAATAAAATGGTAAGATTACGTTGTTTTTTTTTTTTGGTTTAAATTTAAAATATTTTTTCAGATTTATAATTTTAAATTTCAATATTTAATTAATTTTTAATAAACTTGGATTATGTTTGAAAGACTCCACCCCGTGCATAGTATTCTTCTCATTTACAAAAATTTTCAAATTTATACTATTTTTAATTCAAATTTAAAATAATAGTTAATTCAATATGAATCATGTTAAAAAAATCCATCGTACGTGAAATAGTTATTTTACAACATACTAGAATGAGTGTAGTTAATATTTTTTATTCTTTTCTAATTTTATCTTTCTTCTCTATTTTGTGTAAATTAGAAAGTGTTCTTATCATTTAATTTCTTGTTTATAAACTACTAACTGAGTAAATATATGCTTATTCATTTATGTTTTAGGAAAAAACTACGCAAAACTTTAGTATACATTTAAATTAATATAGCTATAGTCTAATTTTTTTAGGGTTACATGCCCATAACTATACAGTAAAAATAACAAATTTAATTTGTATATCAATAATCAATTTTTTTATAATTTAATATAAAAACAATCATAACAGGAAAATTATTATTAAACTCATAATTAATATGTATTCATACCTTCTTTCATCAATATCCTACATTATAAATTTTTTTTTGTATTTTCTCCAATTCCTTTTAATTAGATCATTTTATATGAACTTTATGGTGATTTTTGGGTTCAATCATTATACTTATATTTTCTGTCAGACCAAAACGGGCCGCGACTGGCACCCACACTATCTTACTATGGAGCGAACCAACCATCCCAATTTCCAACGTGTTCAACCATAAATAACAAAAAATATAATGCGGAGACTTAAAAACTCATGAATGAAAAAATCGAATTTAAAAATTATCAAAATTCAATTATATTTTACCAAAACTTGGAAGTCATCACCACAAGAAACATCTATCTCAAAATACTAATCTAAGCGATCTAAAAGTAACTAAGTAAAAAAGCTAGTCCATGCCGGGAATATCAAGGCAAAGACATGACGAGGAAGATCCAGTCCAAGCTAGAAGCAATAGCTCACCCTGAAATCTGGCTTGATTGATAGGATGACTAGAGGTTGCGGCTGCGTTGAAGACGAGGCACGTTTGCTGCACTCCCACAAATGACAAGACGAGCTGAGAAAATACAATATGGGGTCAGACAAAACACATAGTACTGAGTAGGGTATCATCGGCCAACCCAATAAATAGAAAACATATATATCAAATAATATAATAAATCAACTACAAACCAACATGTAGAACACCAACGTCTATTCATTAATAAGCACCGCCAAGTTCACCTGAGACTCAAGCTCAATGCCAGACCCATTTGTTTTGTTAACGACTTGTTTTAGTGTTTGAGCAGCAGATTTTATTTCTGGAAAAATGGCTGAGGCGAAGGACCCACGACGGGACCGTCGCGACGGTCGGTCTCGTTTAAAACACTTGGAAAAATCTGAAATGGGTACTGAAAATCGACTCTGAACTTCGTAACAAATGGCAGGACGGAACGTCACAGGTGTGACGGACGTCACAGAGTCTCAGTGGAAATCCACTCTCTGGACCTTGCGACGACTGCAGGACGGACACGTCGCAGGCACGAACGTCGCAGGTTGCGCAATCCCAGTCAGGGTCGGATTCTTTATACGTTTAAGGGACGTTTTTGACTATTCCTGCTTTAATATAGAGTTAGAGGGTTAATGTTAATAAGTCTAATTACTTGGGGATTAAAGATGGTAACCTTAAGTAATTAGTGGGTTATTATTGCCATCTTTTACACTTAATTATATGTTATTAGGGTAAAAGAAAGAGGGTTTGAATAAGAAAAATGACAAGACAAAAAGAGACAAGAAAAAAGAGAAGAGAACGAAGTAGAGAGAGAGAGAAACAAGAGGATAGCAAGGATTTTGAGAAGAGAGCTTGTTGATCGCAATTCTTCGTGGAGGTAGGTTATGGATTTTACACTATTCGTAGTAAACTCTTAATAGCGAATGATATGTGTTGGGTAGTATTATAGGTTCTTCTTGGCTTAATTGTGTGTATGCATGATGTGATTTTTATATATATGAATTGTAGTGAAACAAGCATGATGAAGCTATTGAATCCAAATCTTGATAATAAACCTAATCTCTTGTTAATGAGATGCCTTGGTATAAAAGAAGGCTTGATGAACTAAAGTGATGAGATGATGAGCCTGGTATAAAGAAGGCTTGATGAATTAATGATGAGATTAGTGGATCGGAGTGTCACGTGCCGGACACATAGAATTAGTGGGACGGGTGTCACGAACCGACACGTAGATGTAGGGGATCGGAGTGGTCACGTACCGACACATGAATTAGGGGATCGGAGGTGTCAGTGCCGACACATAGAATTAGTGGAGATGGGTGTCACGAACCGACACGTAGATGTATGGATCGGAGTGTCACGTACGACAATTGAATTAGGGATCGGGAGTATGAGATAGGGTGTCACGTTCCGACAATAGAAATAGTGGACGGGTGTCACGAACCTACACTGATGTAGGGACGGAGTGTCACGTACCGACCCAGTGAATTAGGGGATAGGAGTGTCACGTTCCAGACACATAGTATGCAGGTCACGTACGACACAGGAAATAAAGATAATGAATCTTGAAAGTCTAATATACTCAATCTAAAGAATGTATCCCAAAAGAGTATGGTTGTGAGGCTGAGTCCTCATAGATATGGACGGTGATATTATAAATGATGTTTGTAATGTTGCTATCACATGTTAGAATTTAGTGATTTATGAATTATCTGAGATATATTGCTTTTCTATTTTGAGTTGGCCGTGATACTACTCAGTACTTGTGGTTGTACTGACCCTACTTTTATGTTTTCTTCTTGTTATTGTGGATGCAGCAAACGCGCCGTCATCTCGACTCAACAGTAATTCTAGCCAGTCTTCGTACACAGGATCTTCAGGGTGAGCTAATGCTTCTAGCTTGATGGGATCTCCTTCTCATGTCTTGATGCCTTGAAGTTTCGGCATAGACTAGCTTTTTTTTGTTTTAGCTCCTTAGAAACTCTTAGTTTAGTAAATTGATCATAGATGTTCTGTGGTGATGACTCCAGATTTTGGGGAATAATAGATGTTGAATTTTAGAAGTTATTGATTGTCTTTTATTTTATGAGTTTAAGTCTTCCGCATGCTTTATGTTGATATTTAATTGAAATGATAAGGTTTTGATTGGTTGGTTCGCTCACATAGGAGGGTAAATGTGGGTGCCAGTCCGTCGCGGCTCCGTTTTGGGTCGTGACAAACTTGGTATCAGAGAATAGGCATTCGTTGGTCTCATCACACAAGACAAGGTCTAGTAGAGTCTTAAGGAACGGTAGGGGGCCTTTACTTTTCTTTGAGAGGCTATAAGACTTCAGGAAAATTCCATTCTTTCTTTCCTTCTTTCGTGCTATACTTGATCCAATTGGTATCTAGGTGATACAAATGGTATCTGACCATCTTCACTCCTTATTTCGCAGATGGTTAACTAAGAGAGCAACACGACGCCAACACAAACATCGGCAAGCAAAGAATATGAGCCCAGCCCACTGGGGCTGGTTGGGCTAGCTCGAAGTGGAAACAGTGGACAAGAGGCCGCGTAGGTAGAGGTCGTGGAGGAGGTTTCTTCAGAGGACAGAGGACGACCTAGCCCATATGGTGCTAGGGCGGTGACTCCTCCACCGACTGAGGAAAGTAGTAAGAGAGGGGTGAGGAGGGAGAATGAACAAGTACAGAATGAGAAATGCCACCCCAACTACCCAGAGAATGATCAATCAGGTTCTGCTTATCTTAGGTGGGTGTCTGACAGGGCAGGCACCCTCCATGTTTTCTGACACCACACCTCCGCGTTTCAGAAGGGTACAACATGCAGCCACTATGAGCCCCTCGTATGGATGCCTCATGGACATAGGCAGTTTCACGCCTGATACTGCCCAGGGCCTATAATGAGAAATGATCAGCTATGACTTTTGTAGTAAGTTCTATGAAATTTGAAACCTCCAGTCTTCACGGGTGCGAATCTGAGGATGCTTACGATTTTTGTTTGTGACTGTCATGAGCTACCTACACAAGATGGTGTATAGTAAACGGTTGGGTGTTGAGTTTCGTGAGCTTACGTTTCAAGGGAACGCCAAAATGTTGGTGGCGCGTCACATGTTGAGTGTCAACCAACAGAGGCACCACTATGGATGGGCCTCATGGTCTCTAGCTTGTTTATGAGAGAAGTATATCCCCCGAACTTTGAGGGATAGGAAAGGGATGAGTTTTAGCCTAGAGCAAGGTGGATGTCGGTCATGCATATGAGTGCTAAGGTTTGTGCACTATCCAGATATGCCACCCAATCTTGTTTCAGTCCACAAGAGCTGGATTCGCTTTTTGAAGGGTTGAGGATCAGAGATGTGCGAATTTCAGCTTACAGTAGCGGCACGAGCAAATATTTTCAAGAAGTGTAGACTTGTAATAGAGGTGGAAAGAGTGAAGCCAGAGTGATTCACCAGGCATCGACATCAAAAAGGTTTGAAAGGTAGGTGAGTTTAAGGTTCTTACTCTATAGGACAGGGTTCCAGGAGGTTACTCAGTTCGACCCATTCAGTCTTCACTACAGACTGTAGTTGTGGGGGTCCACCTCAGATACCGTTCAACTTCTCTGATCTGAGACCTATGTCGTGCTCTAAGAGAGTGTTATGGATGTGGGGGAGACTGGCATATTAGGAGGAATTGTCCAAAACAGAGTAAATACCCCCAATAGCTAGGGTAGAGGTGGTCATGGCGAAGAGGCGTTATTCGGAGGCTCGTGGTGCCGAGTAATGGTGGTCACCAAAACTGGCCGGGGTGAGGGTGATGGGCAAACTACGAGACCACTAAATGCACAACATGGTAGGGACACGGACAAACAAACGAAAGGGCCCATGTTATGCTTTCCCTGGGAGATCTGAGGCGGAGAAGCATCGGATGCGGTATCACAGGTCATCTTCTGTTTGTTGATTGCATGGCTTCTGTATGTTTGATCCTCGGATCCACATTTCGTTATGGTATCTTCCTCATTTGCTAATGGTCTAAATTTACATTGTGAATTACTTGAGACATGCCTATTCGTGTTTCTACTCGGTGGGTGAGTCGTGGTAGTTGAAAGGTAATAGGTTCTTGTTGGTGAACTTTGTGGGGGAGCAGAACACTTATGTAGATTTGGTTTATCTTAGAATGGTTGATTTTGATTAATTCTGGGTATGACTTGGCTTCTCGCAATTTGCATATTTGGATTGTAATGCTAAAACGTGACGTTAGCCAAGCCTGGGACAGATCGTTAGTGTGGGAGGGTGGATTACCACTTCCAATCCGGTGCGTATAATCTCCTTTCTTTCGGTTTCGCTAGAGAGAATGGTTAGTAAAAGGTGGTGTCTTGGTGTTGGGTTGTGGTGGGGGAGGGCTTTGGAGCGGGTGGCATCATCTCAAGGATGACACTAACCCAAGTACCCCTTCGATTGAGTCGGTTTGCGGTGGGTCGTGTGGAGTTTCTGGATGTGTCCCTGCAGACCTTCAGGGATGCCACCAGATAGGGATTATGCGTTGTATTGATCTTCGAACCGTGGTAATCGCCCATTTCTATACCACCTTATCGAATGGCGCCCGCGGAGTTGAAGAGAGGTTAAAATGAGTTTTTGTTTTTTTTTTGTTTAAAATAATTTGTAAATAATAAGGGGGGGGGAAAGGGGGGGGGGGGGGGGGGGGGGGGAGGGGGGGGGGGAAGAAGGTGGGTGGTGGGGGGAAGGGGGTGGGGAAAGAGGGGAAAAGGGAAAAAGAATTGTAAAAAGAGTTTGTTGGGGTTGTTTGGGTGGGGGTGGGTGTTTTTGTTTGGGAAAATGTTAAAAGGTTTGGGTGTGTTGGTATGGTTTGTATGATGGTAATAGTTTGTGTTGTGTGGTTGTTTGGTTAGAGGGTTTAGTTTTTTTATTTATTTTTTTTTTTTTAATTATTTTTTTTTTTAATTTTTTAATTTTTTGTCTTTTTTTTAAAAGCCCAACTTCAAGAGTTGTTGAGCAAAGGCTTCATAGACCAAGTGCCCATCCTCCGTGGGTGCTTATTGCTCCGGTTGTGTGTGAAGAAGAGGATGGGGTTTTCGGATTGTGCATAGACTACCGACAGTTTGAAACAAAGGTAAACCATAAAGAAGAACAAGTAATCCTCTTCCTCGCATGATGACTTGTTCGATCATATACAAGGTGCTTGGTCTTCTCTAAGATTGACTTGAGATCCGGTTATCATCAATTGAAATACGGGGCACGGATGTGCCAAAGACTGCTTTAGAACCAGGTAGGAACATTACGAATTGTTAGTGATGTCTTTTGGTCTTACGAGTGCCCCCTGCTGCGTTCATGAGTTTGACCTGAAAGGGATTTTTTTCAAGCCATATTTGATCTCTTTGTTGTGATCGTGTTATTGATTATATATTGATAACTCAAGAGTAAGAAGGAACACGAGTGGAGCATTGGAGAAATGGGTGTTGGAAATGTTCGAGGGAGAAAGAAAAAGCTTTTATGCCAAAATTATCCAAGTGTGAGTTTGGCTAGATTCAGTGTCCTTCTTGGGGCACGTACGTGGTTTCCAAGGATGGAGTTGAGTTGACAAAAATCCTTCTAAGATCGAACAGTAGTGAAGAATTGGGTTAAGACTACTAATGTGTCAGAAATCCCCCAGGAGCTTTGTTGGGGTAGTAGCTATACCGCCGATTTGTCAAGGGATTCTATTCTATGCTTCCAACTGGACTGAACTGGACTAAGCCAAAATAGTTCCCTTGTTTATGGTCGATTGAGTGTGAGGAAAGCTTTCAGTAAGCCCAGGACTCTGTTGAACACAGCACCGATCCTTACCTTTGCCGTGGAGGGGTAAGACTTTGTCATTGTCTTATTGTGATGCATCATATTCGGGTTTAGGGCGGTGCTAATGCAAGAGAAGAATTGATTGCCTAGTGGCTTTCAAGACAATTAAAAAGTGCAGAACGTAACTACCCAAACTAATGATTTGGAATGGCCGCTGGTAGGTTTGCATTACACAATGGAGACACTATTTATATGGGTTAAGTGGAGGGTCTAGACGGAGAACGGAGTCACATTATGTTTTACTCAGAAAGATTTGAAACTTGAGGACAGCGGAGAGGATGGAACTACTGAAGGACTACGACATCAATATTTTGTATCATCCGGGCGAAGGCGAAAGGTTATGTAGCGGATGCTTTAAGTTAGAAAGCGGGGGAAGCATGGAAGCTTAGCTCACTTGCAAGACGCTAGACGCCCAATGGCTAGAGAGAGATGGCTTCTTCTAACTAGATGGAATTCCGCTTCTGGCTAACGACCTTATGAGATTAGACAGTAAATGAGAAGGTGAGGATTTTTAGCTTGTGTGGAGGCGCGAACGATTCAAGTGTTGGAGGATAGTGGTATGCTCCGTGCATGCCGTGATAGAATTTGGTGGCCATTGGGATAAGCTTCTGTACCCTTAGCGGAGTTTAGTTTTCATACAATAATAAGCTATCACTACAAGTATTGAATGGCCCCATTTGAAGCATTGTATGTAGGAGATGTAGGTCTCCCATTGGTTGGTTTTGATGAATCGAGTTAGACATTGGGGGTGCGGGTACCGACCTTTTGAGGGATCGTTTAGAGAAAAGTGAAATCCACTCAGAAAACTTTTTGCGGCTCAAAGTAGGCAAAAAGAATATGAAGATCGGAAACAAGGTTTAGAGAATTAGAGTTCATGGAGGGATGAACAAGTCCTTGTTGAAAACTTTCGCCCATGAAAGGGGTGATGCGGTTGTAAAAAAGAGGCAGCTAAGCACAGGTACATTGGTCCATTTGAAGTTCTGAAGCGAGGTAGGGAGGTGGCTTATGAATTAGACTTTGCCTCCAGCACTTTCCGGAGTACAACCCGGCATTTCGGTGTCCATGTTGAATAAACGGTACCATGGTTACCAGGGGATGGAAAAACTACATTATCCGTTGGGGATCAGTTTGCTGATGAGAGGGAATTTGTCTTATGAGGAGGAACACTTTGTTGGCCATCTAGATAGAGAAATTCGCAGTGGAGATCAAGGGAGATTGTCATCTATCAAAGTTCAATGGGCAAAAGAAGAATCGACCCGTTCGAAGAAGCAACTTGGGTAGAAGGACGGATAGAGATATGCGAGAAAGGAAACCCCAATCTGTTTACAGATTCAGGTATTGGCTTTGCGCCCGTGTTTTCCTTATTGTGTCGTTCGGGGACGAACGATGGGTAAATTGGTTATCTATTGGAACACCTTGTTTAGTCGTTTTTTGAGCTAGCAGATTTTATTTCTGGAAAAAAATGAGGCTGAGGGCGACGGACCCCACGGACGGACCGTTCATGGGAGCGACGGGACCGTCGCAGGGTCTCGTTTAAAAAACACTTGGAAATCTGAAAAGGGGTACTGAAAATCGGACCTCTCTGAACTTCGTAACAAAATCGGAAGGACAGGGACCGTCACAGGTGTGACGGACGTCACAGAGTATTCAGTGGAAATCCAACTCTCTGGTAACTTGCGCAACGACCTGCAGCGACAAGGACCGTCGCAGGTTTGCGCACATCCCAGTCAGGGTTCGATTCTTTATACGTTTAAGGGACGTTTGGACTATTCCTGCTTTAATTAAGAGTTAGAGGGTTAATTGTTAATAAGTCTTAATTTACGTGGAGTTAAAAGAGGTACCTTAAGTTAATTAGTGGGGTATATTGCCATCTTGTCACTTATTAATGTTAATTAGGGTAAAAGAAAGAGGGTTTGATGATTAAGAAAAATAGAACGAACAAGAGGAGACAAAAAAAGAAAGAAGAGAACGAGTAAGAGAGAGAGAGAAACGAAGAGAGGATAGCAAGGATTTTGCGAGAGAGCGTGTTGATCTGCCAATTCTTCGGTGGAGGTAGGTTATGGATTTACACTATTCGTTAGTAAACTCTTAATAGCGAATGTATGTGTTGGGTAGTAATTATAGAGTCTTCTTATGCTCTTAATAGGTGTGTATGCATGATGTGATTATAATATATGATGTGATGAAACACGCATGTGGAGCTATTGAATCCCCAAATCTTGATATAAACCTAATCTCTTGTAATGATGAGTCCTTGGTATAAAAGAAGGCGGATGAACTAAAGTTGATGAGATGATACGCCTTGGTATTAAAAGAAGGTTGATGAATTTAATAGATGGGATGTAGTGGATCGGAAGTGTCACGTGCCCGGAAACATAGGAATTAGTGGGACGGGGGTGTCACGAAACCGAAACGAGATGTAGGGGATCGGAAGTGTCACGTACCCGACACATTGAATTAGGGGATCGGGAGGAGTGTCATTTTGTGCCGACAATAGAAGGTAGTGGGACGGGTGTCACGACCGACACGTAATATGTAGGGGATCGGAGTTGTCACGTACCGGACACATTGAATAGGGGGATCGGGAGTGTCACGTTCAGGCAATAGAATAGTGGGACGGGTGTAACGAAACCGACACGTAGATGTAGGGGACGGAGTGTCCACGTACCGACACAATTGAAGATTAGGGGATCGGAGTGTCACGTTCCGACAAACTAGTTCGGCAGAGTGTCAGGTACCGGCACAAGAGAAATAAAGATAATGGAATCTTGAAGGATGCTAATATACTCAATCTAAAGGAGACAGGTAGCCCAAAAACGAGTATGGTGTGGAGGCTTTGGTCCTCTAGACATGATCGGTGATATATTAAAGATATATGTTTTGTATGTTGCTATAACATGTTAAGAATATTAGTTGATTTTATGATATTATATGAGGATATATTGCTTCTATTTTGGAGTTGTGCCGGATGATATCTACTCAGTACATTGTGGTTGTATGACCCCGTACTTTTATGTTTTCTTCTAGTATATTGTGGAAATTGACAACCAAACGCGCGTCATCTTTGGACCAACAGTATTCTAGCAGGTCTTCGCAACACCGGTCGTCAGGGTTGAGCTAATGCTTTTAGCTTGGATGGATCTCCTTCCTCATGTCTGATGCCTTGAAGTTTCGACATAGGCTAGCTTTATTTGTTTAGCTCCTTAGATACTCTTAGTTAGTTAAAATTGACATAGATGTTCTGTGGTTTGATGACTTCCAGATTTTGGGGGAGGGAAATTAATAGATGTTGGAATTTTAGAAGTTATTGAATTGTCTTTTATTTCTGAGTTTAAGTCTTCACGCATTGGCTTATGGGTGATTATTAAATTGAAATATTAGGTTTAGCATTGGTTGGTGCGCTCACATAGGAGGGTAAATGTGCGGTGCCAGTCGCGGCTCCGTTTTTGGGTCGTGACATTTGGGGAAATGAGGTTCATAGATTGAGTATATTCAACAGATTTCAAGATCATTATGTTTATTTCTCTCTCGGGTCGGTTCGTGGACAACTCCGCTCCATATATTATCCTCGGTGTCGGAAAGTTGACACTCCTGATCATCCCTAATTCTACGTGTCGGTTCAGTGACACCCGACCCTAATTTACGTGCGGTTTGGTTACACCCGACACCCCTAATTATACGTGTCGTTCGTGACACCGATCCCCTTAATTCTAACGTGGCGGGTTCGTGACACGCCGATCCACCCTAATTCTACGGTCGGTGCGTGACACCCGTTCCACTAACTTCTCATCACTTTAGTTATCAAGCCTTTTTTATACCAAGGCTATCATAATCTCATGAACAAGGCAACATTAGGGTTTTTCAAGATTTTTAGGATTCAATAGCTTCATCATGCTTAGTTTATCACCATATAAATTCACATTCATAAAAGCATACCAAGGAAGCATATAGAAGGGGTGTACCAATAACACCCATACATATCATTCGCTATTAAGAGTTTACTACGAATAGCATAAACCATAACTACCTCCACGAAGACTTCGTGATCAAGCAAAAGCTAAGCTTCAACATCTTGCTCGGCCTCTTCGTTCCCTCTTCTCTCGATCGTTCTCCCTGATCTTGTTTCTTTCTATTTTTCTGATTCACAAAACCCTCTTTCTTTTACCCTAATTAGTATATAATAAGTCTAAAAGATGTATAAAATAACACACTTTGTATTCCAGGTTGTCTCCTTTAACCCCCATGTAATTAAAATTATTAACATTAAACCACTAACTTTATAATTAGTAAGCAGGAATAGTACAAAATGCCCCTTAAAATATTTAACATAAATCCGACCCAGTCAGGGTACGCAGCCTGTGACGGGGCCGTGTGCCTGCGATGGGTCCGTCCTGCTGCCTTCCGTCACAAAGGTCAGAGACTCAATATTCATTAAAGAATCTGGTTGCGTGGACGGCCCGTTATGCCCTGAAGAAGGTCCGTCCTGCCCATCTCGGTCGTGACGTTCAGAGAGTCGATTTCAGTACCCCAAATTTCTAAATTCTAATGTTTTGGAACGGACCCCCGACGCAACGGTCTTAAGTCGTTCGTGCCTATGACGGTGGTGGGATCGTCGACTAAGCCAGAGTTTTTCAGAAATAAAATATGCTGACCTCCAAAAACGATAAACGGTCGTTACAATAGATACAAATTTACCCATCGTTCGCCCTCGAACGATCATAAGAAGGAAGAAAACAGGGCCAAAAAGTGATAGTAGTAAGTACCTGAATTTGTAAACAGTGCGGGTATCTTTCTGCATATCAGCCTCCTTCTCCCAAGTGGAATTCTTCCAATGGTCGATTCTTTCATTGAACTTGATGGATGCAATCTCCCTTGATCTCAAACTTTTGGATTCTTGTATCCAGAATGGCAACAGTCTCTCCTCATAAGACAAAAATTTCTCTGGCTTAATGACTTATGAGGTTAGAAGTAAATGAGACGGGGCAGGATTGTGGCCAGCCGTTGGAGGCGAGATTCTTCTTTTTCTTGAAAAGATTCAAGGGGAGGGTATGTGTACCCCGTGTGATGATTTGATCCACACTCTCTATAGAGGAGCATAGTTCGGGATATTCTATAATCCTGGGCGAAAACCAAGATTTACCGGGACCTAAGGCAAATTTTTTGTGGAGTAGAATGAAGCGCGGAATTGTTGAGTTGTTGCCAAATTGTCCAAATTGTCAAACAAGAAAGTGAAACACCAGAGGCCCGGAGGGGAACACTTCAGAGAATGCCATTCTCTGAGGAAGTGGGAGAGAATTGCCCCAATTGGAACTTCGTGGTTGGTCTTCAAAGACATTGGGAAAAAGTTGACTCATTTGGGTATTGTGGACAGATTAACTAAGTTGCTCATTCATTTCGGTTAAGGTGACGTTACAAGCAGAGAAGTTAGCCAGACTCTACATCTCAAGAAATGGTCGGTGGCATGGAGTTTCCACTTTTCCATCATACTCAGATAGAGGTACGCAGTTTTTACTTCAAGTTTGGAGGAACATTGCACGCGGAAATTAGGGGGTTATCTAGGTGGGACCTTAGTACTGCATTTCCACCCTTCAGACGAGTTGGACAGTCTGAGCGAAATGATTCAAGTATTGGAGCTATGCTGTTGAGAATGTGTTTGATAGGAATGCGGCGGTAATGTGGGTATTAACTTGCTGACCGTAGCGGAGTTTTCATCACAAATAATAGCTATCATATAGTATTGGATTTATGACTTCCTTTAGAAAGCATTTGTATGGGAGGAGATGTAGGTCTCCCATTGGTTTGGTTGATGCATTTGAAGGTTAGACCTGGTGGTACTGACCTTTTGAGGGATTCATTAGAGAAGGTGAAATCTATTCAAGAAACGCTTTAGCGGCTCAAAGTAGGCAAAAGGCCGTATGAGATCGAAAGGTTAGGGGACTTGGAGGTCATTGGAGGGTGAGCAAGTCTTGCTGAATGTTTCGCCCATGAAGGGTGGATGCGATTTGAAAAAGACGGGTAAGCTTAGTCGAGATATATTGGTCCATTTAAGTCTGAAGCGAGTAGGGGAGGTGTCCTATTAATTTAGCCTTGCCTCAGGGCTGTCAGGTGTGCATCGGTATTTCATGTGCTATGCTGAAAGATATATGGGGGATGGAAATATCACAATCGTGGGTTCAGTTATGCTTGTGAGGAACTGTATATGAGGAGGCTGCCTGTTGCCTCTTTAGATAGAGAAGTCCGCAAGTGATGGTCGAGGGAGATTGCCTCCATTAAGGTGCAATGGAAAAGACGACCAGTTGGAAGGAATCCCTTGGGAGAAGGAGGATGATATGCAAGAAGATACCCACCCGTTTACAGATTCAGGGTTACTACTTTTCACTCTTGTTGTTTTTCTCCTCGTGATCGTCGAGGACGAACGATGGGTAAATTGGTATCTATTTCGTAACGAACCTGTTTAGTCGTTTTGAGCAGCAGATTTTATTTGCTGGAAAAAACTGGATGAGACAAAAGATCTCACGAAGGTACCGTCATGGGCATGACGGACCGGTCGAGCGAGTCTCGTTCCAAAACACTTGAGAATTCTGAAATTTGGGTCGGGAAATCGACTCTCGTGAACGTCACGACGGAATGGCAGGACGGAAGTCGGGGGCACGACGAAACGTCACAGGACATTCAGTAAATCCAGATCTAGGAACTTTGTGTGACGGAGTAGCTAGCAGGACGGACCGTCGCACGCGCACGACGGCCCGTCACAAAGCTGCGTAATCACAGGTGGGTCGGAGTTCTGTTAATAATTAAGGGGGCGTTTTGGACTATTTCCTGCTTTAAGGATAAAGTGGTGGGTTAATGTTAATTAAGTCTAATTACTTGGGGGTTAAAAGAGGTAAACCTTAAGTAATGAGTGGGTTATTATCGCCATCTTTTAACCTTAATTATATGCTTAATTAGGGTAAAAAGAAAAGAGGGTTTGAAATAAGAAAAAGAAAAAGAACAAGAAAGAGAAGGGGGAAACGAGTAGAATAGAAAAGAGGAGAAACGAAGAGGAGAAGCAAGGGGATTTGAAAGAATAGCGTGTTGATCGCATTCTTTCGGGGAGGTAGGTTATGGTTTTTATTACTATTCGAGTAAACTCTAATAGCGATATGAGATGTGTGGTTGTATTGGAAAGTCTTCTAGGGGCTTAATTGTATGCTTGTATGATGTGATTATTACATTGTGATAAAATAAGGCATGATGAAGCTATTGATTCCCAAATCTTGATAACATTGTAATGATGTGCTAGTATAAAAGAAGGCTTGATGAACTAAAATAATGGGTGTTGATGATGCCTGTATAAACATAAAAGGAGGATTGATGAATTAATAGAATGAGACTTAGTGGAGCGGGTTGTTCATGACAAACTGACGCCGTAGATTAGGGGGAAATGGGTTCACGAACCGGACACGTAGTATTAGGGGATCGGGGGGGTGTCACGAACCGGACACGTTAGAATTCGGGGGGGATCTAGGGTGCACGAACCGACACGTAGAATTAGGGGATTCGAGTGTCACGAACCGACACGTTAGAATTAGGGGACGGGTGTCACGAACCGAACACGTTTAGAATTAGGGGAGGGTGTCAAACGACCCGACACGTCGAATTAGGGGATCGGGTGTCACGAAACCCGACACGTAGAATAGGGGATCGGCAGTGTCATCGTACCGACACATAGTAGTAGGGGCGCGGCGTGTCACGTACCGCACACAAGAGGACCCATAAAAGTAATGGATCTGAAAACTGTTAATATACTCAATTAATGACCTCAATCCCAAATGACGTATGGTATTAGCTGGCTTGAGTCCTCATGTGTGAACTTGGCGGTACGGATAAATATTATAGAACTGTGATTGCTACATGTTGAGAGTATTATAGTGAATTTATGATAGTATCTGATATATACATTTTCTATTTTGAGTGGCCGATTGATGATAACCTTACTCAGTATATTCATGTTCTGTACTGACCCCTACTTGTATGTTTCTTTCTTTGTTATATGTGGATTGCAGAGCAAACTACCGTCGTCTTCAACTCAACCGCAACTCTTAGCCATGTCTTAATTTCACGGATTTCAGGTGAGGCTAACGCTTCTAGTTAGGACCGGATCTTTCTTCCTCATGTCTTGATGCCTTGAAGTTCCGGGCATAGACTAGCTTTGTTATTTTAGCTTCTTAGAATACTCTTAGTTTAGTAATTTGATCATAGATGTATGGTGGTGATGACTCCAGATTTTGGGGAAATAATAGATGTTGAATTTTAGAAGTATTTAATTGGTTTGTATTTATGAGTTTAAGTCTTCACATTACTTTCTGTGATATATATTGAAATGTCAGCGGTTTAGATTGGTGGTTCGCTCACATAGGCAGGGTAAGTGTGGGTGCCAGTCGCGGGACCGTTTTTGGGTCGTGGACAATTAGTGTTATACAATAGAATAAAAAATAAAAAGAACTATGCAAAAAAGACAACGAGAAAAGACATGACAAAACTTTTATATTCAAAATTTTATGAATACCTTATGATAGTATTAGTGAATTACGTATTAGGGAATATAAATACAACCTTTGGATTATGGTGAATCAATCATATTTGCATACCAATATGTAATTATTAATGAAATTTTCAGTTGTAGGAAATTAATTAAATGGGTGGTACTTGAAAGTATGGTAAACATATCAGACCTTATTAGGGCATTTATAAATACTAATAATAACAATAAAATAAAATTAAAATTTAATACAACACATGCAGCTAGAATTGACATAAAGTGGTTAGTTCAATTTTAAATTAAATAACATATTTATAGTATTGAACTTCAATAAACCGAGTAAATATAGTCATTTTTGTAAGTTGCTCTTTTTTTAATCTTGAAGGTCTTTAAGAAATTTAATGTTAAAACAAATCATTCAAATATCTTGATTTATTTTGCTATAGATAAGGAGGTTGTGGAAAGATAGCTAAAACATTTTTTCACAAAAGAAGAATCACACAAATTACATCATTCTATTCTTAGAAATATTTTTAAATTATTTATTAATAATTATAAAAAAATATATTTAATTATTTTTATACATATAGAATTTTTACATTTGATGGTGTTCATCTATATAAGAGGAGGATATTTTATTTTTTATCGTATTATATTTGAGACAGTGATTATGATCTTTCATGTAAATTCAACATTATAAAGTCTGAAAGTCATTAAAGAAAAATCTAAGTTAATATTCAACAAATGAAGTATTAAATTCATATTGTAAATTGTAAAATATATTTATTAAGTAAAATAACCTTAATAAATTCGAATAAAAGTAATTTAACGCCAGGAAAAAAAAGGCAAACGATTCTTCTTTTTTAAAAAAACTTATATTTGATGAAGATTCTACTAACGGTTTAAAAACAATTTGTATAAGTGAATGTCTAATTATGTGGAGTCCTTGTAGGATATGGTACTTGGATTCCTACTTGGGGACCAAGTAGGATTTTTTCCTATAAATAAAGGGTTTTCCTGAATTGTAAATAAGATTTGTGAAAGATCTATGAATCCTGATAATACTTCAGAGAATAAGAAGTCTTTTCTCTTCTCCTATTTCTGCTTCTCGAAATTTATATAGGTTTATACCGTTATCAGGACAATTTTTTTGTATTCCTAAAGAATTAAGAAGAAGACGGGAAAAGTGCAAAAGAGAATCTGCTTAGCTTAAGTTATGCAATAAGTTGCAATAAGGTTTTATATTCGAGGTATTGATTATTTTTATGTTATATTATTTATGTAAACAGGTTGGAGCCTGGTTGGGGTGGTACCATCTAAAGTAAGTATTTAAAGAGACTTGTCGACTTTCATACGTTAACTTTATCGATTGAAAAGAGAATTTCTTAATTTAATTTATTTAATAATTAAATAAAAACACAATTTTAGTGAAAGATATGTTTCATCTTATATGAGGTACGTTGACTATTAAACTATAGCCATTTACTGCTAGTGTTGATTATAAGAATCAATATTCTAAATTTATGTGTAAAATTTACATATTGGATCATATTAATGATCATCAAAAGTGATAAAATTCAATTATTTTAAAGGGCTGGAGGTTGAGCTCATTGTGAGTAAGACGATAAATTTAAATTTTATCACACCAAAAGATTAAGACGATGGATTTCTGGTCCAATCGCATCAAGCCTAGGTAAGACCTATCAGCCCGGAGGTCTTGTAGGCCTTGGACAGATGAAAGATGTTGGGTTAAGTCCCTCATTGATTTATGGGCATAATTACGTTGGTGTTGACCTAATGCACCTATTGATGACTATACTGATGACTAAGGGAACTAATGAGGCTTTTGATTTAAAATGTCTGAAGTAATCTCGTTGAAGCAGACCATCCCCAAAAGTGAATGTAGCAGTGCATTAAATGTCTAAAAGAAGGACAATTGATTAAATATGCACATGAATATGGGAATAAGCGTACTAAGTTATCTACAAAATTGATGTACTTAAATGATTGTGTTCCATTCATGAAGAATGAGAGTCTTGATAAATGGGAAAAAATACCGGAATTTTCATTTTTAAAGGGAATGAGGTGATAAAATCACCATGCTTAGACGTGAAATTTGTTGTACTGCTTGTTAACAAGGCAACGTTAATTGTGAGAACATCATAAACGGAAAGTGAGATTGAATTCTTTGGTTTAGGAACGTATACAGATAATTGGGACCTAGTAATCCAACTAGGGGATATGTTTGATATTTAATGGTCCTAATAAATGATTATTCTATATGGTCTCATTGTGTGCCTTATTATCTCGCAACTTGATTGTTTGAAAAATGTTGGCACAAATAATATGTTATATGGCACAATTTTCTTCAGTTAGTCATTCAATGATGGGATCACGACCTTACCTAAAGAGGTTGAAGTAATTGAGAAAAAAATAAATTCAAAAATTCAGCTGGAGTAATGAAAATTGAAATTACTCATATAATAGTTAAATCAGAATTACTTAAAGCAAAAGGCACATTTGGGGCGTAGTAAACCTGGGAGTTCGAGTACTACTAATTTTTATTAGTTGACATGAATACTTGTGGTCATCCCAAAGATGGTGCAACTGATTACATGGACATACATGAAAAACTAGGGAAAATTCTTCCAGATTCTTTAGCGGCTTGTTCTCGTGATAAAGTTGATGGGATTCAAACTAAAGTGGGACTTAAATCCCAAAATTCTTGAAAAATATAAAAGGTGAATATGGGCCGTTCACCTATCATGGGGATATGATAAAAAAAAAAGGAATTATAAGATAATTAAATGTGCGTTTGTTAGCAACAGTAGGTTTGACATTCACAAAAAATTTTTGTGCAAAAAAACATTAGTTAAGAGAACAATTTCAAAAATATGAATCAGACCAAGGTTTATCTTGATAATTATTGATAAATGCTCAAAATTTTGTGACATAAAGGTTGAGATAGGGAAACGGAAAATGTCATGCTTGTGAATGTAAAAGGCTTCATGTGTTGATCGAAATGATCCGATATAAAGTAATTTGTATGCAGTCAAAGCCACAAATTATGATCAGATTTTCTTCTATTGATTTATGGTCAGAACCAAATTTTTTCATCTGATTTTTGGTATGTAGATAAATCATCGAATATACACATGATGCACAAAGATAGATTATCCAAAGAGTTGAGATATATGTTAGTTGTCTAACATAAGGGGGGAACTGAAGCAAACACAAGAGTTGTAAATACATCTATTGAATGTCCCTCAAGGATAAAAGTGTATGACATGCATGAAACATGATAGACTAATCTCAGTTATAAATTAAAATAACCTTGAAAAAGGTGGAGGATCAAAGAAATCACAGATGGATCATAATAATAAGGAATAATGTGCTTTGGAGATCGACGACATAGACTTTATGAATCCTCATGAGAGGGGTAGTTACCTAAAAATAATGAAAGTGTGAAATCTCAATAAGTTTTGTCGTTTTGTGAATCGATACAAAATGAATACGTGGACGAATTGTATATTTATTTGATTACAATAGGCGCATAATGGTAAAAGATTATGAGGATATGAATTTCTACATCTATTAAAGCAGCTTGTTAGTATTAATATCGAAGTGAAAAGTGAAATGATGCATCTTGGTAAGCGAAAACTTATTTGGACTGGCAAATCTAGGCACTAGAGATGTCAAAAATCTAATAATTTAATGTTGTTACTTTGACAAAAATGATATGTAAAATATCTACATGGTTTGAAAATCTAAAGCATTATAAAAAGTTTTGGAAAACTTGTTTATCATTCTATAAGAATTAAATAGAATCAAAATGCATAGAACATACCCAAGTAGTATTGCAAGTTGATGACTCGAAAATGAACTTTGACAATAAGATTATTGCGTAAGAGTTGATAGTAAGGGAATTTGCAGAAATCTTTGGACCCTGAGAAAGATTCATAAAGCAAGATAGAAGAAAACATATTTCATATAGGTTTTTCAACACTATTGAGGCTTCCCAAGAATGGTGATATCAACATGCAACCATGTTGTTCAAGTAATATTAATGTGGATTTATCACCAAGTCTCTACCAACTACAACTTTCAAGAAGATGGTGCACAAGCTTGGAAAAAATGAGATTTTGTCTCTGAGATTGATGTTTCTCATAAGGGGGAGTTAATCACGAGTGTAATGTCTTTTTCCCTCACAAGGTTTTGTCCCAATGGGTTTTCCTTGTAAGTTTTGAATGAGGCATCTAATGCCGTATTATTAGATATAGGTACCTTCTTTTTCCTTCACTAGATTGTTTTTTCCTACTGAGTTTTATCTAGTCAGGTTTTAATGAGGCACGGCACATAATTTACCAATTTCAAGGGGAGTGTTTATAAACATTTGATTATAGTGAAGTCTATTAGTGAGTCCTTGTTAGGATATGGTTAGAATTCCTACTTGGGGACAAGTAAGATTTTCCCTATAAATAAATGAATTTCCTTCATTGTAATAAGATTCTGTGAAGATATATGAATCCTGAATATAATACTTCAAGAGGAAATAAAAACGTCTTCTCTTCTTCTATTTTATTCTTCTTCTAAACTATATATAGTTTAATAACACTTGCATGTTTTTTCTTGCCTTTATTATTATTTAGATTTAGATTATAGATTATAGATTTCTTTCAATTTAATTTGAAAACAATAAAAACTCTCTCTGTGCTTTATAGATTTTAGGTGTATTTAAAAAATATTTAAAGCTATAAAAATTCTTTATAAGCAATTATTTAAAAATACACATATAAATAAAAGATAAATTATTAATCTTAAAAATACATGTACAAAGACACATAACATTATTCTTTGAGCTTATATTTGATGAAGATTCTATTAACATGTTTTTTCTTGTCTTTATAATAATTTAAATTTATATTATACATCATAGATTTCTTTCAATTCAATTTGAAAGCAATAAAAACTCTCTCTGTGCTTTATAGATTTTAGGTTTATTTCAAAAATATTTAAACCAACAGAAATTCTTTGTAAGCAATTATTTGAAAAATACATATATAAATAAAAGAGAAATTATTAATCTTAAAAATACATGTACAAAGACACATAACATTATTCTCTGAGCTTATATTTGATGAATATTCTACTAAAATGTTTTTATTGTCTTTATAATAATTTAGATTTAGATTATAGATTTTTTTATTCAATTTAATTTGAAAGCAATAAAAACTCTATGTGTGCTTTATACAGTATAGATTTGTTTCGAAAATATTTAAAGCAACCAAAATTCTTTGTAAGCAATTATTTAAAAAATACATATATAAATAAATAGAGAAATTATTAATTTTAAAATACATATGCAAAGAAACATAAAATTATTCTTTGTCGTGTTTATAGGAAATAAAAAAGAAAGTAGATAAAATATCTAAGCATCTTATAACATGTCATTCTTGCAATCTACAACAATATTCATCAATGGTTTCAATTGAGACATTCTTTACACGTAATTTTTATTTTTCATTTATGTATGTCTTTTTTTGTTTCTTCATAATTGTCTGAGCACTAATTATTAATCATTCTGCTATAATACACATTTACCTATATACAATTCATTTCACAAAATTTAAACCTCAAACAAAAAACGCTAATTACTATTCAATTTTTGATGAAGAAAGAAAAATTGATAAAGAAAGAAAAATCTAAAAATATATGACAACTTGCCTTGACAAAATGAAGTTTAGGAGCTCTTTGTCTAATTAAGAGTAAATCTCTTTCAACAATTCCATGAGAAGTTTAAAGTTAATTAAATTTTAAAGTGGTCAGTTATATTTAATTTAGGACTTCATAAATTTTTTGAATAATTAATACATTCGTAGCTTAAAATTCAAAATTCAAAATGAATTGGTTAATACTTATCTAATCTTAATTTTTAGCAACATGACAACGAAGTTTTAAAACTCTCTATTTAATTGTATAAATATATTTTTTTCAATAAATATTAATTTGTATTTGAATATTGTGATTTTGTAAGCGTAAGATTTTTTTACTAATTTGTTAGTCTTTGAATTTTTGTATATGTTACTATATATACGTAAGTTTGTAGTATTTGCAATTTCATCCTTTTTTTGGGCAATTTTTAAAGTTCGAATTAAGAGATATATAATCTATAATGTAAAAAATGTGTGTGAGATTTCAATCTCAGTGTAAGTGCTCAGTGTTGTCCAGTCCTGGTACTTAGAACATGAAATTAATTCGATCACATATAAATGTCTACTCCGGTAGTCCCTTATTTTTTTTTTGTGTAAGAAAGTTTCAATGAGATTTTATTTTCGTGTTGATTTCCTGTGTGTGTGCGTTGCCTTCAATGTGTGAAGTTGTTATTCTTTGAGTCTATGACACTGTGCTATATGCTGTTTTTTGGTCTATTGTGTATACCTGAGACGCGAGGCAGGAGAGCCAGCGCAAAGAGAGAGCCGAACAGCGTGGAAGGAGCGGGCAGCAGCGCGGCACGCCGCACACCCGGCACGCCCGACCACATGAACGAGTTAATCCATTATATGTAATTAATAATTTTAATTATTTAAAAGTTTGTTTTTTGTGGTTTTGACACGTGACACTTTTCACCTCTCCTATTATATGTACTAGATGGGCACGCCCGTGCCAACATTTTATATGGGTGAGGTTAATGTCTTCACAAAAAATACTTTACTTTAAAAAATAAACCCTTCATTACTGAAAATAGTCATTCAACCCTTCTTTTTTCTCCAAAAAATGAGCAGACAACAACATACTGAATTTTTCTTGGTTATGATGTTGTACACTTAATAGACATTTTTCAATAGGAAGAATAGAAACGGGGCTTTGAGTTTGCTAACTAACTTCATTCACAGTAGATTATTTGTTGTTTCTCATTCGTCTTGAAAGTTGTAAAGCAAGTGTCGACTTGTTCTTCAAATATAAACCTGTATTTTGCTGCCAATGCAAACAACAATAATATATCGCTCTTGCACTTTCTCTTTTTATTTTCATTATTCACTGTACATCTCTCTTTTAGTTGCATCTCAAGAAGCAGCTTATTGCAATTCTTCACCTTAGCACATCTACAAAAAAATGTTTACTTTTTGCTAAGACTTAATAGAAGGGATGAAATCCAATATGCTCTTAGAAATAAAAAGAATGAAGAAGGAAAAAATAAATTGAAATAAATTGTTCTTGAATTTAATAGGTAGAGTACTTATTATGCTATTAGTAGAAACACTACCATTGACTACTTACTTTTTAACTACACTGTAAATAACCTCATAAAAGTTTTGGTTATAGATATGACTTAAAAAAATTAAAGACAAATCTTGTGGCATGAATATGACTTTAAGTAACTAAGGCGAAATCTTCTCATCATTCTCTTTTGATAGATGAGAATAAATCAATTGATACATTAACGGAATATACTTGAGACAAATGTATTACAACCAAACTATCTAATGTTAAAAGTTACCAAAAGGCAAACTGATTTGAGGTATAATATCAACCACTTGATGTCCCTTCGACACTTCGTTATGACTATCTTATAACTCTTTTTCTTTTCACATGATTTTGTTTAATACACCTGATATTATAGCATTATAAACTATTTTTTAAAAAGTGAACATCCTTCTTTAGTAGTAGATTCCAAGGGAATAATAAAGAATGTTATGTATTACAATCAACTACTGTGGATTCATACATAAAAGTTGAAAAGCAAGCAGAAAAAGAAAAGAAAATTTACCTCGATTATGAGTCCTTAACCTTAGGGACAATATCATATAACGTGTTAGTATGGATAAACTGCAAAATGCTAAATTTGACTAATTTCAGCATCCCCCACTGGAGTAGGAATATCCAGTTTCATCATAATCATGTTAGTTTCTTATATTGATTCTGATGAGCATCATTTGTAAGAACCCATGTATGTTTCTTATACCATTATGTGATCTCTTACGCCCTTCAGGAGCTAAATTCTTTGTTATAAACAGGATATTTATAATAGTTATATAGTACTATATTTGAACAATAATTTCTCACTTTATTTTGAATGTTAATCCTGATTAAAAAAATAAAACAAAATCTTCTACATTTTCTGTTGTCTTTTTTTTTCTTTTGGATACCTCATTAGGAAAAATAAGATACACAAGAGATGTTATTTATAAGAAGATTAAGACAAAAAATTGTTATTTATTAGATGATCATCCCGAGGTAGGACATGATGTAGGAACATGCAATGTTAGAAGAAACATTTAGATGTCAAAAATGAAAATAGTTGGAATAATATAACGCAATCCTATCCAACCAACAAATAGCCACAACCAAACTTTGATTAATAGCATAGACAACATGATTTGGTTGTAAAAGAATTTCAAGATTCACAAAATTGTAATCAAGCTTTAAGATTGTAGTGAGTTTTTTCTTCAAAATGTCAATAGACAAGGCAAGGCCACTCTCTTAGATTCTGTCGACTCATCGTTCATATGGACTAGAAGCTTTTTAAAAATGTAATGAAGAACTGAAACTGATGATCAGTCTAACAAAAATTGTAAATACCACAATATATATATTGATGTTGTTAGACCAGCTAAGCTAACAATTATTGTGTTTAAGAACACAAAAGAAATTGAGCTAGCCACATTACAGTAGAATAATCTTGAAAAAACTTATATCATCAAGGAATATATATTATCATCAGACTGAATAGGTGATGGAAAGTGAGGGGTAAAGTTCTTAGCAGGGAGATTCTTATGCAAACTAAACCACTAAATTTCAAACATGTTTATCTAACACAATTATATAGGAGTGAAAAAGGATGAAAGAATAAAGAACAGATAGGATTAGACTAAAATAGCATGGACAATATAGTTAGTAAAATAGATAGGTTGTGAATAAGACCAACACGAAATAGGGACAAAATCACCAGTGACCTTATTACATTTTGATAGCCTAATAAGGGGAAGTAAAGTATACATTAATATGTGAACCTTTGAAGTTGTAAGGGATACAACATTTTTCATAGATCAGTAATTGTACTAGACATTCCCTTTCTCAATTTTCTTCATATAAAAAGAGATTTTAATCAAATTTCTCTATTGTAAAGATTGTAAATGTGGGTTTGATTTCAACAACATGAGTATATATGAGGACACATTTATTTTTTTCTTTAATAGATATACATTATTTTCAAGATGGCATCCACATCCAAACTATATTTTATACTTGTATAAATTATTGATGATTTCACCAGATCATGTAGTAGAAAATTTATTTATGGTAGAAGAAAAACACCATTTTACTTGTAGCATTATTCAAAAGTTGTGTTCATCTATCCTTCCCGTAGTAACTCTGCTAAAGTTGATTCACAGTGAAGTCGGAAGCCGACCTTTTAAACCAAAAGATATGAACAAATGTCTTGCTATGAGATTATCATTTCTTTTCTCTTATAACTGTCAAATACTCAAATACAGATCTTCACCTAATTAAGGATTGATTTATGACTATATCATATGTATTTTATCAGGCTCAAATCCTAATTTAAAAGCTACTCATGCATAAAACTTTGTTCCATTAAATTAAGAATTAACAATTTATATGAATGTATAATGACATAATTTTTTATATTCTTGAGATTTAATTTTATAGGAACTCAGAAACCTAGAACAATAATTGTACTCCCTCCATTTTATAATAATTGAATTGTTGAACCATTTTTTCATAGTTCAAACTTCAAAATAAGTAAATTGTTTAAGTTGTTATTTTCTTTCATTTTTTGTCTCTCATTTAGATTTTCTAGGTAATAATTTTAAGAGAGTTGATTGTTCATGTTTATAATTTTATTTTGAATAATTGATTTGTTCAAGAATAATTTGAGAAAAAGCCCAAGGGGTTTCAACAGGTCAAGTTTTACTAAAATTTAATTGAGAAAGCGTTGTTTGGATAAAATCCTTTTCGTCTAGGTTTTGCGGGGATAGTTAGTATAGAAGATGTATTGGATTGGTTTTTTGGAATGTTTTGTATCAATGATCTGGCGAATTCTCAATGATTCATTCTTAGATTGAACTCATAATTCATTAGATGCTTTTTATGAATGTCAACTAAGTATCGTAAGTAAATTGCTACCGGTAAATACTTCTGCTACGAAAAAGGGTTGTGATAAGAAACGCTCAATTTTTCGCGCTCTTGCTACGAGTAAACGATCCTCTTCGGATAATTCGTTATAACGAAAAATGACAAAAATGAAATGATGTTCAATTTATTTCCTAAACTACCAACAGTAAATGAAGATATTAAAAAATAGAGAAAAAAACTCTTAACTTCACAAGAAAACAAAGGTTAAAAATTCGTACAAAGTAGATCCCAAAATACTAGTATGGGAGCAAGTATTTCCAGAAATAACTCTCGGTCACTTCAACCTTGACTAATCTACCTGCATTTCAATAACATTACCTAATCAATACACACATCAAAAGATTATTGTAGTCAAATAGTCATATATAGATATATGCTTGGTCAAATCAATACACAAATAAGTAAGAGAAGTAACAAATTAGAAGAGTTCATCACAAAAGCAAAGCAACAGAAACAACAAAGAAAAAACATAAGAAGAAGAAGAGGAGAGAAACGGAAGCAAACCACTTTAAACCCAAGGATTTTGAAGGAGAGTGAACAGAGGAAAATAATACTTGAAAAGGAAAAAAGGAAGAAATAGGATACATGGAGATGTTAATATACGTGCAATTACTTTTGAAATTCCAAAATAGCCCTCATGATTCCATGTTCACTGTACAATTTTTGTTCCTTTATGTACCATCTTATAAAATAGAGTTTGTCCTTGACTTACTGCTTGTATAATAAGAGTAATTTAGATTATTATTATTATTATTATTATTATTCTTATTATTAAAATTTTAGTTAAATAAATGTGGAGACCAAAAATTGGGTGTCAATAGTTTGCCCCTTTCTTTGTTCATGGAAGAGAATAAAGATGATCTGGACAAAGAAATATTGACATAATTTAATTTTAGGCGACCCACCAAAATACACCTTGAGCAAAAAAATGGCAAGAGAAGAAATAGTATGGTTATGGTCCGAATGTCAAGACCCAAATTCGGATGCGAACGAAGGCACCCCACACTTATTCCTCCTATGGAGCGAACCACCAATCTAAACCTTAACATTTCAATGTAATATCAATATAAAGTTAATGCGGAAGACTTAAATCATTAATAAGAATACCAATTCATAATTCTAAAATTCAACATCTATTATTTCCCCAAAATCTGGAGATAGTCATCACTACAAAGAACATCTATGATCAATTACTTAAACTTAAGAGTATTCTAAAAAGCTATAAAAAAATAACAAAAAGTAGTCCGTGTCGGAACTTCAAGGCATCTAAGACATAAGGAAGAGATCCAGTCCAAGCTAGAAGCGTTAGCTCACCCGAAAATCCGGTCTGTAATGAAGACTGGCTAGAGGTGCGGTTGGAGTTGAAGCGACGGTATGTTTGCTGCAATCCACAATATAACAAAGAAGAAAACATAAAAGTAGGGGGTCAGTACAAAACACAAGTACGAGTAGGTATCATCGCCCAACTCAAATAGAAAACAGGTAATATACGATAATATCATAAATCAACGATAATAATCACAATGTAGCCACACCAAGTTCTTTAATCATTTATAAGTACCGCCAAGTGCACACACGAGTACTCAAGCCTCAAATTAACCATAGCATTGGATAAGTTCATTAGATTGAGTATATGAACATCTTTCAGATTCATTATCTTTATTCCTTTGTGTCGGTACGTGACACTCCACTCCCTACTACTATGTGTCGTACGTTGACCCTTCGATCCCCTTAATTTCTAAGTGGCGGTTCGTGACCACCCGATCCCCTAATTCACGTATCGTTCGTGGGACACCCGATCCCCTCCTAATTCTACGGTCGGTTCGGGACACCCGATCCCCTAATTCTACGGTGTCGGTTAGTGAACACCTTGGTCCCCTAGAATTACGTGTCGCTTCGTGACCAACCGCTCCCAATCTCAATTCTTATTAATTCATCAATCATTCTGTTTACCAAGGCATCATCAACCCTCTATCTTAGTTCATCAAGCCTTCTTTTTACCAAGGCATCATCATTAAACCAAGGGGTTATCAAGATTTGGGATTCAATAGCTTCATTCATGCTTATTGTATCAAATGTATAATCACATCATAAGCATTAAAATAAGCACATAGAAGACTTACAATACAACCAACACATATGCATTCGCTATAAGAGTTTACTACGAATAGTATAAAAACCAAACCTACCTCGAACGAAGAATTGCGGATCAAACAACCGCTATCTTCTCAAAATCCTTGCTATCCTCCTGCGTTTCTCTCTCTCTCTACTCGTTCTCCTCTCTTCTGTTCCTTTGTCTTTTTTCGTATTCAAACCCTCTTTTCTTACCCTTAATTAGCATTAATTTAAGTATTAAAAGAGGCAATCATAAACCACTATTAACTAGGTTACCTTCTTTTAAACCCCCAAGTAATAGAATTAGACTATAACATTAACCCCCGACTTATAAATTAAAGCAGGAAATAAGTCCAAAAAACGCCCTTAATTTAATTAACAAAATCCGACCCAGCCTGGGATTTTACCCAGCCTGTGACGGGCAGTCGGCCTGCGACGGTCCGTCCTGTGTCGTCCACACGTACAGAGACTTGTTCTAGTGAATGGTCTGTGACAGTCCGTCGTGGACACGATGGTCCGTCCTTTTGCCATTCAGTCGTGACGTTCAGAGAGTCGCTCTCAGTACCCAAAATTTTCAGTTTCTAAGTGTTTTGGAATGAGACCCCCACGACGGTCCGTCGTGCCCATGACGGTTTCAGCTTGGGTCCGCGACTCCGCCCCAGTTTCTCCAGAAATAAAATATGATGTCTCAAAAGGACTAAACAGGGTCGTACAATAGATACCAAGTAACCATCTTCGTCCTTGAACGATAACGAGAGAAAAACAAGAGTGATGTGAACCGATAGTACCTGAATCTGTAAACAGGGATGTGGGTATTCTCTCTGCATATCAGGCCTCCTTCTGATGGATTCTTCAACTAGGTCGATTTTTCCATTGCACCTTAATGGATGCAATCTCCCTCGATCTCAACTGCGGGATTCTCTATCTAAAATGGCAACAGGCTCCTCCTCATAAGAACAAGAAGTCTCATCAAGCAGAACTGAATCCCATACGGATGATGTAGTTTCCATCTCCATGGTATCTTTTCAGGCATAGACACATGAAAATAATGATGCACTCCATGACAGCCATGGAGGCCAAGGCTAATTTAATTAAGCCACCGCCCCTAACTCGCTTCAAACTTTAAATGTCAATATACCCTTGGACTTAGCTACCTCTTTTACCAAATCGCATCACACCCTTCATGGGTGAGGACCGTCAGCAAAAACTTGTCACCTTCCATGAACTCAGTCGCCTCACCTTTCGATCTGCTTACTCCTTTTGCCTTACTGGAGACGCTAAAAAGGCTTTTCTTGAATAGATTTCACCTGCTCTATGAATCCCTCCAAAAAAGGTCACAGTACGTACCCCAAGGTCTAACCTCGAATGCGTCAAACCAACCAATGGGAGACCTACATCACTTCCTCCCATCAATGCTTAGAAAGGAACCATATCAATACTGGAGTGATAGCTATTATTGTAGAAAACTACGATACGGGTAAGAAGTTATACAATGACCACCGAATTCTATTCAACATGCTCGCCCAAGCCTATCTTCCAATACTTGAATCGTTCGCTCAGACTGTTCCATCGGTCTGAGGGTGAAATGCAGGGTACTAGTACTCAGGTCCCACTAGTACCTAATTTCGCGTGCCAATGTTCTCCAAAAAATTAGAAGTAAAATGCGTTACTCTAATCTGATATGATGGACAGTGGAAACTCAATGAAACAGAACATTCTGAGATGTGAGTCTGGCTACTTCTCTGCATTGTAAGTCACCTTAACCGGAATGAAATGAGCAGACTTAGTTAATATGTCCACCAATAACCCAAATAGAGTCAAACTTGCCCCAATGTCTTGGGAAGAACCAACCACGAAGTCCATTGCAATTCTATTCCCATTCCATTCTGGAATGGGCATTCTCTGAAGTGTTCCTCCGGGCCTATGTGTTCATACTTATTGTTGACCAATTTTGGACATTGGCAACAAAACTCACAATGTCGCGCTTCATTCTCTCCACCAAAAAGTTGCCTAGATCACCGGGTACATCTTGGTTTGCCCCAGGATGTATAGAATATCCAGAAACTATGAGCTCTGTAAGAATAGTGGGGATCAAATCATCAACACGGGTTACACATACCCTTCCCTAATTCTCAAACAACCTTCTCATCCATTATTTGCTTGCTTTAGGCCTCTCCTCGCAACACCTTATCTCGGATTCCGGCTAGTTCTCGTCATCAAACAGTTTCCCTTGATCGTGTCAAGGAAAGGAAAGAAGAGCTCGCCTACACACTGGCCAACAAATCCCCCTTCCATTTACTTCTAACCTCCCAATCATTAAAGTCATTTAGCCAGAGTCTGAACCTCTCTAGCCAATGGGCGTCTTCTAGAAGGAAACTTGTAAGTGGCATAACTACCCATGGCTACCTGCTTTTTCTTTACGTAGGCGTATGCCACAACATAGCCCTTTCCCGGATGATTACAAAAATGGTAACATATAATCCTTCAGTAAGTTCCACCACCTCATCTATCTCAAATTTCAAATCTATCGGAGTAACGACATTAATGTAAACTACGATGATCCGTATAACTCACACTTAAACATCCATATAGATAGTGTCTCCTCCTTTAATTGCAAACACCACCGCAAGCCAACTCTAATAAAAGTGGGTCGGATAATTACGTTCATGCACCTTTAATTGCCTCGAAAAGCATAAGCAATTTAATTCTTATCTTGCAGTAGCACGTACCCAAACCAGAATAAGATGCATCACAATAAACAATGAAGTTCTTACCCTCTCTGGCAAGGTAAAGGATATGGAACGGTAGCTCAACAAGTCTTGAGTTTCTGAAAGCTTTCCTCACATGCAATCCGACCATACAAATGGAACAGTATGGCTTAGTCAAGTTTCGTCAATTGGAAGCAATAGAAGAGATCCCTTGACAAACGGACGGTAGTAACTGGCTAAACCAACAAAGCTTCTTTATTTCTGACACATTAGTAGGTTTTACCCATTCTTCAATTACTTCAATCTTTGAGGGATCCACCAGTAACTCCATCCTTAAAAGAAACCACGTTGCCCCAAGAGGACCACTGAAATCTAGCCAAAACTCACCTGGAGAATTTGGCAAAAACTTTTATCCTCAACATTTCCAACACAATCTCAAATGCATCCCTCATGTTCCTTCTTACTCTTGGAGTATATCAGTGATATCATCAATAAAAACACGATCACCAAAGAGATCCAGGATATGGCTTCTTAAAAATTCCCGTTCCATCAAGCTCATGAAAGCAGCAGGGATTTCGTTTCGTCCAAAGGACATTACGAAGAATTCATTAATGCCATACTAGGTTCGAAAGCAGTTCTTTGGCAATATGCTTGCCCGTATTTTCATTGCTGAATAACCAAGCCTCAAGTCGATTTTGAGAAGACACAAGCACCTTGTAACTAATCGAACAAAATCATCAATGCGAGGAAGAGGATTACCTATCTTAAAAGTTACTTATTTAGTGGCCGGTAGGTCTATGCACATCCGAAGGACTCACATCTTTCTTCTCACAAACAAAAACAGGGAGCCCCCTAAGGGGAGGACTTGTTCTAATGGAAACCTGCTCACACAACTCTTGAAGTTGGGCCTAAATCTCTTAAACTAAGCGGGCAGGGAGCCATTCTATAAGGGGGTATAGAAATGGCGGCGAGTTACTTGTTCAAGATCGATGCAGAAGTCAATATCTTTATCGGTGGCAACCAGGAAAGTCTGCAGGAAACACATCTAAAAACTCGCGGAACTATGGAACCGGACTCAATTGAAGGTACTGGGTTAGTATAATCCGGAGGTGTGCCAGAACGCTCTAAACACCCTTTAATAAACCCCCATTCTCTTAGCACGAAAGAAAGGAGACGATACGACAGGATTGGAAGTGTAGTCACCCTCCCACACTAACGGATCTGTCCCAGGCTTGGCTAACGTCACAGTTTTAGCAGTACAATTCCAAGATGAAAAATTTGGAGAAAGCCAAGTCATACCCAGAATTACATCAAAATCAACCATTTCTAGATAAACCAAGTCTACTGAGTTATTTTTCCCCACAAAAGTCACCAGACAAGACCTATATACCTTTTGCAAACTATCACAGACTCACCCACCAAGTAGACAACACGAATGGCATGTTCAAGCAATTCACCCAATGTCAATTAATACCATAGCAAATGCGGAAGATACATATGAAAAATGTAGAGCCAGGGTCAAATAGTTACAGGAAAGCCATACAATAACAAACCCCAAAGATTACCTGTGATAACCGCATCCGATGCCCTCCGCATTCAGACCGCCCAGGAGGAAAGCGTTTAGCAATGGGCCCTATCACCTGTCTGGCCCGTTTGTTGCCCTAACCATGTTGTGAGTAGTGGCTCCAGTTTGTGCCCGTTCCACGGCCATTTTGGTGGACACCATTACCTCGCCACCGCGGTCTCCCGCATAACTGTCCTTACCATGACCACCTCTACCTCTAGCTATGGGGGTATAATAACTCTGTTTGGACAATTCCTCCTAATATGTCCAGTTCCCACATCCATAACACTTCTGGGAGTCAAGCATAGGTCTCTCAGAGCCAGTGTTTGGAACGGTCTGAGTGGACCCCAAACTACCGTCTGTGTGAAGACTGAAATGTCGGACCGGGAGTAACCTCCTGAACCCTGTCCCTAGAGTAAAGACCATTACTCTCACCTCCCTTAGAAACCTTTTAGATGTCGGATGCCATGGTAAAGTCATCTGGGTGGCTTAATCCCTTACCTTTATCACGAAGGTCCACAACTTCTTGAAAAGATTTCGCTTTGTGTCGCTACCTGCAAGGCTGAAATTCACAACTCTGATCTCCACCCTTCACCAAAACGGCGAATCCACTCTTGTGGACTGAAACCCTAGTTGGGTGTGGCATACCGGGGATAATGCCACGAAAATTTAGCCCTAATATGCAGATAACCGACATCATACCTGCTCTAGGCTAAAAAAAAACTTCCCTTTTCCATCCCAAGACGGGGGATATACTTCTCATAAAAAAGCTAGAAAATGCTGCCCAAGTCAAGTGGCGGCCTCTGTTTGTTTAACACTCAACATGTGACCGCTACCACATTTGGCATTCCCTTGAACCTTGATAAGTACAAACCTCAACAATAAACCGTTTCAACTATACCCATCTTGTTTAGTAGATCTGACAAGTTCAACCAAAAATCATAAGCATCCTAGATTCAGCACCCTTGAAGACTGGCGGTGTCAATTTCAAGAACTTACTTAAAGTTCGTGTGATCATTTGTATTATAGGCCCTTGTGGTCATACGAGGAAAGTGCCTATTTCCAATAAGGCATCCAGCGGGGAGCCATAATAGTTGCATGTTTACCTCGGAACTGGAGTGGTGTCGGTACAGAAAACACTGGAGGCGTTCTGGGCCCTGATCAGATAACCGTAAGATAAGCAAGAACCTGGATTGGATCATCTTTGGGGTAGGTGGGTGGGAAATCCTTCATTTCATGCACTTGTTCAATTATCCCCTTCCTCACCCTCTTAACCACTTCCTCAGTCGGGGAGGAGTCACCGCCCATATAGTACCAGATGGGCTAGGTGCTGTCCTCTTCCTCTAGAGGACGTCCTCCCACGACCTTCTTCCACGGCCCCTTGTCACTATTATCTATGAGCTAAGCCCAGTGGATGGCTAAGACGCTTCTTGTCTTGCCGACGTTGTGTGTTGGCGTAGTCGTTGTTGCCTTAGTTCTAACCATTGCGAAATAGAGTGAGATGGTCAGATACCAATTTGTATCACCTAGATACCCAATTGGATTCAAGTAATAGCATGAAAAGAAGGAAAAGAAGAATGGGTTTTCCCTAGAGTCTTATAGCCTCTCAAAGAAAAGTAAAGACGTCCCCTACCTTTCCTAAGACTATCTCTTACTAGACCTGTTCTTATGTGATGAGGACCAAGGAACCTAATGCTCTGATACCCCAAAGTTTGGTTCGACATAAAATCGGATCGCGACTGGCACCCAACAATTATCCTCATATGTGAGCGAAAACCAACCAATCTACAACCTTAACATTTTAAGGTATATTCAATAGAAAGAATGAGGAAGACTTAAATCTCATTAATAAGAAACCAATTCAATTTAACTTTCTAAAATTCAACATCTATTATTTACCCAAAATCTGGAGTCATCATACAAGAACATATGATTCAAATTACTAACATAAGAGTTTCTAAAAAGCTAAAAAAACATAACACAAAGCTAGTCCGGTTGCCGGAACTTCAAGCATCAAGACAGAGGAAGAAGATCATTTCATAGCTGAAGCGTTAGCTCACCCTGAAATCCGGTTGTAATGAAGACTGGCTAGAGTTGGCGTTGAGTTGAAGACGGACGGTTGTTGCTGCAATCCACATATAAAACAAAGAAGAAAAACATAAAAGTAGGGGGTCAGTACAAACAAAAGTACTGGAGTAGGTATCATCGGCCAACTCAAAATAGAAAACAGTTATATATCAGATAATATCATTAAATAATATAAACTCAACATGAGCAACAAAAAACAAGTTCTATAATCATTTATAAGTACCGCCAAGTTCACACATTGAGGATCAGCCGCAATACCTACTCATTTGGGATTAGTTCATAGATTAGTATATTAACATCTTCAGATTATTATCTTTATTCCTCTTGTGCCGGTACGTGACAACCTTCAGGCTCCCCTACTATATGTGTCGGTATCGTGGATGACACTCGATCCCCTAATTCTAAGTGTGGATCGTGACACCCGATCCCCTATTCTTACGTGTCGGTGGATGTGGGACACCCGATCCCCTAATTCTCCGTGTCGGTTCGTGACACCCGATCCACTAATTCTACGGTGTCGGTTCATGAAAACCCGATCCCCCCTAATTCTAGTGTCGGTTCGTGACACCCGATCCCCTAATTCTACGGGTCGGTTCATGACACTCGGTCCCCCTAATACTACGTGTCGGTTCGTGACAACCGCTCCACTTAATTTTTTCCGTAATTCTTATATTCATCAATCCTTCTTTTATAACCAGGCATCATACCCAGTAACTTAGTTCATCAAGCCGTCTTTTAACAAGGCATTCATATTACAAGGGGTTATCAAGATTTGGGATTCAATAGCTTATTCATGCTTATTTTAATCAACAATGATAATCACATTCCTATTAAGCATACAATTAAGCACATAGAAGACTTTACATACACCCAACACATACCATTTCGCTATTAGAGTTTTATACGAATAGTATAAAAACCAAAAACCTTACTTCCACCGGAAAGAATTGGGATCAACAAGTATCTTCTCAAATTTTCCTTGCTATCCTTAGTCGGGTCTCTCCTCTTACTCGTTCTCCCTCTTTTATGTTCTTTTCTTGTTTCTTATTCAAACCCTCTTCTTTTTACCCTAATTAGTATCTATTAAGTATAAAAGATGCTATTAATGAACCCACTAATTAAATTAAGGTACATCTTTTAACCCAAGTAATTAAGAATTATTAAACATAACCCACTACTTTATAATTTAAAGCAGGAAATAGTCAAAACGCCCCTTAATTTTAATTAAAGAAATCCGACCCAGCTGGGATTACGCAGCCTGTGACGGGGCCGTCGTGCGTGCGACGGTCCGTCATGCTGTCTCGTCACACGATACATTCAGACTTGGATTCTAGTGAAATGGTCGTGACGGTCCGTCGATGGGACACGACGGTCCGTCCTGCCATTCCGTCGTGACGTTAGGTAGGTCGCTCTCAGTACCCAATTTTCAGTTTTAATGTTTGGAATGGGACCCCCACGTCGGTTCGTCGTGCCCATGACGGTTCGTCATGGGGTCCGTCGACTCGGCCAGTTTCTCCAGAAATAAAATCTACTGCTCAAAACGACTAAACAGGTCGTTACACGAACTCTGACTTTTGGGCTGCTTACATATCTCAGGTTTCATGATAAATTAGGCCATATATAGTTCGAGAGTGTAGGAATTAAAATTTGCCCTTGTATAAAATTATGGTAACACAAAAATCTTTTGATGGCGAGGTATGAAGAGATTATCATGAATAGGAACAAGTTCTAAAGATACTTGAATGAGAAATGTTGTGTAATAATTTCTACTGGAGACTTATGGTAGAGGGATGAATTTTAAAAAGATTGCCTAGTGTCGAGTTATAATGAACTGAGACATGAAAGATTTATAAGTAAAATTTAAATCTGAACTTCTAAAAAGTCGAGTTGAGTTGAGTTTTAAAAGTGAATCCTTTACATAGTTATCGATGCTTGACATTTCACTAACTCGCCCTGGTTTGCTGCTTAGAGGGAGTTCCACGTTGTAATGCATTGTCCTTCAAAATATGTAAAAGGGTGAAAAGTACATGTTGTGGTTCAAATTTTTATAAATTAAAAATGTAAAGAGTAGAGTGTAGATGTTCAAACGACTATTGATGTCTACTTTTGTGTTGTAAGTGTGATGTATGTAAAGTAATTTGTAATGTAGAGGCCTTCGATTGGCGGAAATTTTGTAATATAAAAGCCTGCACCTGGCGGTGTAAATCTTGTAATTTAAAGCCTCCAGCTGGCGTGGCTGTTGTAATGTAAGACTATTTACCTAGTTGAGTAAACCATGTAATGTAAAGACTCTGGCTGGCTGGGTTTTTTTTAATGTAAAACCCTGTACCCGGCTGTGTAAATGTTGTAATGCAAATTTAATTGTCGGCATATGACAACTTTATTATGCGTGCATGCCCCAGTCGTTGGAAAATCTAGTAAGACATTAGAGTAGTCTGCCATTGAGTTAGTATGGCCCCCTTTTTTTTTCTTTTTTACTATATATATGTTTCGATTGGCGGAGTTCGATTGATATTTCTATGTAGAGCCTCGGGTTGGAGGAGTTTGATGATGTTTGCTATGTACAACCTCCAATCAGTGGATTTTAGTGACATTTTCTATTTACAACCCCAAACTTGTGGATTTGGCGCTATTACACGGTGGTCTCGGATTGGTGGAGTTGTTGATGAGGTAGTTTACAAGCTCCAGTTGGTGGATCTATTTTAATAGAAATCTAACTATCCTATTTTCCTACGAGGATCATCTTTCTGCTAGATCTTGAGTACACCTGACAGTTTTAAGTTAAATTTTCTTAGATATAAGATGTAAGTTGAAGTACTTTCGGGAAATAAAGTAGGAAAATAGTATTTTGGCTCATGATTGTGAGTAGTCGGGTGGAGTTTCTAGTAATGCCTGAGACTTGATATTATTTTCTTACTACGTTCAAAGAAAACTTTTAGTTTGGGAGGGGGTGTTGATTCGTATCGACTCGCGGACTGAAGCCTCGTCACTGGAATCCTTCAACATCCTCTAAGCCCGTATGTAGTTTCTTAACCTAGAGACTTGGTAGGCGGATGAGTAAGGAAATATATTTTTAAAAAGAATTAGCTTGTGGAAAATAAGTATGCTACATATATATTAGGTATATATATGTATATATACTAATTCTCCAATGTTTTAGATTATGACATGTTCTGAAGTCCATCGAGATTTCTATTTTGTTGACTATATCCAACATATTCTTGTAGTAGATTTTTTCCTTTTGATGACTCTTTGTTAGATCTTTTGCAGATAATATGTTGATTGAGATACTTCATATTCTGAGGTTACGCTAACTATGAGAAAGTGTTTCTAAAGGCTTAACAAAAAAATGGAAATTATGCAAAACATTGATCGAACATGACTCAGGCTACGTATCCCCAAAATAGGTTTTAGATCGTAACGTAGTTTGAATACAAGTGGGAGAAGTAGAAGTATGTAATGCAATGACCGAGCTTAACTAGGCTGCCTGCGTATCCAAGTGCAATCAGGTCGTAACATAGTTTGAATACAATAGGAAAGTGAAAAATATATAAGGGAATTTATCCTACTACAATAATTCTTGCTAAGAAGAATGCCCATGTTGTGGCAGTTCCACCTAGAAGGTAATGGGTTACTCCTACAACACGTCCTTGTATAATTCTCAAGGCTCTCGGCTGAGTACCAGGAGCATCTTACGTATCCAAGAGGAATCGGGTCAAGACGTAGTTCAAATACAATAGAAAAGAAAAGAATGTTAAAGAAAAGTAAGAATATGTAATGCAATGAGTGAGCTTAACTCAAGCTGCCTAAATATCCAAGTGAAATCAGGTCGTAACGTAGTTTTATACAATAGAAAAGTGGAAAATATGAAATGAATAAGTGGTCCTGACTAAGGTTGCTTACGTATCCAAGAGGAATCAAATATTTCAAATACAATAGAAAAGAGAAATATGTGAGGGAAAATTAAGATTATGTAATGCAATAAACGAGCCTAACTCAGGTTTCCTACGTATCTAAGTAGAATCAGGTCAAGACGTAGTTCAAATACAATAGAATAATTAAAAATAGAAAAAACAAGGGACTGAATCCGACAAGGATTGTCGGCTATGTATCCCACCAAGCGAATTCAGATTGAGCATAGTTCTAAATATATGGAAATGATATTTTTGGGTTTTTCTAAGGGAGATCGGAGCCAGTGTGGGTTGATTACGTACCCTGCCGTGGGAAGTCAGGTCAAGACGTAGTTCTGTTACATTGAAATATGCAAAATTACCAGAAATAAGCGCTAATCTTGAGATCTTCCGATGTAATAGTTCTTGATGGAGTCTGAATTGATTGGCTTTGTGCTAACTGTACCGTCCATTTCTTCAACTTTTCTTTGATCCTTAACTCAAATTTGGCTTGAACTTTCTTGCCTTTTGTTTAATGGGTAGAAAAGTGAGATCAGTTGGTAATTTGTGAGACAACATCAATGCTTAATCCTGACATTTCATCATATGACTAGACAAACTTTATTAATTCTTGGTTTCTTTCATCCTCTAAATGTATGTTGACTCGTGTTTCCTCCACGATTTCCTCATCTCCTAAGTTGACAACCTTTATTTATTCTTATTGAGTTTTTTTTTTTTACTTTCAAATTGCTCGATCTCGTGTGGTAGATTTTTATGCATCATGCTTTCATCATACTCTTCATGATCTTGTTCATCGTTTACATCTTGCTCGGTGAATTCGTTACAAATCATAACTATCGAACGAGAAATTTTATAGATATGAGTGCTGAAAAGTACAAAGTTTAAGTGAAGATAACTAGGTATTTAAAATAACGAGAATTTTTTTTAAAAAAGTAAAGATTTTTTTATATCAAAGCATTCTAAATTTTAGAAGAGGCAAGCAACAAAAGATTATACATGATTCAAGCCTCAATTTTATCATGCGTATTTTAAAATAAAACTTCTTTTCCACACTACCATGACTCTGGTTGAAATAAGGACGAGCTGATGGTCCAGTTTTGCAAGATTTATCCAAGTTCAACATTACAAATGGTTAATTGACTGAGATTTATCTTAGGATCTCTCTCTTCTCCATCCATGGACACGAACAGATTGACTGTTCCTTCAATGATGTCATCAACGACAACTTGATCTAGAATCAAAGCTTTTTCTGGTAGGAAGACTGTATTGCTGTGGTTCTGGTGGACTTTTTTCGAGGCAGTCTCATATCCGAGTTTGTTTGTACCTCTCTGATGCTTTAGTTGGATCGGCTCAACTATGTCATTAGACTTCGCTTCAACGTCTCTTACACAACCATTTTTGCTGCATTTCAAATTTTGTATCATATGGCTCTGCTTTCTCATTAACCCTTAAAGCTTGCATTATTTTCAATGTGTGAAAAAATGACTCAATCTAACTCGTCAGTGATCAAAATAGAAGTTACAAAAAGAATAGGATGACTGAGTTCCCCATGGATGGTAACATATGTGAAACCCCATTCAAACTTTACACACTGATGAAGGGTGGAAGGAAATACTCATGAATGTGAACCCATGGTCTTCCCAATAACAGGTCGTAGTTGGATTATACATCCATCACTTGAAACACACTAGGATATTCAGTCGGCCCCACCTGCAATGTGAGATAGATCTCGCCAATGACACTTCTTTGCGCTCCCTCATAAGCTCTAACTTTTCACACAACTTTCCCTTATATCTCCCATATTAACATTTAAATCTCTCAGAGCGGGGAAAGGACATATGTTGCATCTAGAACTACTATCCACTAAAACTCGAGTCACAATCCTATCACAACATTTGACTGTGATGTTAAGTGCTTTGTTGTGACCAACCCCTTCTATAGGCAACTCATAATCATGGAAAGAAATCTTGTTGTCTTCCACTATTCTTCCAATCATTGCAGCTAAGACCTCACTTGTGGTCTCTTTTGGAATGTTCACTGCGCTTGAAACCTCCATCAAAACATTCCTATGAGCTTTAGAATTCATAAGCAGAGACCAAATGGATATGTGGGCTAGTATCTTTAATTGTTCTTCGACCGGATATTCTCTAGACTGCATCTTCTTCCAAAACTCTGCGGCTTCAACATTAGTAACATTCTTCTTTGGATTCTGTTCCTTTCCAAGAACTCTTTGATTTAGGTCCTCTAGGGCATAACACCTTTCCGACCTAGTTATCTCTTGATCCATGCCAGTGTCGATCATATTACCCTTAGCGCCTCCTCGATAGCCTCATGGGACCTCTTTAGTTTCATACTTAGGATTTCTACCAATTAGAGGGTCACTACAACTCTTGTGAGATATGTTCATAAAGTCAGAGGTTTCCTTAGTTGAAAAACAATAACAGGTTGCACCGAAGATGTCATGCCATCTGCTTCATCTATGTTTGGGTAGTTGGGAACCTTATATTTGTTGTCTAGAGTAACCATGTTCACTCCCGATTCAAGGTTCTAGATTTCTGTGTCATGTCCTTGAAGTCCTGAGTGGCAAACACATCCCTTGTTTCCATCAAAGTTACAAGGGATTGGATCGAGAAGTTTTCCTTCAACTATTTGCAAAACTCCGACTATCCTCAACCTCTCAAACAATTGGGCATAAACCTCGACAATAGGCGTGCAAATGTGAGCATTTCTAGCTTCGAGATTTGGACGTTGTCATGGTGCATATGCTGGTCTATTTTGGTGGATTTGTCCTGATGGATTTTGGTATGCTGGTGTTGGTGTTTGGTATTATATACTTGGTATGGCACGTATGGAGTCTCTACAACAATCTGGGCATTGTTGGGGTATCGGTGGAACAGTCCTCCTTATTGGTAAGTGACAGTTAAAACATCCTCCAGTTTCCTTTTTATGTCTCCAAATGGACCTTGATTGTATAAACATACTTACATCTTGCAATGTGACCATAGATTTAATCTTTCCACATTTAACACCCTCTTCTATAAAGTCCCCCATCTTTACCGATTCTGCAAAATTTTGCAACATCGTTGACATCATCTTGTTAAAGTAGACACCTTCTTGAGATCTAATAAAGTACTTCAAGATCTCACTCTCATCTTGTGGTGGTTGTACCCTTGCCACTTTAGTTCACAAACGTCAGGCGTAATCCTAGAATTTTTTTGATTTCTTCTTCTATATGTTGGCTAATGAGAGTCTGTCAGTTGTAATTTTAATACTGAATCTAAAACGAGTCATGAAATCTTCAACTATTTCTCGCCAGACACACTATTTTCTAGAATATTGACGTGTATATTAAGCCAATTCTTTTCTAAACATATCAAATGTAGGCTAGATGCACAAGTCATCATAATGAGACTCTACGTTTCTTTAGTGACTTGTAATCTCTTCAAAGTTTTTTTGAGACCATGAAGTTGGGCATTGATTGATACATCCTATTTCAATAGAGCATCTTTATATTTCAACATATTGATTGACCTCGTACGAGATATTAACCACCGCTGACGTTGTGAAGATAGGAGCTCCAACGGCATATATAGGTGGAACATGTGTCTTATAAGTATATGTTGCATCGTAGGTATAGGATGGTCGAGATTAGAGATGTCAGGAACGATCTTGACTATGGTTGGAGAAGCTGGTGGAACTCGATTATGTGTGAGAGTGTGTTGAGTTTTTTTCCAAATGATTTGGTAAGTCGGTAGAAGGCAAGTCAACATTTGAGAGGTAGATAGGCGTCATAAAAATTGGGAAAGTGGTAACCGATAGTTTGGCCAAGTCCCACACTTAATATAATTCTTCCCTCTAGACATTGATTTCTTTTTCCATTTGAGCCATTTTCTCCTCGTTATGAATGTTTGTTACACTTAGAGAACCTTCGAAGTTCTTAATATGTATTATTATGTTTGCAGCGGTAATGAAATCGTCTTTATCCGTCATCTTTTCTTTTGAACGAAGTTTGTATTGTGATTCAACCATTTTGCAAGTCGACAGAAATCAACATACTTTTAAGGATACTAAAAATAGAAAAAAAAGAAAAAGGGAAACTATGTTAGTTCTGGAGATATTGAAAGATGTAACAAATATTAAGTGTAAGACACATATACGCTAATTAAGCGACATTCAAAATGCGTCCTTATATATCTTCAATATGGGAAGTTGAAGATATATACTATGTATATAGCGAGTAGTATTGAGCACCGATATGGCGGTGCGAGTTCATATTACCACAAGTCTCCATAAACCATGTAGCCAACATGGAGAGATAAAAGATCATATTTTTTGGATGATTCAGTGCTTTCAGCATAGACTAATGGATCCACTTAATAGTTCAAGTTCTTTAACGACGGCAAGGTATAGAGCGGTTGTCACGACCCAAATGGGCGCGGACTGGGCCACCCACACTACCCTCCTATGTGAGCGAACCAACCATCTAAAACCCTACATTTCAATATAATCTACCACAGAAGTAATGCGGAGGACTTAAACTCATTAATACAACCAATTCAATAACTTCTAAAATTTCAACATCTATTATCCCCAAAATCTAGAAGTCCATCACCCACGAACATCTAGATCAAATTACTAAAAGAAGAGTATTCTAAGAAGCTAAAATAACCAAGCTAGTCATGCCGGAACTTCATAGGCATCAAGACATGAGGAAGAAGATCAGTCAAGCTAGAAGCATTAGCTCACCCTGAAATCCGGGTTGTAATGAAGACTGGCTAGAGTGCGGTTGAGTTGAAGACGACGGTATGTTGCTGCACTCCACATATAACAAAGAAAGAAAACATACAAGACGGGGTAGTACAAAAACCACGAGTACTGAGTAGGTATCATCGGCCCAACTCAAAAATAGGAAAAAGTAGATATCAAATAATAATCATAAATCAACTACAATACTCAACATGTAGCAAAAAACAACAACAAGTCTTATACTCATTAATAACACGCCAGTTCACCCATGAGGACTCAAGCCTCAATGCCATTTACCCATTGGGAATTAGGTTCATTAGATTGAAGTAATTACATCTTTTCAAGATTCATTATGTGATTCCTCTTTGTGTCGGTACGTGAAAACTTCGACCCCTAATTCTAAGTGTCGGTCTGACACCCGTTTCCCTAATTCTACGTGTCGGTTCGTGACACCCGATCCCCTAATTACGTGTCGGTTGTGACACCCATCCCCTTATTCTACGTGCCGGTTCGTGACACCGATCTGATCCCCTAATTATACGTGTCGGTTCGTGACACCCGATCCCCTAATTATAAGTGTCGGTTCGTGACACCGACCTCACTAATTCTACGTGTCGGTTCGATTGACACCCGATTCCCCTAACCTTACTTTAGTTCATCAAAGCCTTCTGTTATAACAAAGGCATCATCAATTCCCATTAACAAGGTAGATTAGGATTTCTTTCCAGATTAAGATTCAATAGCTTATAATGCTATTTTATCTCAATTTTATAAATCACATTCATACAAGCATTACAATTAAGATATAGAAGGTTTACAATACTACCCCAATACTACTACTCCCCAAAAGCTTGTTCCTCTTCGTTTTCTCCCTTTATCGTCGATTCTCTCTCTCTTCTGTTCTTTCGATTTTTCTTATCAAAACCCTCTTTCTTTTACCCTAATTAGATATAATGTTAAGTATAAAAGGATGGCAATAATAACCACTAATTAATTCAAGGTTACCTCTTTGAAACCCCCAAGTAATTAGGGAATATTACAGTAAAACCAACTACTTATAATTAAGCAGGAAAAGTGTGCACACATTTATACGCTCACCTGACATTACTTAACAAAAATCCGACCCAGCCTGGGATTACGCTAGCCTTGTGAGTGCCCGTCCGCATTGCGCCGGTCCGTCCTGCTGCCCCGTCACAGACTTGTTAGAGACTTGAATTCACTAAATGGCCTGTGAAGGTACGTCGGCCCCCCCAAACAGACGTTTCCGTCCTTTGTCATTCCGTCGTGACGTTTCGAGAGTCGATCTCAGGACAAAAATTTCTAATTTTCTAAGGTTTTGAAAGAGACCCCCACGACGGTTCGTCGCTGCCCATGACGGTTCGTCGTGGGGTCCGTTGACTCGGCCAGTTTTTCCAGAAATAAAATCTGCTGCTCAAAACGACTAAATAGGTTGGTTACATAGATACCAATTACCCATCGTTCTACCTTCAAACGATCACCGGACGAAAACAACAAGAGTGAAAGGAGTACTTGAATCATGTAAACAGGTCTTGGGGGTATCTTTCTTGCATCTCAGCACTCCTTCCCCAATGGATATTCAACTGTCGATCTTCAATTGCAACTTATGGATGCAATCTCCCTCGATCTCAACTTGAGAATTCTCTATATTAAAATGCAACAGGCTCTCCTCATAAGACAAGTTCTCATCAAGCAGAAATGAATCTCCAACGGAAGATTAGTTTCCATCCCCAGGTACCTTTTTCACCATGGACACATGAAATACCGGGTGCACTCCCTGCCGGTACTGGAGGCCAAGGCTATTATAAGCCACCTCCCCTAATCGCCAGGACTTCAAATGTGACCAATATACCTTGGGTTAGCTTACATCTTTTACCAAAACCGATCACCCCTTGTTCATGGGTGAAACCTCCTTACAGCAAAATTGCTCACCTCATGAACTCCACTCCTAAACCTTCCGATCTGCATCTTCCTTTTGCCTACTTTGAGCCACTTAAAAAGCCTTTTCTTGAATAGATTTCCACCTTCTCCAAGAATCCCTTTCAAAAGTTCAATACCCCAGGTGTAACCTCGAATGCATCAAAACCAACCAATGGGAGACCTACATCTCCTCCCATAAAATGCTTCGAAAGGAGCCATATCATATACTTGAGTGATAGAGTATTATTGTATGAAAAACTCCGCTAAGGTAAGAAGTTATCCCAATGACCACCCGAATTCTATCACACATGCTCGAAGCATATCTTCCAATACTTTGATCATTCGCTCCGACTGTCCATCGTTCTGCGGTGCAATGCCAGTACTAAGGTCCAAACCTATACCTATTCCGCGTGCAATCGTTCTCCAAAACTAGAAGTAAACATGCGTACCCTCTATCTGATATGATGGACAGTGGAACTCCATGCAATTCGAACAATTTCCGAGATGTAGAGTCTGGCTACTTCTTCTGAATTGTAAGTCACTTAACCGGAATGAAATGAGCCGACTTAGTTTAATCTGTCCACAATTTCCCCAAATAGAATCAAATCCTGGCCCAATGTCTTTGGAAGACCAACCACGAAGTCCATTGCAATTCTCTCCACTTCCATTCTGGATTGGAATTCTCTGAAGTGTTCCTCCGGGCCTCTGGTGTTCATAATTTACTTGTTGACAATTGGACATTTCCGGCAACAAACTCCAACAATGTCGTGCTTCATTCTACTCCACAAAAATTGGTGCCCTAGGGTCACGGACATCTTGGTTGCCCCAGGATGTATAGAATATCCAGAACTATAGCCTATGTACGAATAGGGTGGATCCACATCATCAAACACAGGCACCCATACCTCCCTTAATTATAATAAAAACACCTTCTCTCCATTATTTGCTTCTTTAGCCTCTCCTCGAAACACCATATCCCGAATCGGCTTGTTTCTCACAGAAACTTTCCCCTTGATCTTGTCAAGAAAAGAAGATCTCGCCTCCACACTAGCCAACAATCCTCACTTTCAGTTACTTTTAAATCATAAAGTCATAGCCATTAGTCTGAACCCTCTCTAGCCAATGGGGATCTGAAAAACTTGTAAGTGGTGCTAAAATACCCATGCTCCCTGCTTTTCTACTAGGCGTCTGCCACAACATTAGGCTTTCCCGGGTGATACAAGATGGGAACATCATAATCCCCTTAAGAGTCCACCACCTCCTCTGTTTCAAATTAAAATCTCTCTGACGTTAAAAGATACTGTAGGCTAAGATGATCCGTATAGACTTCACACTTAAACCCCTATAGAGATAGTTCCTCCATGCTGTTTAAGGCACAAACCACCACCGCAGCCAACTCTAAATCGTGGGTTCGGATAATTACGTTCATGCACCTTTATTGCCTCGACGCATCAAGCAAGTACATTTTTCTCTTGCATTAGCACGCACCAAACAAGAATAGGAGGCATCACAATAAACAAGGAAGTTCTTACCCTCCACTGGCAAGGTAAGGATAGGATAGTGCGGTAGTCAGCAAGAGTCTGATTTATGAAAGCTTTCCTCACATTCATCAGACCATACAAATGGAACATTCTTCTTAGTCAAGTTCGTCAATGGGAAGCAAGAGAAGAGAATCCTGACACAATCGACGGTAGTTCGTAACTGGTCACAACCAACAAGCTTCTTATGTCTGGGGAAACATTAGTGGTCTTACCAAATTATTCCACTACTTCGATCTTAGAAGATCACCATCATCCACATTAGAAACCACGTGCCCCAAGAAGGACATTGAATCTAGCCAAAACTAACACTGAGAATTGGCATAAAGCTTTTTCTCCCCTTAACATTCTACACAATTCTTCAAATGCTCCCCATGTTCCCTCTTTACTCTTGGAGTATATCAGTATATCATCATAAATACGATTCACAAAGAGATCCCAGATATGGACTGAAAAATCCCGTTTATCAAGCTCATTGAAAGAAGCAGGGGCATTTCTTTAGTCCAAAGGACTTACCAAGAATTCATAATGGGCCCCATACCTGGTCGAAAGGCGTCATGGGCACATTCTGCTGCCTGTATTTCACTTGATGTAACCAGACCTCAAGTCAATCTTAGAGAGACAACAGCACCTTTGAAATGATCGAACAAATCATCAATGGAGGAAGAGGATACCTGTTTCTTAACAGTTACTTTATTAGTTGCAGATAACTCTATGGCACATCCGAAGACTCCCATCATTTCTTCTTACAAAAAAAACAAACACAGGAGCACCCCAAGGGGATGCACTGTTCTAATGAAGCCTTTGCTCAACACCTCTTGAAAGGTGAGCCTTTAACTCCCTTAAATCAGCTGGGAAGGCATTCTAATAAGGGGGATAGAAATGGGGCGAAAGTACAACCCAGTTCAAGGATCGATGCAGAAGTCAATATTTCTATCCCCCCCCCAGCGTGCGCATACCAGGACAGCGCCTCCTGAAGGAAACAACATCTAAAAAACTCCCCCGCGGACGATCGTCAACCGAATACAACATTGAAGGTAATTGGGTTCAGACCTCTCAGTATCCAACTCCCCCCGGAGGCCCCCCCCCCTGTGACAAGAAAGCTAACCACCCTACTAAACCATTCCGTCTTAGCATGGAGACAAGAAAGGCCCCCCAGACGATACGAACCGGATTGGAAGTGTAGTCACCCTCCCACACTAACGGATCTGTCCCAGGCTTGGCTACGTCACAGTTTTAGCATTACAATCCAAGATTGCAAAATTTGGGAGAAAGCAAGTCATACCCGAATTACATCAAAGCAACCATTTCGAAGATAGATAACAAGTCTACATGAGGTATTGTCCCCAAAAAAAGGTCACCAGAGCAAGAACTATTACCTTTTCAAAATATCCACAGGATTCACCCCCACCGGAGTTAGTAAGTAGAAAGACGAATAAGGCATGTAAAAGCAATTACAATGTAAAATTAAGACCATTAGCAATGCGGAAATACATATAAAATGTCGAGCCAGGGTCAAATAGTGCAGGAAGCCAAACCAATCACAAACCAAAACGATTACCGGTGATAACAGCATCGATTTGCCTCAGCTTCAGGAGCGCCCAGGGACAAGCTGTAGCAAAGGGCCCCTCTCACCTGTCATGCCCGTTTGACCCTAACCGTTGTGCTGTAGCCGGCTCCAATGAATTTGCCCGGTCTACCGGGCCGTTTTGGTGACCACCTTAACCTCGGTCACGTGTTCTCCGGAAAACATGGCCTCTACAATGACCACCTCTTACCTCTAGCTATTGGGGGTCTAAACTTGTTTTGGGGACAAATTATCCTAATAGGTCCAGTCTCCCCACATCCCAAACACTCCGGAGTCAAGGGCATAGGCTTCAGAGAAGGGTTGACCCGTCTGAGGTGGACCCCCCCCAACTACAGTCTGTAGTGAAGACTGAATTGGTCGGACTAAGTAACCTCTGAACCCTGTTCTCTAGAGTAAGAACATAAAAACGCACCTCCCTTTCGAAAAATTTTTGAGTGTCGATGCCATGGTGAAGTCATATGGGACTCACTCTCTTTCTTCCACTTCGATCACGGGGAAGTCTACCACTTATTGAAAGGATATTTTGCGTAGCGCTACTGAAAGGGCCGAAATCCGCAATTCTGCACTCAAACCCCTTCCAAAACGGCGAATCCGACTTTGTGGACTGAAACAAAGTTGAGTGTCATACCGGATAATGCCAGAAACTTAGCCTCATATGCAGTAACCGACATCCTACCTTTGTTCTAGGATAAAGAACTATATCTTTTCCCTATACCTCAAAGTCCGGGGGGGGATATACTTCTCCATAAACAAGCTACGAGAAGATGCACCAAATTCATAGGTGGTTTGCCTCTGTGGTTTTGACACTCACATGTGACCGACCCATATTTTGGCGTTCCCTTGAAAATGATTAAGTCACAAACCAACACCAAACCGTTCTACTTTACACATCTTGTGTTAGTAGTCCTAATGACAGTCAACCAGAAAATATAGCATCCTCAGATTTCAGCACCCTTGAGACTGGAGGTTTCAAATTCAAGAACTTACTGAAAAGTTCATGCTGTTCATGTTCATTATCGGCCCTGTGGTCAGACGAGTGAAGGGGGAAACGTGGCCTATTTCCATGAGGCATCCATGCGGGGGAATAGTAGCTGCATGTTGTACTACGGAAACCGGAGGGGTTGGTTGCAGAAAACTGGAGGAGTCGGCCCTGATCAGATTAACCCACTAAGATAAGCAAGAAACCTGATTGCTCATTTCTGGTAGGGTTGGAGGTGGAAATTCCTCATTCTGCAACTTGTTCGTCTCCCCATCCCGCCCTCTCTGTACCATTTCCTCAGTTGGTGAGGAGTACGCCCTAGTACTAGATGGGCTAGGTGCTCGTCCTCTTCTTCTAGAGGACGTCCTCCCACGACCCTCTTCCAGGCCTATTGTCAATACCCTCTTCGAGCTTTACAACCCCCAGTGGCGTGGCTCAGGACGCACCCTGTTTCTGCCGGGTGCTGGTGTTGGCGTAGTGTGGCTCTAGTTCTAACCATCTGCGGAAATAGAGTGAGATGGGTCAGATTACCAATCGTATCACTAGATACCAATTGGATCCAAGTAATAGCACGAAAAGAAGAAAGAATGGATTTTTCCTCCTAAAGTCTTATAGCCTCTCAAAGAAAGTAAAGGCGTCCCCTACGTTTCCTTAAGACTCTTATTTAGAACTGTTCGTGTGTGATGATGGACAAACGAACCTAATGCTCTGATACCAAGTGTGTACGACCCAAAACGTGGTCGCGACTGGACACAACACTTCCTACTATGTGGCCAACCAACCAATCTAAAACCTGGACATTTCAACTATAATATCAACAGAAGTTAATGCGGAAGCCTTAAAACTCATTAATAAAAACCAATTCAATAAAAACTTCTAAAATTAAACATCTATTATTCCCAAAATTCTGGAAGTACTCACCCACAAGAACATCTATGATCAAAATTACTAAACTAAGAGTATCTAAGAAGCTAAAATAACAAAATCTAGTCTATGCCGAAACTTCAAGGCATCAGACATGAGGAAGAAAGATCCAGTCCATAGCTCAGAAGCATTAGCTCACCCTGAAAATCCGTGTAATGCGACTGGCTAGAGTTGGGGTTGAGTTGAAGACGACGGTATATTGCGCCAATCCAAATATAACAAAAAAAGAAACATACAAGTAGGGGTCAGTACAAAACACGAGTACTGAGTAGGTGGTATCATCGGCCAACTCAAATGAAAAACACAGTATATATCAAATAATATCATAAACACACTACAATTACTCAACATGTAGAAAACAACAAGTTCTATACTCATTTAATAAAAACACCACCAAGTTCACCCATGAGGACTCAAGCCTCTTGTGTCGGTACGTGACATTCCGATCCCCCTAATTTAAGTGTCGTCGTGACACCCGTTCCCCTAATCTACGTATGTTGGTTTGTGACAACCCGATTTCCCTAATCTAGTGTCGGTTCGTGAAACCCTATCCTAATTATACGTGTCGGTTCGTGGACACCGATCCCCCTAATCTACGTGTGGGTTCGTGACAACCCCGATCCCTTAATTATAAGTGTCGGTAGTGACAACCCGATCCCCTAATATCATCACTTTAGTTAATCACAGCCTTCTTTTCTACCCAAGGCATCATCCAATTCCCCATTAAAAAGGTTAGATTCGGATTTCTTTCAAGATTAAGAATCAAAGCTTCATCATGCTTATTTTATCTCAATTTTATAATCACATTTCATACAAAGATACCAATTAAGCATATAGAAGTGTTTACAATACTACCCATACAATCCATTCACTATTAAGAGTTTACTATGAATAGTTATGAAACATAAACCTACCTCCACCGAAGGGATTATGATCAAGCAAGCCAATTCCCCAAAGCTGTGTTCCTCTTCGTTTCTACCTTTCTCGTCGATGTATCTTCTCTCTTTGTTCTTTCTAATTTCTTATTCAAAAAAACCTCTTTCTTTTACCCTAATTAGAATATAATTAAGAGTATAAAAGATAGCCAATAAAACCACTAATAACTTTGAGGTTACCTCTTTCAACACCAAGTAATAGAATTATTAACATTTAACCATAATTTATAATTAAAGCAGGAAATGTCCAAAACGCCCCTTAAATTATTACACAATCGACCCAGCTGGATTACGCAGCCGTGAGGGCCCACTCGCGCATGCCAAACGGGTCCATCCTGCTGCCCCGTCACAGAGGTCAGAGACTGAATTCACTGAATGGCCTGGTGTGACGGTCCGTCGTGCCCACGAAGTTTCCGTCCTTCCATTCCGATTCTCGTGACCGTTCGAGAGTCGATCTCAGTACCAAAAATTCTTAATTCTAACGTTTTGGAATGACCCTCACAAGACGGTTCCGCTCGTGCAATGACGGTTCGTCGTGGGGTCCGTCGCACGTGGCCAGTTTTTCCACAAAATAAAATCTAGCTGCTCAAAACGACCTCTAAACGGGTTGTTACAAGCGGTCCGCTTGCTGCTGACAACGTGAGATAATACGTATGATACCATCATTTTAGGGCTCTACTGATGGTTGTCGGTTAGAGTATATCCCACAGAAATTATATTACTTTCATATTTAAGTAAAAATGAGTTTATTATTGTTTTATCTTTGAGGAAACCTAAGTGTTTACACTGTTATAAGTTTTCCTATATTACATTATGTCTTTACTTATTCATATTTGCGTTATGACCTTCTTGAGTGAGCAGGGCCAAGGTAAGTTCATTTTTACCTCCTTCAATCCCTTCTAGGTTGTGTTTAGAATTTAAAGCACATACTAGTACCACTATAAGTACTGATGCCAGTTGGCCTGCATCGTCTTATAATGCACACGCGGGTAATCACGATTAGCACGCAGAGCATCGTTGATCCAGTTTGAGCTCCAGAGTGAGTGGCGAGCCTCTTTGCATTCCGAAGGATCTTTTTATTGCTTTCTAGTTAGTTCAATAGAATGTGTGGGGTTTGTCCCAACATTCATCTGAGTCAGTTTATAGGCTTTACAGACAGATAGTCAGTTAGAACGTTCAGTTTGATGTCTCTTTTATCCTACATTTCATATGCTCTAACTTTGAGACTCAAGTGCCATTTTGGCTAGACTCTTACATTTTGAGTATTTTCCTTTGAAGATGTTCATTACTATTATATTAAGTTATGTTAAGTCTTCCACTGAGTTAAGTAAGCTAGCCCAAGGGTTCGCTCGAGGCCACTAATGGTCAGTGAGTGTCAATCCCGCCCAGGGTGTAATCTCAGGGAATGACAATAATATTTTGGCGTGCACCACGACTCAACCCCCATATCTGTGTCAAGAATACCACACCATCATTGTACCAAAGCAACAATCCTTCTGATCGAGATTCTTCCTTCATAATTTACCTGTTTTAATTCCATATTTGACCATAGAGGAATGCCTTGGGTAATCCCAAACTTCCGAAGGACTCTTAGAGGTGTATAAGGCTGGAAGCCTTCCAACCCAATCAACTCAATGAAATAGACGTGGTTGGTTCTTAACAAAGCGTAGACATGAACCAATTGTAGTCGCTACTGAATACGATTCTCTGTGAGAAGGGACAGGAAAACGCGCCAACCATCTTCATTAATTTGGGGAATACCACATGCTCAATCTCGTCGCATAACTTCTATTTTTTTTATGTAAGTCTGCTTCGGTGTCATTTTCTGCTTGTCTTTGATAGAAGTGTTCCAACACCCATATTTGTAGCAATAGGTTACTTCCCTTAAAGTGGTCATATCCTCCAAAGGAGAGAGATAATGATAAAAATATTTCTACCAAGATCACGGGTATGATGGTCACTCTAACAGGTCCTCTAAATATGAAGATGACCATAGGAAGTAGGTTGATGTCGACACAACCTTTTTCTTTGGGAAGATCATAAGGCTTAAAAAGGCAACCGTGAAAACAATAGCTTTGTGTATTTCCCAACCAACCGTAGAGATAAAGAATTATTGTTGGAACTTATCATAGATATCTCAGAGGCTGAACCTTTTAAATAGATAATCCATTTTGACTCATACCTCGTCAACTCTTTGCATACATGGGCCTACCGTAAAATCCAAAGACTAGAGAAAATTGATTCCTGATGTAGTATGTGGGGCCAAGGGTGCTTTGCCGACCAACGGTAAATCAGAAATTTGACTTATCTCTTTCAGTGATGGTGTGATTTCAAAATAAGTGAATTAGAAAGTCATTGTTGGTGGTTGCCAGAATTCAAACATTAGAGTAATTAGTGACTTGTTTGCCTCCACATTAAGTTGATCAGTTAATCACCCATAGTGTGGCATAATCTCATTTTCTTATGTTATTCGGATATTTCTCCACTACTCTTTCAAAGTTTGGGGGATACATAAACATCAAAAAACTGAATTACCAAACCGAATCAAAGAATTTTGATTTTTGGTTCGGTATTCCGTATAAGTTTTTTTATTTTTTGGTATTTCAGTTTGGTTTTCGGTATGTAATATTTATGTTATTTGGTGTTTTGATTTACTGAAGTATTTTACAATTAAATTTAAAATCAAAATTAAATAAGGTCAAAAGAGTGTACAAGATCAATAACTTTTGTGAGTCTTTTCAAACTTTTGCATTTTCCTATTTTCTTTACACTTCACTTTTCTCTCTTTTCCAATTTTGAGTTTTGACAAGCAGCAGCCGACGACTAGTGTTGAGCAGCAGCTGTCGACACTCACCATTTCCAATCGACTAGCAGCACGCACAATAGCAGCAGCCGGTCCCTGTAGACGAGCAACACGCACAGCAACAGCGAGTCTGTGATCACTTTTCGTGTTTCGCAAACAACTGACGACCACATTAGGTATAATAAAATTACAGTGTTCTAAAAATTTCACTAAACAATCCAATAAAAATATCTGAACTAACAAAAATCAAACCAAATCGAATTGAACCGAATTATTTTGGTTTGGTGTTCGATACACATGATACAAGTAGCAAAAACCAAAGAAATTAAAAACAAATAAATCGAACTGAAATATCGAATACCCAGTTCTATACCTCAGTCATCATCCTGCTATTAGGAAGGTTTTGGTTGATTTGCATATGAAAGAAAGGTAAAAAGGTATGATGGGTTTATTTTCTCCAAAAAATTTGTTAAGTGTTTTTGTTTGGATAATTTATATTAATTTCACATAAAGTGTAAGTTGTCAAGTTTTATATAAGGAAAACTTTTGACATTTATATTGCTTGGCCTGATGTTTATGCAAAACATCGCCATTCTATAGTAGGCTTTTTTCTCTAAAGATTTGAGCGTTGCGAACTGAGTAATGCGAGAAGGGCACTATCTTAATGGCACCAAATTCGAAACAAGGAATCCAAAAGAGAATTTTAAAATAGTGACAGGAAAACCCCTTGGTGTAAAAATGTATTTGTGTTGTGGCATGACCAAAAGTTTCGATAAAAATAAAAAGTTCAAATGACAGTGTAGTAAAGCAGTAAGAAGTAGTGTTTTAAACAAATAAGGAACACAAGTTTGATTGCGACCTTTCAATTAAAGCGGTGAATCATTTCAACAAAGTAAACAAGCAGAAATAAAAAAAGTAATGACAAGTATTATTACTAAATTAAGTTTTCTAAAGTTAATATCTAAATAAGCCCCCAACAGAGTCGCCAAATTGTCACACCCTTTTTTCAAACCGGTTGAAACAATTCACAACATAATATGACTGCCACTCTATTTTTTGAAAAAAATATTTCTATGTTAGAGTTGCCACCTAAAATTTTGAGAAAAATATTAGGAAACAATTTTTAAATATGTCAATCTAAACTCTGTTTTTATTTGCGAAACTAGTGAGATTTTGAGTAAGGATTTTGATTAATCGAGGAGAAGGTATTAAGCATCCCTCAGAGTCTATAAGAAAATAGTCCTTAAACTCAATTTAGGGAAAATATTATTAGGAAAACTTGTTTATTATTTGCTTTAAAATCAATGGTAAGTAAATTTTATTAGTTTAAGAAAAAGAAGTAAAATAGAAAGTACAACATATATATGTCTTTTAAATAAAATTAATAGTAGTGTGTTTATCATATTGTAAAAATAAATGAATAAATTAAAAAATGTATGATAACTTTACATATTTAAAAATGGTCTTCCTAATATTTTCCTTAAAATGTAGGTGGCGAGTCTAAAACACAACATTTTTTTTCAAAAATTGGAGTGTAAGACATATTATGTTGTGAACTGTTTCGCTAGTTCGAAATAGGTTTGCGACACTGTTAAGTTTTCTTTTGAGAGGGGGGTTAAATATTTTCTCAAAGGAAAACAAAGTTATTTGATTTTAATTGATAAAATGAGACTTAGAAAAAAAAACTATCTTTATTAGTTAAGGTGATTTAAAAGAAAGAAAAGATGAATCGGACTCGTTAAAAATAATGGAATATTAATGATGTGTATAAAAAGAAAATTTAAAATATAGTTACTTGGAAAAAGGTTTTGTTATTACGTTATGTCCACGACCCAAACCGCAAGAAAAGGCCGCGACTGGCACCACATTTACCCTCCTATGTGACGCGAACCAAACCAATACTTAAACCCTTATCATTTCAATTAATAACAACATAAGACAATGCGGAAGACTTAAAACTTAAATAAAAGACCAATTCAATACTTATAAAATTCACACATTATTAAGTCCCACCAAAAATCTGGAAGTCATCACCACAAGACATCTATGATCAATTACTAAAATAATAAGAGTATTCTAAGAAGCTAAAACAAATAAAAGCTAGTCTATGCGAAGCTTCAAGGCCACTCAAGAATGCGGAAGGGGATCCAGTCCAAAGTAGAAGATTAGCTCACCCCTGAGACCGTGTGACGAAAGACTAAAAAGACTGGCTTGACTATGTTGAGTCGAAGATGGACGGCACGTTGTTGCACTCCACAAATAAACAAAAGGAAACATAAAAGTAGGGGGTCAGTACAAACCACGAAGACTGAGTAGGTATCATTCGGCCAAACTCAAAATCAGAAAAAAATATATCTCATGATAAGATCATAAAATCACAAACTAATTTCTTAACATGTGATAGCACAATGTACAAAACATTCATTTAATATAAACGATCATAATCTATGAGGACTCAAGCCCTACCCATAACCATATCGTGTGGGAATACATGTTCTTAGATTGAGATATTAGTATCTTTCCAAGATTCATTATCTATCATCATTGTGTCGGTACATGACACTCCGATCCCCTACTACTATGTTCGGACACGTGACCACTCCGATCCCCTACTACTATGGTCGGAACGTGCACTCCGATTCCCCTAATTCAAATGTGTCGGTAACGTTACCTCCGATACCCACATCTAAGTGTCGGTTCGTGACACCCGTCACACTTAATTCTTATGTGTCGGTACGTGGACACACTCCGATCCCCTACATCTACGTGTCGGTTCGTGACCACCCGTCCCACTAATTCTATGTGTCGGTAGGTGACACTCCGATACCTACATCTATTTGGCGGTTGTACACCCGTCCCAATAATTATATGTGTCGGTACGTGACACTATGATCCCCCTAATATACATTATATTAATCATCAAGCCGTCGTTATACCAACGGCGTCAATAATATCATACTTAGTTCATCAATACGTCTTTTATACCAAGGCACTCATCATAACAAAGCGGATTAGGTGTCTATCAAGATTTGGGCTTCAAGAGAGGCATCAGCTTGTTTCATCCACAATCTTAATATAAATCCATCATGCATTACACACAATAAGCATTAAACAAGATCTATATAACTACCCAACACATATCATTCGCTATTAAGAGTTTAATACGAATAGTGCTAAAAGAAAAACCATAACCTACCCCACCGAAGAATCGTGATCAAGCAAGAAATTCCTCAATTCTGTTGTCCTTCGCTTCCTCTCTATCTCTCTCGTTCCTCCTCTCTTTTTCTTTCTGTCTTTGTTCTTTCTATTTTTCTTATTCAAACCCTCTTTCTTTACCCTAATTATTAGTAATTAAGAAGAAAGATGGAAATAATAACCCACTATTACTTAAGGTTACCTCTTTTAACCCCAAGTAATTAGACTTATAACATTAACCAGCCTCTAATATAATAAAGCAGGGAATAGTCAAAAAACGTCCCTTAAACCGTGTAAGAAATCAGACCCGAAACGGATTACGTAGCCGTGCGGGCCGTCTGGCCTATGACGGTCCGTCCTGCTGTACGTCGATGCACAAAGAGAATTGTTTTTAAGGGGATGGCCTGTGTGACGGGCCGTCGAGACTGCAAGGCCGTCCTGCCACTCCGTTCACGACGTTCAGAGAGAGAGGTCGATTGTTCGTAACCAATTTCATGATTTTCTAAGTGTTTTGAAACGACACCTCACGACGGTCCGTCGTGCCCTTGACGGTCAGTGCGTGGACTCCGTCACCTCTGCCAGTTTTCCAGAATAAAAATAGGTTGCTCAAAACGGACTAAACAGGTGTTAAAGTTTAAAAAAACCTTACTTAGTATCAAGTGTTATTTGGAGACCAAAATATCTGAGGTAGATGTATTTTTGGACTAAATTACTAATATCAATGGTATTTCTAGACCAACTTATTCACTCAGGACATTTTAATTCAATTTCACATAATTTAAGAATAATTTTTACTCTGTTTTAAAATATCACGTCCCAAAAAATGGACGTGATGACAATTATCATTTCCTATCAAGACAAGTCATTCACAACCCAAAGAGAACAAAAGAAATAAACAAAAAAACAGAGGCAGAAAACTTATTCATATTAAACAATATCCAAAAAAACCTAGTTGTCATGTGTACAAGCCACTATATATATACAGTGCGAAATTTAGAAATAAGTACAAGTCTCAGTCTTTATTTCTTAGGAATAAAGTACAAAGAAAAGGAAAAGAATGATCTGCCAAAGTGATAAACACCTACCTCTTCAATTCCTCCAAATCATAATAAGGAGAGAGAGGTCACGCGGGTTCGGGCTCGAAATCTACACAAGTGTAGAAGTAAGGGGTGAGTACCAACAACATGCTACGCAACAAGCAACCTAATAAACATGGTATCTAGCTATAAATTGAATACCCCTTACCCTTCTACTAAACCTTCTTAAACTACAACATGCACACAAATCAGGCCAACCTAGAAAGTCTACAATATACTCACAAGACCCAATATTTACAATTTAATAGTCAGAATTAATGATAAAGCAGATCAAATAAGTCAGTCTCAAAGTCAAGTGACTTAGTAACTCACAACAAGTACATAAATCATAATTAGCAATCAAGTCACACATAAACATCAAATGAATCAAGTAACAGTAATTCATTTCTTGTTGGAACCATTTCCCATCGGTACAATATCACAAGTCATAATCATTTTCCATCGGATTTATATCAATTCATTAGCCAGGATAATTTTTCATCGACTTTATACCACTTGTTGAAAGTGACCTCAATATCACACTACTCATTGGTAAAGACCTCGGCATCATAGCACTGCTTGCAAAGACTTTCGCATCATAACACTTGCCCTCTAAAACCCTTAGCATCACAACACTCGCCGAAAAAGACCTCGCTACATAAGCCATCACATGTCTCTTCACGGTATTCAAAGTCAATGCATATAAGAAATATCACACCACATAGAAGAGATAACAATTCACACAATTCAAGTGCAGATTCATGCTTCAAGCATTACATTAATTAATCAACAAGTGTCATCATAAATCAATTCACATCATCATGTTCAACACACAATTCTTTTAATTTCAACCCCTTTTTATTCATTTAGATATATTAAGTGGACAATTTAATCCTTCGTAACTTCCCAATTTCTCCTAACACACAAGCAACAAAGAAAGTACATGAATTCTACTAGAAAACAAGGTTTAGGAAGTCACATGCCCTAAATAAATCAACAATTACTCCAAGAGTTTAGTCTTCCTCTTCTTAATCACTTTCAAAGCCACACAATCTATACTGATCAAGTATTTACAATCACTCATGGAAAACAACAATTCTCACATCAATTATATAGAATTTATGTCAGTCAATTCAAAACTCAATTTCAAAATAGATGTTTGAATTTTGAAAATAATACTTGGAAATGGTTTTTAAGACTTTAAGAATTAATTAGAGAAACCATTCCGAAAAAAGGAATCAGAACCATTTCAAAATCACCATTTTATTAATTTTCTCGGTTCTTGAAGATAATTTTGAATTTCTCATTTCAAAAGATTGATTTGAACACATAAATCTAAAAATAATAATGGGTAATATTTAGAGATAAGAATTGTTACCCAAAAGATTTTCCTCAAAAATCTGGTCCAAATAAACATCTAGATCTCCCAAAACTAAAAAGTGATTAAATGGGGCTTAAACACCAAAGTGACAGGCCAAAACCCTATTTGATGTCACAAAAATGACCAGCAGTTTTCTTGGTTCGCTAAGAACACATGCATCACAAAAGTAAACTTGCATTTGCAAAAGTGAAAGTCACTTAAGAGATATATCCTTGCTTAAGTGACACGACCTTCGGATAAGAAAAATCTCCAGCACTAGAAAACACAACAAAAATTCAAAACATCGAATGAACACTTGAGATTTGTTCGGAACCCCATGCACACAAACCACATACATAAATCAATTGTACTCAACTTTCTAAACTAAATGGAACAGTCAAAATACTAATATGAGGTCTCCTTGATCTCACATCTATGAGAACCACAAGAATTTAAGTCATGCCTAAAATGGCTTAAACAAGCTCAAAACTTCACAAAAATCAACCAAGACCTCACCTAGGTCTAAAAGCATTTGTTGAATCCGACGAAATTCTTGGAAATCAGATTCAAGCATCCGAAGTCCGAATGTTGACCAAACTCAATCCAAAAGCTAAAATTCCACAATTTCACAACTTAGAACCTCAAATCCTTCAAAGTCTCGGAACAACTCTCAAGGATCAAATTTCACTTCCAAGATGGGTGAAATTGATGAAATTTTGTTTCGTCGCTCAAAATTCCAAAAGACAAAATAAACCCCTTTCTTAACAACGTAGATTTTCAAACTTAAAACTAATCAAAATTCTCAATGTTAAGCTCCTCGACCATAACCATAAGATCCTTAGGGTTGATTTCTTACACCCAAATGTTGTCATAGAAGCATGAACTGGTCCACAACGCTTAGAGGATTCACTACCTCAATGTGAAACCTTGCCTTCAAACGAGGCACCAGAAAACTAACAAAAAAAATGTTCCTCTTGGTCTCTACAAACTCCTCTAAAAGCATCAATTCTGCTTCCTTGGCGCTACTCACACTGGACCAAATGAAGTCCCCCTCTTTTGTTGCTTATAACACATACAAGCTGGTAAAAAAGTCATTTCTCTCACGAAACTACGAACTCTCTTTACCTCATCGGGAATAATAGTCGTAGCATGTCTTGTAAGTTTATAAAAATTGGCCTTATACTCAGTCACAAACATACTTCCCTAGGTCAATATCTCAAACCTTAATCGACTCTACATGGAATAAAGTGATCTTGGAAAGAACTGGTAAACACATCCAAATCAACTAGAGGACACCTATGTAGCCCAAACCTTCAAAAAAGTCCTCCACCACTCTATTTCATGTCCATGGATATGAAGAGAAACAAAACAAACACCACGAGCATCCATCATACCCACTGTATCAAGCATCTAATAAAACAAAGTCAACTGGTGTAAGAACCACTCGTGGCTCACCCACCTGATCCTGAATACCCAAAGTCTTCGCTCCTAACCTAGTCTGAGAACCCTATGGTGTACCAGTCGCACTACCCTAAGAGAAAATCTCCATCAAGCCAAGCATTCTCTATAAATTCAACATGTGCTTACATGAAGCCTCTCTACCTCTTCCTCTAGCTGGTGCCTCTCCACGGGCATGACCTCTGGACGATGATCTTCATGAGAACGACCTCAAGCTCTGGTCGTAACTCTACCCGTAGCTGGGATCTCAACAAAATTCTCGGGGACTTCCTCCCCTCTACCACTAGAAAATTAAGCTTTGGTCCTAGATACCTCCCTAAATAACACGCAGTAACTTAGAACTAGCGAAGGTAACCACGCTTGATAAGAAAGGATGAAATAAAAGAAGTTCCCTAACAATCTTTGTAGCCTCTTGAAGATAAATAGTGACGTCTTTGTATCTATCCTAAAGACTTTACTTATACTTAACTTGTACACACATGACACCTATGAACCTGGCTCATATATTATTTATCACGACCCAAAAATGGACGGAATTACACTTGTCTTTCCCACCAAGACAAGTCAGCCTCAACCTAAAGAACAATGAAAGAAATGCAGAAAATATACAGCAAGAAAAAGACAATGGCAGAAAACTTATACATTCTAAATAATACCCCAAAACCTGATTGTCATGTTTACAAGCTACTGGATAGAGAAAGTGCAGAAATTAGAAATAAGTCAAATTCTCAAGTCTTTGTTTCTCAAATAGAATAAAGTATAAAGAAAAGGAATATGAGGGCTCAATAGAGTGACAAGCATCTACCTCTTCGGCTTGAAACTTACAAAGGTGTATAAGCAAGGGATAACTACCATCAACAAGGTACTCAACCCTCAACCTAATAAACCAGGTATCTATCTAGAAACCACATATCCCATACACTCCAACCAACATCCTCAAACTACAACCTACAAAAAAAGTTAGCTCAACCTAGAAATTTAACAATAAATGGCCCAAAAGTCCCAATATTCATAGCTTAATAGTTACAATCAATAATCAAATGAATCAAGTAACTCAATCTTAAAGTCAAGTAGCTTAGTCACTCGCAAAAGTACATAAATTAAAATTAACACTCAATACACGCACAAGCATCAAATTCATCAAGTCACATTAATCAATCTCTTGTCAGAACTATTTCCATTGGCATAATATCACTAGTCGGAACCATTTCCCATCGAGTTTATATCAATTCATTAGCCAAAACTATTTTTCATTGGATTTGTACCACTTGTTGGAAATAACCTCGGTATCCAACACTCGTCGGCAGAGATCTTGACATCAAGCACTCACGACAAAAGCCTCGGCATTATAACACTCACCGGCAAAGACCTCGGCTTCATAATTTATCACATGTCTCATCACGTTGTTTAAACTCAATGCACATAATAATATCAAACCATATGAAAGAGACAACGATTCACAAAATTCAAGTCCATAGTCATGCTTCAAAGATTTCATCAATCAATCAACAAGGGTCACGCTAAAGATTTTCACATCATCATGTTGAACACATAGACTTTTTCATTGAAGCCATTTTTAATCATTTAGATGTATGAAGTGGACAATTTTACCCTTCATCTCACCCCTATTTCTCCCAACCACAAGCAACGAAAGATGTACACAAATTCTACTAGAAAACTAGGTTTGGATAGTCACTTGCCTTAAATCAATTAACTATTACTCCACGAGTTGACTCTTTCCCTTCCAATTCACTTTCAAATCCACACAGATTTTAATTATCAAATATTTACAATTACTCATTGAAAACGACAATTCTCACATCAATTATATAGAGAAATGGACCAATCAACTCAATATCCAATTTCCAAAATAGAGGTTTGAATCCAAAAAAATAAAATAATTGAAAATGGTATTTAAGGCATTAGGAACTCGAGAAAACTATTTAGCAAAAGTGATCAAAACAACTTCAAAATTACCATTCTACTAATTTCTTGGGTTCTTGCAAGACAAACCCAAATTTCTCATTTCAAAAGATTAATTTAAACACATAAATCTATATATAATAATGCGTAATTGAATATATAGAGATAATAATCGCTACCCAAAATTTCTTCCTCAAAAATTTTGTCCAAATCATCACCCTAAAGCTCCCAAAACTCAAAAATTGTGAAATGGGGGCTTAAACCCTGATGTGGCAGGCCAAAAACTATTTAATGTAACGAAAGCAACAAGTGAAACCTCCTAAAAATGCGGGTGTCGCAAAATTAAAGGTCGTTTAAGCGACAGGACCTTTGCAAAAAGCAAGGACTGTTGCACTACAAAATACAACAAAAATTCAAAGCATCAAAATGATCTTTGAGATTCGTTCGAAATGTCGTACATCCTAGTCACAAATGCAAATCAATTATACTTGTCATTTTGGACTCACAGAAACTTTTAAAACACGAGTTCTAGCTCTCTTTTATCGATATCCGTGAAAATCTCAAGAAACTAACTCACACCTAAAAAGATTAAAACAAGCTCGGGACCTCTAAAAAATCAACCAAGACTTCACCTAAGCTTAAAATGGTCCTCAACTCTTGGAATTCCGAGCATTAGAACTCCAAATGTTAATCAAAGTCATCTCAAAAGCTAAATTTTACAATGACTTAGGACCTCGAATCCTCAAAACATTCAAAATCATAAATCGACAACTTTAACAGATCATATTTCACATTGCAGGACTGATAGAATCAATTAAAATTTATTCTGACTCTCACAACTCCAAAATACATTGAATATCACTTTCTTAATAACTTAGCCTTCCAAATTCGAAACTTATCAAAATTCTAAACTTTTAAGTCAATGTTCAAAACCAACTTTTCAATACCCAATCATAGAACATTCAGGGTCAATATGAGAGTATAAAAAGGTCAATTCATAAAACTTTTCAAAAATTACCAGCCGGTTTCATTACTGGAAAATTGTAAAATGAAATTTTAGAAAATAAAACAAAGACCAACTTGGTGATGCAGTTAGAAAAAATAGTATACATGAATTGACCTTTATAAAAGTTGATCATTGACATTTGATGCATCTCCGTACTAGTTAAAATAGCATTGGATGTGTACGAGTCTAATAATATTGATTTTTTGAAAATTTTTCTAAAATATAAAATCATTTAACTTTTATAAAAATATAGGTAAAATTACATTACAAATATTTAGCGCAAAAATCAATCTAGTATACAAAATTATACATATGATATACAATAATATACAAAACAATTTATTCTTACAAAAATATTTTAAAGTGTGATACACTTATATAGACTCAATATACAACATTATATAAAATTGTAAAAGACAATATGCACTCTTATACAATAATATACAATATAATACTTTATCATTAGAAAAATGAACTTTGTCTTCTCCTTAAATCTAAGCATCAGAGTTATCCAAAAATACCTAAAAAGCTACATGAGATCATTCAAAATTTCATATTTAGGTTCTTCAACATGTAGTTGATTTTTTGCGACATGTTTGAAGGTACTTATATACTCTCACTTCTTGATGATTTGATTCTACTCTTATAGATTTGAATAATATCGAGGCTGAAGTTATTGATTAAGATCAGATTGTCTTATTACTTATTTTCTTATCCCAATCATTGAAGAATGTTACATATACTATGTTCTATGGAAAAGGATAGTATCTCGTATTGGAAAATTAAAAATCTATGTCAAAATTAAAAGAACAAAAAATATTTTAGCTACTAGTAGTAGTTTTAAATGTAAAACAATGAGTGGAATTGTTCTTATCATATGTGTTCCAATAGAGATTATTTGCTTACCATATACAAATTTGTTGGAGGTGGAATTGTCTTAATGGATAACAATGTTCCCTACAAAGTTTTGATAAAGGTACAATTCGAATCAAAATGCTCGATTATTTGGTAAGAACTCTCACTAATGATACATAACTTAAAGAATCTCATCTCATTAGTCATTCTAGAATTTCTTTGGTGAAAATACACAATCGACAGTGGAGTTAGAAAAATCTCTCTAGATGCTATGATGAACATGAAAGCATGTAAAAATCTAGTAAGTTGCACACTTTATTAGGATTCATTATCACATATTTTCGATTAATTGATAGAAATTACAAATTGTGGTTTATAGGAGGGAGTCTTCCATCCTCGACAAAAGAGGTCTCTTATGTGGACATAATATCAACAATAGGGACTTTGATGAATACAATATATATTTATGAAGAAGAAAAGAGTCAATTTCAAACCTATAATAACTCATAGAACAAAAGCTACTTTAGACTAAATTCATTTAGACATTTGGATCCTTCTAGTCCCTCGTCAAAAGGTGGTACTAGGAATATGTTAACTTTCATTGAGGATTATTCAAGGAAAGTTTTGATTTATTTCCTAAAAAAAGTGATATTTTCTTAACTTTCAAATAATGAAAATTTTTAATTGAAAAGCAAACAGGAAATCATGTCAATTAATGACTTGATATTTTACAATGGTGATTTCAAGAAATTTTACAAAAATGAAGGAATCACTCGACATCATACTGTGAGGATGACGCCTATGCAAAACGGTATTGCAAAAAAGATGAATAAAACTCTTTTTGAAAGAGCTCATTGCATGATTTAAATTTTGGGTTGACTAATGCTTTTAGGCAAATGAGATTTCTAGGTATTGTTATATTACACATTTGAAAAAGGAAAATATTTGATCCATTTAATAACAATAGAGACATTTTAGAATCGAATTATTAGAGGTAGATATATTTTTGGATCAAACTATTAACGTGAAAGGTGTTTTTAGACCAACTTATTGAGTGAAGACATTTTCTTTCACTTTCACCTAATTTCAGAATATTTTTACTCTTTTCCAAAAATTGTAAAATAAAATTTTAGAAAACAAATCAAAGCCGAATTAGGCATGCAATAAGAAAAACCGGTATACAAAAATTAACCAATATCAATATTGACCTTTAACAACTGATGCATCTTTCATACTAGTTAAAATAGCCTGTGATGTGTACACGTATAATAATATTAACTTTTTTTTAAAATAAAAATTTATCTAACTTATATAAAAATATAGGTCAAAAACTTACATTACAAATATTTAGTGCAAAAAACAATCCAATATAAAACATTTTAAATATGATATACAAAAAGATATTAATTGATTTTTGTACTTAATAAATAATGTATACAACTCGAATATGCATAATGTAACGACCTGTTTAGTAGTTTTGGAGCAGATTTTATTCTGGAAAATTGGCGAGCACAATGGACCCCACGACGGACCGGTCATGGGTTACGGACGGAACGTAGAGGGGGGGTTCTCGTTAAAACACTTAGAAAATTCTGAAAGTGGATACTGAAAATGACTCTCTGAAACTTCGTGACGGAATGGGCAGGACGGACCGTCACAGGCGTGAAGACCGTCACAAGCCCTTTGGTTGAAAGCGCTCTGAACCTTGCGACGGACTGCAGGACGGGACCGTCGTAGGCACGACATCCAATCACAGGATGCGCAAATCCAAGATGGGTCGGAGTTCTGTTAATGTATTTAAGGGGTCGTTTAGGACTATTTCCTGACTTTAATTATAAAGTGGTGGGTATGTAATAAGTCTAATACTTGGGGGTTAAAAGAGGTAACCTTAAGTTATTAGTGGGGTATTAGTGCATCTTCTATACTTAAGTATATGATTATTAGGGAAGTAATAAAAGAAAGAGGGTTGAGGTTTGAATAAGCAAAAAATTTGAGCAAGAACAAAGAGAGACAGAAAGAGAGAGAATACGAAGAAATAGACAACAAGAATTGAGAAATGTTGCTTGATGATCACGAATCTCGGTGGCGGGTAGGTATGGGTTTTATGCTATTCGTAGTAAACTCTTAATAGCGAAGGATATGTGTGGGTAGTATGATATAGTCTTCTATAGCTAATTGGTGTTTGCATACATGATGTGATTCTATATATATATGAGTTTGATGAAAATAAGCTGATGAAGCTATGAATCCCAATATGAGAAAAACCTAATCTCTTGTTAGATAAGCCTGGTATAAAAGAAGCTTGATGAAACCTAAAGTAATGGATTGATGATTTGCCTTGGTAAGAGAGAAGGCTTGATGATTGATAAGATGAGATTAGGGGATGGGTCGTCCACGAACTGACACGTAGATTTAGGGGACAGGGGTGGGTACGGAAGAGAACGGAGAATTAGGGGATTGGAGTGTCAGTTCCGACCAAAAGTAAGATTTGGGGATAGGGTGTCACGAACCGACACGTTTAGGAATTAGGGGATCGGAGTGCACGTTCGACCACATTAGTAGATTTAGGCGGATCGCGGTGGCACGAACCGACACTAGAATTAGGGGAGCGGAGTGTCACGTCGACCATAGTAGTAGGGAGCGCTAGGTCACGTACGACACAGAGGAATAAAGATAATGAATCTGGAAAAGTGATAATATACTTAATTCTAAGAACAGTTTTCCCAAAGAGTATGGTGTGGAGGCTTGAGTCCTCCATAGATATGATCGGTTGGGTATTATAAATGATGTTTATACTTGTGCTATCACCTGTTAAGAATATTAGGTGATTTTATGATGTTATCTGAGGAAATGGCTTTCTATTTTGAGTTGGCGATGATGATACCTACTCAGTACTGTGGTTGTACGTGACCCCTACTTTATGTTTCTTCTTGTTTATTGTGAGCGCAGCAATCATACCGTCGTCTTTCAACTCAAACCGCAACTCTAGCCAGTCTTCATTCACGGTTTCAGGGGATACGCTTCTAGCTTGGACTGGACTCTTCTCTTCATGTCTTGATTCTGAAGTTCGGCAGGGACTAGCTTTTAGTATTTTTAGTTCGTAGAAACTCTAGATTTAAATTTGAAGTAGATGTTTCTTGTGATGAGATTCCAGATTTGGGATAAGTAGATGTGAATTTTAGGTTATTAAATGTTTGTATAATGAGTTAAGTCATCCGCATTATTTCTGTTGAATACATTGAAATGTGAAGGTTTAGCTGGTTGGTTCGCTCACAATGAAGGATAAGTGTGGGCCAGTCGCGAGTCCATAAACCGTTTGGTAGGTGATAAACTTGGTATAAGAGCATAGGTCGTTGGTCTCATCACACAGAACAGGTCCTAGTAGAGTCTAAAGAAACGTAGGGGGACGCCTTTATTTTATTGAGAGGCTATAAGACTAGGAAACTCCATTCTTCTCTTTTTTCTTTCGTGCTTTATTACTTGGATCCAATTGGTATCAGGTGATACAATTGGATCTGACCATCTTTCACTATATTTCGCAGATGGTTAGACACTAGAGCAACGACCTCTTTTGTTTGTGGGCCAACATCAATTACATCGGCAAGACAAGAGGATCTAGCCAGACGCTGAGACTGTAGTCAAAGAGGAGAATAGTATCAAGAGGTCCTTTTGCAGAAAGAGGTCGTGGGAGGACGTCCTCTAGGAGGACGAGGCGAGCCTAGCCCATCTGGATATAGGGCGGTGACTCATCCACCGATGAGGAAGTAGTGAAGAGAAGGGGAGGATGGGAGAATGCAGTGCAGAATGAGGATTTCCACCCCAACTACCCCAGAATGATCAATCAGGTTTCTGCTTATCTTAGTGGGTGTTGATCTCAGGGTCAGGCCCAGCCAGGGTTGAGACACAACACCTCCTGTTAGAAAGTACAACAGCAGCACTTATGGCTCCTCGTTAGGAGCCTCATGGACATAGGCACGTTCCACGCCTGACTACTGGGCCTATAAGGCGAATAATCAGCATGAACTTTTCAGTAGAGTCTTGAAATTGAAAACCTCCAGTCTATTCAAGGGTAGCAGAATATGAGATGCTTACGATTTTCTGGTCGACTGTCATGCAGCTACTACCACAAGATGGGTATAGTAGAAACGGTTTTTGGTTTGGTGTTGAGTTTGTGATTACCAGTTGCAAGGGAATGCCAAAATGTTGGTGGCGGCACATGTTGAGGTCAACAACAGAGGCACCACCTATGAATTGGGCTCAGTTCTCTAGCGTGTTATGGAGAAGTATATCCCCGGACTTGAGAGAAGCAAAAGGATGAGTCTTAAGGACAGAGCAAGGTAGGATGTCGATCAATGCAAGAGGCTAAGTTTCGTGCACTATCCAGTATCCACCAAACTTGTTTCATTCCACAAGAGCGGATTCGAGTTTGTGAAGGGGTGGAGATTCAAAAGTTGAGAATTTAAGATTTAATGGGAGCGGCCCACAGCGAATCTTTTCAAGAACGTTAGCTAGACTTCGTAGTAGAGTGGAAGGAAGTGAAGCCAGGAGTGATTCATCCATGGCAGCGACATCAAAGAGGTTTCCAAGGGAGTGAGTTTAATGGTTTCTTACTTATAGGACAGGGGTTCGGAGGTTACTCAGTTGTCGACCCATCATCTCACTACAGATGGTTAAGGTCGGGGGTCTCCACAAAGGAACGGTCAACACTTCTCTGAGAGAACCTATGCTTGAATCTAGAGAGTGTTGTTTTTTTATGGATGTGGGGAGACTGGAATATTAGGAGCGGAATGTCACAAACAGCGTATAGTACCCCCAATAATAGCTAGAGGTAGAGGTGTCAGTGGGGTTGTAGAGGGTCGTTCTTCTGGAGGCCGTTTGGTTGGTCGAGGTAATGGTGGTCACCCCCAAAACGGCCGGGGTTGATGGCGAAAGAAAAAGGAGCCACTACATCAACAACATGGTAGGGGCAACGTACAAACAAACGAAAGGGCCCATTGTTATGCTTCCCTGGGAGATCGGAGGGGCGACATCTCGATGCTGTTATCACAGGTCAATCTTCTGGTTTTGTGATTGCAGGGCTTCGTTATTTGTTTATCCTGGATCCACCTTTTTCGTTATGTAATCTTCCTCAATTGTAAGGTCTAAATTTCATTGTGAATTACTGATATGCCCTATGTCGGTTTTACTATGGTGGGTGAGTATGTGGAGTTGAAAAGTATATAGGGTCTTGTGGTGAACTTTGTGGGGAGCAAACACTTATCGTAGATTTTGTGATTCCTAAATGGGGGATTTTGATGTAATTTCGGTATGGACTTGGCTTTCTACGCAAATTGCGATTCTTGGAGGTAATGCTTAAATGGTGACGTTAGCCAAGCAGGGACAGATCCGGTGTAGCGTGGGAGGGTGACTACAATTCCGAATCCGGGGTACATCTCCTTTCTTCGTGACTAAGAAAATTGGTTAGTAAGGGTGTTAGGCTTTTGGCGACATCTCAGGATGACACTACCCAAGTACCTTCGATGAGTCGGTTATGGTGGTCCGCGAGGTTTATGCATGTGTTCCCTGCAGGATCTTCTGGTATGCCACCAGTATAGGGAATTGAGTCTTGGATTGACTTGACCCAGGTACTCGTCCATTATACCGCCCTTATAAAATGCCACGCCGGGTTAAGAGAGTTCAACAGCCAACTTCAAGAGGTGTGGAGCAAAGGCTCATTGAGACCAAGTGCATTCTCTTGGGGGCCACGGTGTTGAGGTGAGAGAAGAAGGATGGGGATGTTTCGGATGTGCATTAGACTCGCAGTTGAACAGTTAACCATACGAACAAGTATCCTCTTCCTCGCATTGATGATTGTCGATCATTTACAAGGGGCTGGTCTTTCCTAGATTGTAGATGACATCCGGTATCACAATTGAAAAACGGGCACACGGAGTGGTCCAAAGGACTGCTTTTAAGAACCAGGTAGTGGGCATACGAATTTGTAGTGATTATTTTGGTCTTACGAATACCCGCTGTGCGTTCATGAGTTTGATGGAACGGATTTTTAAGCCCTATTTGGATATCTTGGTGATCCACACATATTTATTGATTGATTAGACTGATATACTCAAAAAGTACGGAGGAAAGAGGAAGGAAGGAACATGAGGATCATGTGACGATGGTATTTGGAAATGTTGAGGGGAGAAAAAAAGCTTTATGCCAACGTTCTTAAGTTTGGTTTGGCTAGATGCAGTGTCCTTTCCTTGGGGCACGTGGTTCTAAGGGGGGAATGGAGTGATGGGGGGATCCTTCGAAGATCGAAGTAGTGAAGAATTGGGTAAGACTTAATAAGGTGTCCGAAATAGAAGCGTTGTCGGTTTAGCCAGTACTACGTCGATTGGCGAAGGGATTCTCTTTCTATGCCTCCCAACGGAACGGAACTTGACTAAGCAAAATGTCCATTTGTTGATGGTCGGAATGAGTGTGAGGAAAGCTTCTGAAAATTCAAGATTGTTGATACTGACACCAATCTCACCTTGCCTCGTGGAAGGTAAGAATCATGTCTATTGTTGATGCATCCTATTCGGGTTTGGGGGCAGTGCTAATGCAAGAGAAGAAGGTGATGCCTTGAGCTTCAAGACAATTAAAGGTGATCATGAACGTAACTACGCCAACTCCTGATTTGGAATTGGCGCGGTAGGTTTGCATCAAGCCTAATGGAGACACCTCTTATATGGGTTAAGTGGGAGGTCTATACGGATCATCGATCAGTCTGTACAGTATGTCTTTACTCAGAGAGATTTGTAATGTGAGACAGAGGGAGAGGAGTGGAACGACTGAAGGACAGACATCACTATTTTGGTATCTTTTTCTTTTTATCCGGGGGGGAAGGCGAATGTGTATCGGATGCTAAGAGAAGGCGGGAAGATGGGAAGTTAGCTCCCTGCAAGATTTTAGACGCCCAATTGGCAGAGAAGTTCAGATTCTGGCTAACGACTATGAGAGTAGAAGAAATGAGAAGGGCGATTTTAGCCTGTGTGGAAGGGAAAAGCTGTCCTTCCTGACAAGATTTAAGGAAAGTAGTTAATGATGATAAACAATTGACCGGATCGAGATAAAGTGTTGCAAGGAGAGGCTTTAAAGAAGCGACAATTCGAGAGGAGTTTATTTTGAGGATTAAGGCAAGGGGTATGTTACCCCGTGCACGATGAGTGATTTGATCAAACTATTGACAGAGTCATAGTCAAGGTAGTGGAAGATACACCGGGTGCAACCAAGAGTACCGTGACCTAACAGCAAACACTTTTGGGGGTGGCGTAGAATGAGCGTCTATGTGGAATATTTTTATTGCCAACTGTCCAACTGTCAACACGGTAAAGTATGAACACCAAAGGCCCGGAGGGAAAGGAACACTCAGAGAATTGCCCATTCGGAATGGAACTGGGAGAGAATCGCAATGACTCGTGGTGTCTTCCAAAGGACGATGGGGTAAGTACGGACCTATTTGGGTGCATTGTTGATAGGTTAACTACAGTCTGCTCATTTTCATCGGTAAGGGTGACTTATATGCAGAGAAGAAGCCAAACTTTACATCTCAGAAGTTGATTCGATTTGCAGAGGAGTTCACTACTGCCATTCAGATCATATAGAGGTAAGCAGTTTAATTCTAAGTTTGGAGATACATTGCATGCCTAATTCTGATAGGTTGGCTCTGTAGTACGCGTTCCATCCTCGACCGACGGTCAGTCTGAGGCGAGAATCGATTAAGTGTGGAGGATATGCTTCGTGCAGTTGTGATAGAATTCGGGTGGTCATTGGGATAACGTTCTTACCCTTAGAAGGAGTTTTCATACAATAATAGCTATCACTTTTTTTTTTTTCAAAGGATGATATGGCTCATTCGAAATACATTGTATGGGAGGAGGATGGTAGGTATCCCATTGGGTTGGTTTGATTGCATTCGAGGGTAGAAAGTGGGTGCATGACCTTTTGAGGATTCATTAGAGAAGAGTGAAATCTATTAAGAAAAGTTTTAGCGGCTCAAAGTAGGCCCAAAAGGAATATGGCAGATCGAAAGGTTAAGGTTAGGAGCTTGGATGTCAGGAAAGGTGAGCAAGTCGGTGCTGAAAGTTTCGCCCATGAAAAGGGGTGAGCGGTTTGGTAAAAGAGGTAAGTTGGTCCAAGGTATATGGTCATTGAAGTCTGAAGCGAGAGTAGGGGAGGTGGCTTATGAACTAGTCCTTGCTCCAGCATCTCAGGTAGGGCAAACGGTTATTTCACGTGTCTATGTTGAAAAGTGTCCACGATGGGGATGGAAACTACAATCATTCGTTGAGATTCGGTTCCTACTTGACTGAAATGAAAATCTGTCTTATGAGGAGGAGCCTGTTGCTATTGTAGAAAGAGAAGTTCACAGTTGAGGTCAAGGAGATTGCATCCATCAAGGTGCACTGGAAGAATCGACGGTTTGAGAAGTCCATTGGGGAGAAGGAGGCCGATATGCAAGAAAGATGCACACACATGTTTACAGATTCGTGTACTTCCTTCTCACCCTGTTTTCTTATGTGATCGTTCGAGGACGAACGAGGGTAATTGGTATCTATTTGTTAAGACCCTGTTCTAGTCGTTTGAGCAGCAGATTTTATTTCTGGAAAATGGCTGAGACACGGACCACGACGGACCTGTCATGGGAACGACGGATCCGTCGAGGGGGGGATGGTTCGTCAAAACCACTTAGGAAATCTTGACATTTGTGTACTAAAAATCGATCTCTGAACTTAGGACGGAACTGGCAGGAAGGACCGTCTAGAGGCGTGAGGACCGTGTCAAAGACCATTTGGTGGAAATCGTCGAGGCTCTGAACCTGAGACGACCTGCGTACAGGAAGGACGTCGCTAGGCACGACGGCCCGTACCAGGCTGAGCAATCAGGCGGGTCGGATTTCTGTTACTATTTAAGGGCATTTTTGGACTATTTCCGCTTAATATAAAGTGGTGGGTTACTGTTAATAAGTCTAATTACTTGGCGGGTTAAAAGAGGAACCTTAAGTTAATTAGTGGGTAGTAGTGCCATTTCCGATACTAATTTGATTATTCGGGAAAGAAAGAGGGTTGAATAAGAAAAAATAGAAAGAACAACGAGAGATAGAAAAGAGAGAGAAAACGAACGAAGAACAACAAGAATTTGAGGAAATTTGCTTGCTTCATCACAAATTTTCGGGGGAGGTATTAGGGTGTTATGCTATTGTAGTAAAATCTTAATAGGAAGATAGGTTTGGGTAGTAGTTATTAAAGTCTCGAGGATTGCCTTTATGTGTTGCGATGGCATGAGTGATTCATATATATATGATTGATGAATAAGCATGAGGAAGCTTTATTGAATCCCAAATCTTGATGCAAAAACTAATCTCTGTTATGATGATGCCGTGGTATAAAAGGGACTGATGAATAAAGTAATGAGATTGATGATGCATGGTAAGAGAGAAGGCTGATGAATTGATATAAGAATTGAGATTAGGAGGATTCGGGGTCACGAACCGGGCACATAGAATTAGGGGGAATCGGAGTCAAGAACCGCCATGGAGATTAGGGGATCGGGGTCCTGGGTCAGCGGAACATGTTTCCAAAAGAGTATGGTGGGAGGCTTGAGTGCTTCATAGATATGATTCGGTGGATTATAATGAGTTTATACTTGTTGCTACACCTGTTAAGAATATTAGGTGATTTTATGATGCTTATCTGAGACATATGCTTCTATTTGAGTGGCGAATGATACCTAACTCAGTACTTGTGTTGTATCTACCCCTCCTACTTTTATGTTCTTTGTTTTATTTTTGATTGCAGCAAACATACCGTCGTCTTCAATCAACCGCAACTCTAGCCAGCTTAATTAATAGGATTTCAGGGTGAGCAACGCTTCTAGCTTGGAATGGATCTTCCTCTTCAGTCTTGGCTTGATTCCTTGAAGTTCGGCATGGACTAGCTTTATGGATTTAGCTTATTAGAAACTCTTAGATTTAGTAATTTGAAGTCAAGTAGATGTTCTGTGGATGATGACTTCCGATTTTGGGGAAATAATAGATGTGAAGTTTAGAAGTAGTAAATTGGTTTTATTAATGAGTTAAGCTTCCGATTACTTTGGTTGAATACAAGTGAAAGTTAGGAGTTAGATTGGTTGGTCGCTCACATAGGGAGGATAAGTTGGGTGCCCAGAGTCGCGGATCTGATTTGGGTCGTGACAATATTATATACAAATATAAGATATTTTCACTAATATACAATAAATAATAACTACATTATAGTATTAAAAACCAAACTTCGTCTTTTTTCTTGATTCAAGTATCAGAGTCATCCAAAAATAGCTTTAAAGCTACACCAAATCATTCAAAATTTCAGATTTTGTTTCTCCACACATAACCAATTTTTTGCAATAATGCTCACTCAAAACTAAGCTTATTTGTAAAAATTTAATATTCAAATTTTGAAGCTTCGAGGCTCAACATTATCTTCCTGTGATTTCAACAAAATGTTCCAATAGTGAAATAAATTAATGAGTTAATATACTATATGTAGTGAAATAAAATAATGACTTAAATCACATCAGATAGGTACTTAAAACTCTATATCCAAGTTATAGTATACCATTTAATAATTATTGAAAACAATAGTTTAGTTACAAATCCTAACATATTAAAATCGCCAGCGAGATATAATTGAATTCCTATAGTACTAAAATCATATCGAAATTTTTTGAAATAGATTAAAAAATATGATGTGTAAGATGAAACAGAAGTGTTTTGAGTATGTAATAGAGAGGAAAGTTAGATATCAATAGGTTAGTGGATAATTTGATTAATTTTAGAAATCTTGGCCCATTAGTGTGTGTATACATATAGGAAATTTTTCAAAATGTCAATATTTTAATATGTATAGGAAGGCTGAGTAGAACACTTGCACTATTCGTAGACAGTCAAATTTAGTTTGTACGGTATCTATTTATTTTTATTTTTAAAGAAATATTATTAAAAGCCAAAAGGGAGAAGAGAGACAAGAAAATCAAGGGAGAGAATCTCAAAAAAGTAAGGATCACTGTTAATTTTGTGAATCAATTAATTGTCAAAATAAAATTTAAAGTTTGTTCTCTTTTTTTTTTCTCCAGAATTTTTACCTTTTAAAATTATATTAATTCCACAATATATTTCTATTTAATATCGATTATATTTCATTAGTTGTATTTTCAAAATTTCCAATAGGAATGTCGAAATGTATCTCTAAGCATTAAAGAAATATATTTTGTATCATACATTTTTTTCCCATATGAGTTTAATTTTTTTCTTCAAAAATCTTGTATGTATTCCTTCAATAGTATTTTATTGATTCTATGTATTCTAGTTGTATTAGGATATTTTGTATATAATAATAAAATACAAAAAAAAATAGATATGATGAAAAAGTGAGAATGAAGATAAAATTGAAAAGAAATCATGGAATATTGGTGTATCATTTTAAATAAAATACATAACTATTGACATTAACTTAGAAATAAATACACAAAAGTTCTTAATAAAATCTATTCTTGTCAGTAAAATGTATTCATAAAATGGAATATCCTTACCCAATGTGCAAAAAATATAAAGGAATGAAAAAAATAATAATTACAAAAATAACAAAACTGATGCAGACGAAATACAATAATAAAAGAACAATGAATACTAAACAATACAAACTAATAAATATTGTACATTATCATAACAAGAAATCAAATATATTACGTACACATTGTGACCAACATTGTTATTTAACGTCTCAAATAACTCATGCAAATTAAAACACGTAAAAATATTTAAATCCTCTTCATCACCAAGTTGGTCTTCGCCAGTCTTTCTTATACCCTAGAGTTACGTTTTCAATCTGAATTTGATTGAAGACATTCTTTGTCGTCCTCTTCCTAATTTTAGAAGGATGCTTAGCAATATCCGCTATTTCTTGAGTAATACCTAGATTAATGATGGAAAATCACTAGAAAGATGATCATATAGAATGAATAGTTTTCTCTTATAATCATCTTTGAAGAGGTTTTATAGTTCTAAACGAGAAGATCCTACTTCACCAATGGATTTAAACAACGCTAAATCAGAAACAATACACCTTAAAAGAAAGGATAACGATTGATGAAATACATTAATTAGGAGAGATTTGTGTGAATCCAGATATTGAAGATAAAAACAAATATTCGGTAGAGATAATAAAAAATTGACAGTTGAAGATAGAAAGATTAAGGTGAATAAGGATATGAACATGAAAAATGGAAGAGAGAAAATTTCTTTTTTTACTTATGGGATAAATTACAAGAGATGAGATATGGAAAAAAAAGTTACAGATTTTGTGTTTTAAATTAAAAATAATTGGGAAAAGGTGAATAGGTATTATACATGATAAATGTAAACAAATGTATTTGTTAGGAGATAAATAGGGGGTGGTAATTAGGATACGTAATTCTTTTTTAAAATAAGACATTTTGACATTTTAACCACTATTTTTAAAGGAGTGAAACTTTTACTAATTAAGTATTGATGTTTGATAGTTTGGCTAATTTTTTCTATATAGAAAGGAGAACATAAAAGGAATGGTGAGGTGACCACCTCTCTATGGATATTTCATTCATAGTTATACTTTTTTCCTTTTGGGGATCTCTCTATCTGTTTCATTAATAATGTGGTAATAATTTTAAAAAGTCAATCATATTAGTATTTCTATTATGCTTCTGAATAGTTACAATTAAAATTTCATCTTTACCTTCTCTATTACATGACACGTCTATTCAACTTCTTTCTAAACGATTTCTATGATGTATTCAATCTATAAATAACAATCAGTATGGTCAATTTATTTCTCGTTTCTTTGCTTTTTATAAGTATTAAGTTTGTTCTCCTCGTATTAAAAAAAATATTCATCGTTTTAATCAAGTCATGTAGTTATATAAGGTTCACTTACCGCTTTCACTTTGATAAAGACTCCTGGCTTTCATTCTTCAAGTTAATAATCTAGGTCAAATTAATTGGTATAAGTTCATCAATGAAGAAGGGAAATTAATATTTGAAAAGATTCATAAAAGAGATGGTTCAGATGAGTATAAAAAGTTGACTGTTTCCAAATATTTTGAAGATTAAATTAATGACCTATGTGCATTGTCAATTCATATTGATGCAGTCTTTTATTTAGTGTATAAAATATTATGAATTTCTTTTACTCCAACAAAAATAAATTATGAGAATCTATTAACCATAACATGATTAAAAAAATCCAAGTAAAGTATGTTTTAATCAATGTTATGCAATAAACTTCATTCTTCTCTTATTACTTGTCCTCCTCATCTCCTTCTCTTATCTGCTTATTCTGCTTACTTCTCATTTGTCTTACTCCTCTTCGTCCTTTCTCTTCTTAATGTCCTGTACTCCGTCTTTCTTTATATTAGTATAGTCCCTTCCCTCTTCCTCGTCTATTGTTTGCGCACTCTCATCGTCACAACCTTCGTCATCCGTTCTATTTTTGTTGTTGGTGTTGTTGTTGTCGTTGTGTGGTGTGTGTGACCTAGGCGTAGTTATTGTGTTGTCATTGTCTCTCACTCCATCTTCATTTCGTCTTAATTCGTTATCTTAGTTTTTCTTCCTATTTCTTCTTGTCTAACTTTCTTCTTCTCCTTCTCCTCTTCTTGCCTTCTCCTCGTCTCTTCTTTTACCTCTTCGTCTCCCTCTTCTTGTCTCTTCTTCTTATCTAGTCTTCCCCGTTTTCCTTTTCAGTCTCGTATCATCTTCTTCTTAGTCATTCCTACGTCCTCATGCATCATTTTGTCAGCTTTCTCTTCCTATTTGCTGTTTGTTTACCGTTGTTGCGCGAACCGAGATGAATTGAAAAGTCAGTTTTTAGATTTTTTCTGGATGTGTGTGTATTTTCAATTTTCATTATATTGTAAAGTTTACACAGGGTTGAAAGGTAAAATATATTCTGTAGCTACATTTCTTATAGCTATGGAATATTGTTTGCCCCTATAGTATATGATAGTTGTTATATCTCAGAAAAATTGACAAAAATCATTTTGTTTAGTATATTTAAATCTCAGTAATAAATAAATCTTTAAAAAATGACTATGGAGACGTAAAATTGTAAAAGTTCGCATTAAGTACAATAAATAAAAAGTGATTTAGAGTTTATGACTATAATAAATGTCCAATGTGATTAATGTGTGTTTAACTTGTAATTATATATAAGTCATCTTAATTTTCCACTTTAAAGAAAGATTTATCTTTTGAATACTTATTATCAAATATTATTTTTTTAGAGATGACTACAGTAATAATTAAATTAATATATAATCCTCTTCCACTCCTTTACATATGTTGGGGACAAATAGTGATCCCCTTGTTTTATATTATTCTATAACTCGTTCATTTTATGGTAGCACTTTTTTCTGCGTTAATCTCAAAGAAAAATATAACCATTTTGCTTTAATGGCAATTTAAGGTGCAATTCTTTTTTTACCTTTGTTGGTCCCATTTAATTTTAAACATAGTACTCTAATACATTTAATGAAGAGATAGAAAAATGAGTTTACTTTTTTGAATGACAATTTGGTAAACATTTCAAAGTATTCTTATTTCTTAAACTTCTTGCCCGGTCAAATGTTATCACATAAAATGAGACGGAGGGAGTAAAATTGTCACTCTATGATAATTTTTATATAATCAAGTAGATAAGAAAAACATCAAATTACAAATTACATCATGACTTGGTATAAGTATATATTAAGGGAAGCTTACATAAACTATCACTTCAAAAAACTACATTATGAGTAAACGGCTTTTTTTCACTGAGCACTTTAGACATTCCTAATTCATTTAATACCATCATTAAAAATAACAGTTTCACATATATACAAGTGTATTGAGGGGTAATACGTTACACATATTTAATACACTTAAAACAAGTGTCAATTCTTACCGAAAAAGCACACTACTTATTTTCTAAAAAAAGACAATATAATACAAAAAATGCTTGCTAATACTTTTAATAATATTGCAGATTAACATAGGTATTATTAAACTGGGTACTAAGATAAACAATATTGCTAAACAATTAAAAATTAAATTATAAAGGGGTGTCACCAATTCAAGTAATTTTCCATTTAAGTTAATGCCCTATGATACTTTAATCATATTCTTTTCTAGAAAAAATTTACAACCTCCCAACGAGGAGTTCCACGGTTTCAACAATAATCAAATTTTCTTTGTATTGTGTATATTAATAAGAAGTCATATTATTAGGTCCTAACCCATCGGTGCCCCCCTAAACTTGGCACTAATTTACACACTTTACGAAACCCTAATTTAGGTGTTGTTCATTTTTAGACATGTCATGTTAGCTTATGTCATTTAACATTTTTCCGACATGATAGATGGTAGTGAGCACACTCACTACCAGCGCGTGAGAAAAGACCTATTTAATCATTTTTATTTGACTTTTTTTCATGTCTTGCAGCAATTTTTTTAGACACCATTCTTCGTCCAAAACATTGAACTCCTTCCCATAGAGAAATAGTTTGATGATGATATGGAACAAAAAAAAAAGAACCATTATACAAAGAGAATTTCAAAAAAAATAAACTTTCAACCAATTAAAAAAAAGCACGATTCACGGTAGCGAAAAAGAAGAAGGGAAGCGAAAAATCCTTGAAAGACGATGGTAGGGTGGGAGAAGGGGGAGAAGACGAGGTGGCGGTTAGGGAAGGGGTTGGGGTTAGGATTTGACAAAGGGGTTTGTATTTTGTCTTGTAGAAGACATTGGGGGGGGGGGATAAGTGAAGGGAGACAGATTTGGGTTGGGGGGGGGGGTAGGGGTTGGAGTTGGGGGGAGTGGGTGGCAGAGAAGATGGACTGGTAGATTTAGTTCGTGTGTGTGTGAAAAAAAATTTCCATGTGTGTCTAAAATGAAAAAAAAATCTTTTTAGGTGACAAATGGAAATTTTTTTCATACAAAAACAACCGAGACATTGATTATATGTTTTAAATGAATACAATTTTAGGTTAGAAGCAGAAGACATGAGTGTCAAAAAGAACAAAACTTAGTTAAGTGTCTAAGTAAAAATGGGTCAAAGTTTAGGAGTCAGCGATATGGATTAGCATATTATTAGTCACATATTAAATTGGGTTGAAACGAGATGGCAAATTATGAGAGTTTCAGTTCGGTAAAAAATCAGACTTTTGCCTCAAACTTTATTCCAATTCCAATATGTTACAACTGATAACCATAATTACAAAGAAAAATTATTTCTTCTTAAGTGCTGGTATTTTATCGAAAAAATAGAAGTTGAGGACTTGCTTTTCTTTAAAAAAAATTAAAGAGACTCTTTACTGAAGTTTTTTAGAGATTATCAAGAAAATATCAAAAAAGGGTTCAGAGTTCAATTTACACTTCAAGAAGGTGTTAAGATTTTGAAGTGTCCATTAACATGCAATTGACATATTGACTAAATATTTTACCAACTTTGAATTACTTAAAGGAAATAATAATTATTTTAAAATATTTAACTTAAAAACTTTGTAATAGTTTAGAAAGATTCAAAAATGACCAGGTAAAGAAAGCTAACTAAATAAATTATTGAAATGAATACATTATCATAATCAAAAGTGATTCATCTTTAGGGGGTTTAATTAAATTAACCAAAACATATAAAGTTAAGCAAGCAGGCTATAGTCAAAGAGAATAATAAGGGGAAAAGAAAAAAGCAACTTTCACATATAACAAATATAAAAATTATATTCTTATTTTGTAGTTATAGTTTGTACATTGCGTCATAAAAAATTATGTTGCGTAGGACACTTTTGATTGTATAATAACTAGACTACATTCCTATTTTAACAAAAATGTCAGTTTTTATCATAAATTTTATTAACGTGTATTTTGTATAATCAACGAGATGTATTTGTATAATTTATTAGTGATTATAAGACAAAAATATATCTCAGAAATACACCCTTTATATCAAAATGTATAAAACACAAATTGTTCTTACCAAAAATGGCTAATGTTATGAATCTATTGACGAAAAAGTGAAAGGTGCTGCGAATAAAAAGTAAAATAATAGGCTATAGAATTAATTGGAATTCATATGTTTGTTATTTCATACAAATTCCTCAAAAAGAAATATTCCAATACTAGGTCGTGCCCAAATTCAAGTTGATTTAGGGCTGGGAGCCCACATTCCTTCGTCATGTCCTGATTCCCCTAAGTAGGAAAAATTAGCAAAGTAGTCAAAAAATTTAACATAATTAGTAAAAACCTCTATACTTCATAAAAATTAGTAAAAATATAAAAATTGTTATGAAACTATATGAAATTAGAAGACGAATAAAGCAGGGAGAAGAGAAAGATTTCTTATTCATCTTGAAGCATATTCAGGATTCATTGATCTTCTTTACAATTAAGGAAAATCCTTTATTTATAAGGAAGACTTAACTTTGTCCCAAGTAGGATACGTAACCATATCCTAAAAGGACTCCACATAATTAGACATTCAGTATATCACAAATATGTTTATAACACTCCTCCTTGAATGTCGATAGATTATGTGTCTCGTTAAAACATTACTAGTATTAAAAATCAGTAAATGAACAAAATAATCTAGTGATGAAGGGCTAATGGAAAAAGAGACAAATATCGAATGAATACGCATTATGATGCCTCATTAAAAACCTTTAAAAGGAAAACCCAGTAGGACAAACCTTGTGAGGAAAAAAGAGTACATCGCGTATTAACTCCCCCAAGTGACAACATCCAGGGTCAGGACGATAATCTCGTTTTCCAAGCTTGTGCACCATCTTCTTTAAAGTTGTAGTTGGTTAGAGGACTGGTGAATTGGAAAGTAAATAAACAATAAGATTCAGTGAAAAACCTCTTTCATGTTGACTCACCCATCTTGGGAGCCCATGAGGTAGATAAAACATTGACGAAATATGGTTTCCTTCTATATCCTTTATGAATTTTCTGTTCAGGTCCAAAGATTCTCAAGTTCCTTACTTTAACTTCTCTACGCAAATTAATCTATTGCCTTGGAAAACTCTTCCCAAGAGTTCAATTATAGTTATCACTTGACATAACCAATACTGGTATAAGGTTCTATGCATTTCGAATCTATGTAATCCTTTGAGGATTGTTATAAAACGAGAGTTTTCCAAAACCTGTGGATATGCTAGATTTGAGTGTCGAACCCATTTGGAATCGGGTATGTCATATTAGTTTTGTCAAGTGACATCATTTAATTCATTAAGTGTATGACATCTTCTAGTGCCTAGATTGCAAGTCAAATAAGTTTTATGCTTATCCAGATGCAAAATTTGCACTTTGCACTTGATTAATTATTTCACACAGCATGCTGTAATAGTCGTAGAATTTTATATCATAACATTTTGTTAACAATATTGCGTTCTATTATATCAAAGATTATCGTCAATGATTATCATTTTTCCATTATTCACACTACGACATAAACTATGAGATCTCATCACGTTATTTTTTTAAGGTAGCTATCCCTCTCATGAGGGTTTCATAAAGTGTTATGTCTGTAGGCGCCCCACAAAGAGCATATTATCTTCTTATTTATAGGGGGATCATTTGTGATCTTTGATCCTACCCCTTTTTCAAGGATTATTGTCATTTCAGATGATTTAGGGCTTATCATGCTCATGCCTATGTCGTAGACTCTATCCTTAAGGAACATGCAATAAGAGTAGTACAACTGCTTGTGTAATTCTAATATCCGAACTTTTGTTAGACAAACTAACATATATCTCAATCTTGGAAACTTGCCTTGTTCATCAATGTATATCATTGATTATATTACCACATATCAAAGACATAAGATGAAAAATATTTGACCCCTTTTGATCTAAATCAGTTGAAAGGAAAATTTGATCATAATTTACGGGCTAGATGCGTACAAGTACTTTTGTATCAATATCGTATTTCCATATCCAACAGATGGAGATTTATTTCATAAATACAATGATTTTACTATTTGAGACATTGTGTCACATCATCTTGAGATTGATCAATATTATCAAGATAAATTGTCTTGATTGACATATTCTGAAAGTTGTTTAACTCATTATTTTGAACAAACAATTTGTGAATGTCTAAACTACATGTGACAACAAAAAGCACCATGTGATTATCTTATAGATTGCATTTGTTTTATCATATCAATGATAGGTGGAATGGTCCCATATTCCACCTTTATACTTTTCATGGAATTAGGGAATTTAGTCCACCCAACTTAGTGGATCCAGTTCATATTTATCACCCCTTCCTTGAGACAAGTAACGTAAAGAATTCTTGATAGATCTTCTAGTTTTTCAATGTATATGCATTATCAATATGCACTATTTGTGGTTGAATGAACAAAATTAGTATGTCAACTAATTAACATATATATACTCGAAAAACTCCAAGGTTTACTACGCCATGTGCCTTTTGACTTTATAAATTTCGATTTACTATTATATGAGTAAATTTCAATTGTATAATCAAAGAGTAATTTCAGATTTATTTCTTATCAAGTACTTCACCCTTGAGGTAAGTCGTGATTCCATTATGGGAATGAACTAATCTGAAGAAAAATGTGCATGAAACATAGTATTTGTGCCAACATTTTGCAAAAGACATCAAGTTGCGAGATAATAATAGGCAAACTAGTAGACCATACTAGAAGAAAAACCATTTATTAGGACCATTAAATGTCTAAACAATTCACCAGCGAGGTGGCATGACTAGTTCACCACATATGTATATGTGCACAGAAACACAGTAGACGAAAGATATCAATTGCATTTATGATGGTCTCACAAGTAGCCAGTACCCTGCTTTAAAACATCATTACCAACACAATCTCACCCATTTAAAAAGAATATTTTTGTTCTACACGGATGGTCCATTTTATATTTTTCATATTGTCTAAACACTACTGCCCCACCGATAATTTGATTTGTCCCTCCCGCCCCCCCCCGTGTGGTGTGGGTTTACATTTGTGCACTTCCCCCCTCCTGCCCTCTTTTTTCCCCCCCCCCCCCCTCCCCCTCCCCCTTCCCCCCCCCCCTTTTCTCCCCTTTTTTTTTTCTCCCTTCCACAATCATGTCCAATATGTGAACCCCCGCAAAAGTATTGAAATTAGAAAACTTTTTATTATCATAGAATGTGCCTCTATTTGAAACTACTCGTGTCCAACTACAAGCTGCACACTGCTAAAGTATGAATATTCTTGTTTTTTTTGTCTTTCCCAGTAATAAGGTCTTTCTTAGAGCATTCTGATTGGATACTACACGTTAACCCTAGGGTGAGTATTTTTTGATATTTTTCTCATGCCCTTTTACAGAATGAATCTATATTTTGCATTTATCAAAAGTTCTCATTCTTCATGAATGAACACAAATATGTGAGCATAGTAATAAGGCAAATGCTAGTACCTCATTTCATATCTACGTGCATTATTCAATTGCTTGTCTTCTTTCAAAACATATTATGCATTACAAGACATTCACTTTACGTAATGGAGCCAATTCCGTTAAAATCACTGTGTCCTTCTGTGAATTGAGAATAAATTAGTTTTTCTTATAGTTATATATTATATCATCAATATAGTGCATTGAGGACTCACATTCAATGTTTTATCATATAAATTGTCTTAGGTCCATAAATCGAGGATCTGAACCAATATCTTATTATCATGGTGCATTGTCAGGACTTTGAAACCAAATGTTTTACCCTGTCTTTTTGCGATGGACACATAAAATCAACCGTCTTATTATTTTGGTACTGCGATAAACTTAAATTGATCGTCTTACCCATAATGAGTGCAGGCAAACACCTTAAAGGCCTTCAAAAATAATTGTAATTTTATCACTTTTGATGATCATTAATATGATCGGTAATTATAATACACACCAAAAGTGAGATTATTGAGTTATATAATAAATTAGGATGTTACTACAATTATAGCTTAATTCGTAATAGATCACATATCTCATATAAAGGTTGAGAAACATACTTTTCAACTAACATTGTGCTTATTTAATATATTAAAATCACAAATTAAGAAATCCTCTTTCCAGATCAATTAAAAGTCTGGACGAACGTTCTATACGAAACTCGACACAGTCCTGTTAATCATAGTTACTTTCAGTATCCTGCGTTTTACCCGCCATGCCTCGCTTTAATTACATATAAAAGCTATAACATGGAAAGACTAAACTGCATACCTTTGAAGATACAAGAACATTTATCTGCGTAAACTGATGCAAGATCTCATTTGTTGTTACGCCTTTTCCGTCTCGTCATCATTCTTTAAGATAGAAAACTCGTGCTAATAACGTTTTGTTAGAACTATATGAAATTAGAAGACGAATATAAGTAGGACAGAAGACGAAAGATTCTTATTCATCTGAAGCGTTATTCAGGCATGATCTATTTACAATGAAGGAAAATATTTTATTTATAAGGGAAACTTTAACTTTGTCTCCAAGTAGGATTTCTTAACCATTATCTACTAAAAGAATTCAAAAATTAGACACATTCACTCATAAACAAATATGTTCTATTATAAAATAATCATCTATTTTAGGAAATCAATTTTGATCCTAATTTACTTTTATTTTGGTGTGCACTTAATTTACACATTTTCAACTTTCTCTCCATATTCGTTTAGATAAATATTTTCTCTCTCATATTTACCTCTTCCAAGTATTTTCCATTTTTAAACTCCCACATCAATTCTCCCTCTTGTTATTTTTATGTATATTTTCAAAAAATGAAAAAAAGATATTTCTAAGATATTCAATAACAACCCTTTTGAGATGAAGGTATGTATCTTTTGTATTTATGTGGTCATTTTATTATTAAAATTAAAATCGAAGCTCATATGAGTGAATATTTTATTGTTGTCAATGTATTTAACCTCACGTGTATACAACAAGTTTGGATTTTTTTTATTTTTGTATTTATCATATATGATATATTGCTAACAACCGTCACTCTTGTTCATTCAATAAGTTAGGATTTTCAGTTTTTGTTCATTCTTGTAGTTTTCAACAACAATTTTCAAGAACACTTCTGCAGTTCTTATGTGCGCACTTTAGCATTGTTCAATTTAAAATTGATGTAACTGAAGGATTGGTCTTATCAACATCACCAAAGGCACGACTATTGATTGGGATGCATCTAACGGCTACACGAATTTACAGTTCTATACATCGAGTATACTTATGCCATGTTAAGATCACTTCTCATGAAATCTTATGTGGAGAAACAGTATGGAGATGATATGAGGAAAAGGATCGTTCCCACTTTCCAGGCGTTCGAGATGTGCTCTACTTTTGGCAGCCAACATATCGAAGAGAAAGGTTTCAAAAAGTATTCTGAACTCATTTCTAATCTTCTGTGCCGAGCAAAATTAATGATGTATATTGAACTAAATCATGAGAATCAGACTACGGATCTGAACCACTTCCTGTTTCCTCCTGAGTGAATGCGTGCGCTACACCGCACCATTATGCTATGGCGTGTGTGGAAAGATTTGCGGTACTAACTAGCGTGGTCGTGGAAGGGACGTGTAGTCGTGTGTCATGATTATGGTCAAGAACGTAAATTGCTATTCCTGGCATTAATCATTAATCAAATGTACAAGGAAAAAAGAAAGGATGAGAAACGTGAAGCAACTAGGGAAGTGTGTTTTCGATGTGGTGGAAGAGGTTTCATTATGCACTGTGATTGTCGTATTCTCAAACACTTGGTTAGCTTTATCAAGAATCATAAAGAAGAGAAAGAGAAAATCTGAGACAAATTGCTTATCTTTGAAAATCAAGCTTGCATCATGGCCTGGATGTAGCAGATTTCTTGCACACTCCTGAAGGAAAATAGATAACTAATTGGGTGTGATGGTTCTCGTGAAACATGGAAGAGGATATATTTTTTTCTGGTAGTATTATTAATAAAATTTCATGTAATGATTGTTGTTTGCTTGAGGTATCTAGTATTTTCTAATATTAGTTTTCAGTCGTTCATTATGATTGTTCATTATATTCCTTAAAAAATAACTTATATAATTTTCATTGATTTATATCTATGATTCTACTACTGATAGAGTTAGAAATTATTAGACTTGATTCCACGTGTTGTATTATATTAGGTCTTTATTTGATCTAATTTTAAATACAGCAATCTATTAGTAACTAGGATTAAATAATGATTTTATTTTAAGTTCCTAACAATGTTTTTGACACTTAGAGGAAATAATAATCTTTAAGGTTAATTTCGTAATATATTAATATTAAGTTATTCCATTGACATATTCCTTGTACCTCTTTGACATAACACTTAATATTTATATATATTTATTTTGGTGCTCATGTCATTCGGAGGTTGAATTGATAGGGATAATTCTGTAAGTAAACATATTATCGAAATATTTGAAGATATTTGTTTGATTGGATCTAGTACAACACATTACGTTATTCAAAAAAATAAGAATATTTTTCTCATTAAGTATGGGTAAAATAAATATTACTACAATTTTGGTAGTACTAATATGCTGAGGTTTTGGAAGAGCCATGTAATTTGCCAAGGGAACCTAAAATCATCATTAATAATGCCATGTTTTCTCCAAACATCTAAGCCCCAAATGAGGAAACTTGTGGAGTTTTTAAAGATATCCGTGAAAATGGTTATCAATCCAATCAATGGAATGTGAAATAAATATTGAATGATCTTGGTATAACCAAGTATTGTCTCGAGGCAGACATTGTGTTATCGAACAGTTCTCTGCTTTATCTTCTGGTGTCTTGACAAAAATTAGTGCAAGTGAGTTGGTACATTTATAGCAGTAAATAAGAAGTTACTGATTACAATACCATTTGTACTCGTTGGGCCTGATCGTCTAGACATCCGGGGTCAATAATGATGAGATTGTGAATTATAGAAAACTCGAATGGACATCCACTAAAAGATAAAAGTTCTTTTAAATGGTGAATTTCTGGTAATGCGTGGTATCAAGGGCAAGTTAATTGTGAGACCATCACCAATGAGGAAAGTAGAGTGCGTCCCATACGTTCTTGGAACTATAACATTGGGATATTTGTGGACATATTCACCACTCTAGTGGTCATTATGGTTCTAAAGATGCTTCTTTAGAGGTCTAGCGCTTCGTGTCTATTGTCTCATCTCGTATTTTACTCGTTGAATTTGGCAAAATTATTTGCACAAATACTAAGGTTAAGTGGCACTCATACTTTCCCATGTGATAATCAATTTTTTGATTAAAGTCCATTCGTCTTTGAAATTGCGGAGAGTTTCATCCCCACCATCATTTATGATTAGTGTTTTTTAGCAATCGGATAAGATTTGAACAGTCCGCTTGCTCTATGTCATACTCAGGGGGGAATGGTCTCGCGGTCATTAATTTAAACGCCTTTGCAATTAATAAGCAGACTATTGTGATGAAAACAAGTGCCCACTTCTGCTGTTGTGGGGGACATTGCAATTTGGTATGTGCAACACTTATTCGTCTCAGACCGACAAAGTTATCATAAGGTTTCTCCATTGCAATGATTATGGGTCAAGAACCTAATATATCCACATCTAAGAATTTTGGAAGCAGTGTGTGGGGTATCACATATGTGACTGTAGCACCACCAAAACCGCGCTAAGATGGGCTCTCAAAGAGGTTAGGAATATATGTTAGGTTTGAGTCACCCCCATGATTCGCTATCTTGAAACCATTGTCTGGAGACATGTTCCTGCTAGATTTGCAGTATTGCGGTTTGTGAGACAGTTTTCCCTCAAAATTTAAGGGATTTTTGAGATTATAGATGAAAATTATTATAACGAGAAATTTTCGTTTGGATGGTGTGTACTCGTTGGTCTCAGCTTGATTCCAGATTCTGTTTTCTACATGTACGAATGCCTGAGAAGTACAAAAGACCTTATTCTATCTGCAGAATGTAAAATTCGACTAAATCAATGCCGCACGCGTTTTTCAAGATTTGAAAAGGATTACTAAATCATATATTCCTGCAGAGAATGTCCCAATCGAAATTGAGCTCCGTGTCCCGAAAGGAGCATCTCATAGTGTTCATAGTACGCACCTCTAGGAGTCAAAAGAACCGACTATCGAAAAGCGTGGTATCTAGACTCATTGGGGTCTGTGCCTTGGATCGTAAAACTGCCGTATGAAAAATTGCACACTGATACAAGGTCAGTAAGCGGGCATATTACTATTTTGAAAGGAAGTCCTTCATATGGGATCTTGAGTTCAAAAGTTCGCAATTCTTGTGTTGTGTGTGATCTTTTTGCCGCCCCTTCATGTATATTATCAAAATGCAAGCGTTATATTTGTACCACAATCTCACAGAGCCTAATGAAGTATGTCTGTTAAATTTCAACAAGAGAGTTTTTGAACTGCCCTAATATGATATCGGATCAAGAATAGTGTGTTCGTGATTTATGTCCCTTTGCATTAGATGTTGCAACAAAATTATGATGGCAGATAATGGGATTATACAACCTCCATTCTGTTATTTAGAAGCTCGTCGATCAATCCGAAAAATGACTTGTGCCAACATCTATGGCAGGAGCGTCAAGCAATTGCAATCAGACGTTGGGACTCTTTCACTTGCCAAGGTAAATATTGGGAGCCATTCTAGAGTTTTCAAACACTTCATCTGGTATGAAGAATCTTTGTTTGTTCCAATATTGGATCTTTTGTGCGTGAATAAATTATACGTGAGAAAAAAATGGATAATACAAAGGGTATATATACCCAAAGTCCATCTTTCGGTTTCCTGTGACGATTGATGTCTTGTTCGAACCCGGTTCAGCTTTTAGACACGGATTTGGTGTCTCAGGTGCTCTAGAAGGTCCCTTACCGTCCCACGAGCGAGGTGCTGCTTGGCTTTTGGCCTTCCCCGTGCTGTTTATTGTGTGTTGTGTCTTTTTTGTGCATTAGGTTAGTTTAGCTCCCGCCTCCCTGGACTTGGGTTTTTTTCCGTTCTTTTTCCAATAAATTGCTGGCGACTCGCTGTAGTTCTGTGTCGAGTTTATTTTGTTTTTGCACCGAGAGGACCGGGCACAGCCTGTCTGACGAGACACAGTACTTGATGCATAGGCGATGTTTGACTAGCTTGTGATGTGCGACACCACTTTTACCTTTCTACTCGCGATCATCTTGGCAGCTTTTTCTGATAAGGTTGAGCATATACATGTAAAAGTTGAGCTGAAGGATTTGGCAGAATGCCACTTGAGATTCACTCGAATTGTAAAATCTCTGAGAAACTGTATGTCAAGTGTTTAAATGGCAACGCTTATTATATGGTTTGATAGCCATCTGGGCGATGTGGTAGATAACTGTCTTAGGAGTATCTAATAAGGAAGGTTCGTTATATCCAAATGATGCTACTATTGATCTACGTGTGTTTCTTTTCATAAACGAAAACAATATTAGCCCAGCCATAGATGTTTGTCTCTGGACTTGCTTATTATGTTGATGACTATAAATCTTATTGGAAATCAATAGAGTTTGAAAAGGCAATGATTATTTAAAGAGATGATGAAGTGAGAGAAAGATCTGGGAAGACACATTTAATATGATTCTGGTTGCAAATTGAGCATTTGTACAAACTGACTATTTTGTTCATCAATCTGTCTACACAGAAATAAGTTTGTTGAAAGATTCGTATGGATGGAGCGCATCCAGTTAAGTACTTTTGGATTTTGGTTTGTTTTCGTTCCTTTTTTACTTGATTGTGAATAATGATCCATTCCGACCTCAAGAAAAGGATGAAGAAAATTCTTGGTTCTGAAGGTACCATATCTTAGTGCAATTGGTGCACTATGTATCTTGCTAATATACGCGGCCTGATCTAGATTTGAGTTAACTTGTTAAGCAAGGTATCAGTTTTGCTCCTCACCCATCCCATGGTTAGACGATTGAATGGGACTAGAGTCCTATATATTTTTGCGACTATCCTTAACGGGCACCAAAATGATTTATTTGTGGCTTTATTCTAGAGCATATTACACTTATAGCCTGATAGTCTGTGTCTCTGCTTCACCTGTTGCAGGCAGGACCTTTCATTTATCCTCTTTTTCTTGATATGTTTATTCATGACACCAAAGACCTCGACGAAACCAGTGTATAGGCTGTTAATATGGGGGGTGATGCCCATATCTTGGAGACCAGTCTACAAAGCGCAGCCTCCATGGGCCACTGTCATCTAATCGTGTGAAATAAACGCTATGTTCATTGACCAGCAAGGTCGAGGGAATGGCTATTGTGGTTAAGGGTCTATGATACATCTCATCTTGTGTGTGAGTAGGAATTCTGTGGTTTGTAAGTATTGGCTGAGTAAACAGTATCCCACCACTGTCGTTGATATGAAGATAATCTGCAGAAGCATTAGCACAACTTAACGGGCACAGACGTTCATAAAAAGGAGATTAGAACATACAGCACCTTTCCACCGAAGCTTTTCTTACACAGAACTTCAAAAGAATGGTGATATACATGTGCAAACAGATTCGTTCAAGTTGACTAATGTGGCTGATCTATTCACAAAGTTGTCTCTACCAACTGCCTACTTTTAAATAAGATGGTGCCCAAGATTGGATCATTCATGCGAGAGATTATAAGTTTCTGGATTTTGTTATGGTTTTTCTCATTAGGTGGTTAAGTTAATACGACGTGTACTCTTTTTTTACCTTACAAGGTTTCTGTCACACTGGGTTTTCCTCCTCCGTAAGTTTTATACGAGGCAGGCCTAGATGCGTTATTAATAGATATGTGTACGCTTTTCCTTTACTAGAGTTTTTCTTTTCTAAAGTTTTTTTAGTACGGTTTTTGACGACCATGGCCATAATCCCTATGAATCTAGACATTCAGGGGGGAGTGTTATAAGGTATTTGTATTATAGTGAATGTCTATCATGTGGGTCATTATTTAGGATATGATTAAACGCACGTCCCTTCCGATTGGAGAAAAAGGTTAGATTTCTCCTATAAATATTAACGTGCTCCTCTTCATTGTAAATCATTGCATTCCCCAAGAGCAAAGAATAACAGTTCGGAGATCTCTGTGTGTTCTTCTCTAGTTTTTCTTCATTTCTATATCTTTTGATATACATACTTTCATAGTTTGATTCAAGGTTAGTAAAAATTTACGTATGAAAAACAATTTTAAAACAATAATAAAAATGATTTTTAAAAAATAATAAAAATGATTTTTAAAAAATGATAAAAATTAAAAAAATGGAATTAGTTGTTGTAATTAATTGGAATACATTAAAGATTATTCATAATTGCCATACATTTAAGAGATTCAAAACAAAATAGGAATATTTATTTCCCCTTTTTTTCTCTAATTAGTAAAAGTATTTTAAAATATCAGATTTTCTATTTTTGTTCAAATTTTCTGTCTCTTCAATTTTTTATTTTTTATTTTAATTTTTTGTATTTCAAAAATCAAATTTTCTTCTTTTGTTTTACATTGTCAGATTCATTTCTTCGAATATTAATATAGCTTGGATATCAACGCCATACACTTTTTATATTTTTAGTTTTTATCTTACATTATGAAGTAAAAAAAAACAATCATATATGAATTGGATACCAATTTTATACAAATTGAATTTGTATTCTATGACACTCTTATTTCTTGTAATCTAAATTGTTGTTCATTTGGTTTTAAATAAGTTCGAGAAACACTAAACTGTTTAATATGACCCAAATTCGCATTGCAATTTTTTTATAATAATTGGGTATCCTAGAATCGCTAAACAATGCACCACATTGTCAATTCACATGTCAAGTTTAACAATGAACATACATTACTTGGTACAATGTTTATGATGTTTTTTCATAGTAAAGTCCAATAAAAATATTGATATCCATAATCTTTTACTATAAATGTGGTCTTGGCGTAGGATCATTACTGGTATTCGGGGAGAGTTCTTTTATTATGTAGGGTCCACCAAATTTGCTAGCAATAATTTCAGTTACCTTCATCGTATAATTTTCGCACCATCTATCGTTCTTTGCTCTTTCCCGCCTCCCCCGCATCCATACCATATGATTGTGACTTGGAACTCGCGATGATACTTTGCATCGAATTAATGGAACCCATATTAAAATTTTCATTGCTAATATATTCAGCAAATAAACATGTGTACATACCACAATCACTGAAACAAAAATAAAAAAAATAAATTCAAGAAATAAAGATGAATTTACTTTTGTATACGTAATCACTAGTGATATCTTATTTTTATTTGTGTTAGGACATACATTGAATTTGAGTTTTGTTGAGGCACATTTGTCAGATAAATGACTTCAAGTATTTAGACAGTTTCATATCAATATTATTCATGTTTCATAACATATTCACATAAACATATTAGTTAGATGACAAACTTCATACAAATATTAAGACAATTTCATACTAATATTATAAATGTTCCATACCACATTCGAAAAAAAATATGAGAGATTTTGAATAATAACTTCCCTGCAAAAAGGTGTATCAACTTCATACAAAAATTAAATCATTCTCATACCAATGTTAAAACATATTACATACACATTCCTATTAGTGAAAAACTTACAAGATAATAAAATTGTAAAATTACAATTGAAAATAAAATGAAAAAAATATCTCTTCTAGGCTGAGGCGCGGATAATCGCGTCGCTTTAAGGAGATTCAAGTCCACTGCAGCAAATTTGTTAAAGGAAAGCAAGGAGTCTATTTGAATGTAACACGACTACCTAGGATTACAACAGCCTTACAAAGTATAACTCAAAAACTTGGACAAGAGGTGAGTCCAAAGCTCACAACAAAAGAACACCTCCCTTCAACTAATAAGAACTCTCTTTTAGGAGAAACTCTTAACTCTTTGTTTTCTCTTGTGGTTTGTGGGGTCTCTAAAACAAATGAAGACTACCACTATTATACTACACAGAAGCTTCCTGGCAATGGAATAGGAAGATAAATGGAGGTAGTAAATAGGAAGATAAGGACCTTAGGAAGTTCCATAGGTTTACAATGGGAGGTAAAGAGGTTACAATGGGATTACATAGTTACAAAGAGTAATGAGAAATTAAGAATGAAAATACCTTTGAGGATCAACCAAGCTAATGGATTGATGTAGAAGTCATTCATTCCAATGTTCATTGCTATAACTCCAAAATATAACGCATTTAATATCGTAAAATACTATTAAAATGCTATAATAACCAAACAATCCCCACTGCTTGGCAAACTCGCCCTCTGCGTGGAAACCTCCATACAAACGCCCCTGGTTTTGTTCTAAGCGCTAAAACCATCTAACATTCTTATTCCAATATAATATAATAGATAGATGCCTCACCCACCCACAACATAAGCGGGTGTTGTGAAAGCCCATCTGCCGGCTTGCCCAATGACCGGAAAGAAAGGACGAAAGCGCTCTTCCTCAAGAAAGGCTGGAACAAACGGATAAGATAACAGAACTTTAGAAAGAGAGATATCAGTTAAGGAAAAGACTAACTATGCATAATGAAGGGCTCTGATTGAACCTCCTTACTAGTGAAACAGTAACTTTTACTCGAGACGTAGTTGGTCTCAGACTTGAACTGTGACTGCTTAGGGAATAAAATATCACGCTCACTCATGAATAATCAGGGGTGGACATGAGCTTTAAAAGCCCAGCACGTATGGTCATGTGCTATCGATTTCATGAGTGCATTGAGAATATACACCTCATCTCCATAGGAAGCGACTACTTTCACACATACATAGGTGATATATGTCGAGAGTGCTCCTGTAAGCTTAACACTCATACCCATATGGGCTTATATATCATTAAGAGTTTTATCAAACTCAACCTTCACAAACTACAGGAAACAATTGCACTCACCTCACCATATAGGGAGGGAAAAAAAATAGTGCATTTCCACAACCCAAGTCATCATATGATTAGTTTTTTCCCTTTTGAACTGGTATAGGATTCTAGTCCCCAGGTTGAGTGTCCTCATATATGACTCAAGGCTTTGTAGGCTTTAATCCATCCCCTTTGATGTGCTCCAAACCGTTTCTCTTGTTAAGCCTTCGTAAGAGGATCTGCAAGATTATAACAAAGATTTGACATAATGATATTAATGGTACCATTTATTCAAAAGTAACGATCTTACATTACTGTGTTTCCTTCTTATAGGTATGGATTTACCGTTGTTAAGTTAACGATTTTTAAACTGCATACCAATTTCAGCGGTGCATCAAGTGAATTTAAAATAGGAGGAATGGTTTTTCAAAAAAGGAATTTGAAACAATCTATTCTCTTAACCAATTTCGCTCTTACCTAGCCTTGAAGCAAAGCAATTAGTTCAGCCTCCATGGTAGAGTTAGCAATACAGTTTGATTTTTATCTCCAACAAACAGCACCACCACCTAAAGAAAAACAAGACATAACCAGTGGTAGAACAGGAATCACCTGACAAAGGGTTCCAATCTGCATCACAAAAGCCTCAAGTAACAGCAGGATATTTTTTTATAGAACAAACCACAATTGTTCAGTTCACTTAAATATCTCATAACTCTTGTATAGCATGCCATGTTCATTACCTGGCTGGATTGTAAAAAATGCCAGGAACCTACTTTGCATATGCAAGTTCAGGCCTAGCGCATTCAGTCACATACTAAAACTTCCGATTATACTAGCATCATTTCCTTGATTTATTACATCATTTTCACTGCAACAGGAAATAAGTGAACACTTGAAGCAAAAGGAAGTAGAAAACAGGCTTGGCAATCATGAAAGTTATATTTTTTTCAAAATTTTATTAAAACATAAATGTGACTGGTCAAGGAAACTCCCCTCACATGTTCTGTTATTTTTATTCCAAGAATAAAATTTGCCTCACCAAGATCTGTCATATTCAAAGGCCTAAGAACATTTTGAGTAGTTCATCATAACATTCATGGTTAGAGCCAAAGATCAACAAATCATCAACATATAGGACAAATGATCACATCGTGAATTATTCAAGACTTAAGATATATGCCACTATCACACTCATTTATTTTAAAATCATTTGTCACTTATGCAGGAATCAAAATTTTCTATGCCAATTGCTTTGGTTGCTTGTTTCAGCCATATAGGGATTTAGTAAGTTACATACTTTGCTTTCTTGGCTTGCTTCAAACAAAGCACTCGGGTTGATCCAGTATATATTTCTTCATTAGGTATCCATTTAGAAAAGAAAAAGCAGTTTTTACATCCATGTGAGGAATTGCAAATAAAAAATTTGAAGCCATAGCAACTAAAAGTCTAATGGATGTAATTCTTGTTAGCGGAGAAAAAGGACAAACAATTCTAGGCCTTCTAGTTGTTTTAAAACATTTTGCAACTAGCCTTTGCCTTGTATTGTCAAAGAACCATCTGTTTCAACGTTCCTTAAGACCCATTTGCAACCAATTATTTACAAACCCGGTGGTAAATCAACTAACTTCCAAGTTTTATTAGAAAAATTTATAGATTTCATTTCATTCCTTTACAGCCTCTTGCAAAAAAATAGAATCATGTGAAGAGTAATGTTTGGTTCAAAGTTAGAGGGTCGTTTTCAACATTAAACACATAAAAATCAGGACCACATCTTTTTCTACTCTAGATCTTTTACGTCTGTTCTTACTCAAATCAACAACTGCTATTTTTCAAAGTTGAAGTAGAAAGCAGAGGTAGTGACAAGAATATTTTGTTTTTCCAATCCTTGACCCCCACTATTTTAGTACTCAAAAGGAAATTTATTTCATGACAAAATAGCATCACCAGATTCTATTACAAATTATCTTCAAGATGAAAAAATTTATATAGCTGTAGTAGTTGAAGCATAACAAAGAAAACGACACAAGTAGTAACTTTTTTACCAAACTTGTAATCTGGGACCATTAGCCTCAAAAGGCTAGAACAACTCCCAAAAACTCTTAGAGTCCAACTTGCTTGTAAATTTTCAAAAATACAAAACGATGTCAATTTTAGACTTTTTATGAGGCACCGATTTCAACACATAACAGCAGTAATAAGCTTCACCCCAAAAATTTAAAGGTGCAATGTGACTCAAATAGCATGGCATTAGTCCAATTCAACCAAAGTTCTTATTTGTCCTTTCTGCTGCTCCATTAGACGAAGGAGAGTAAGGAGGAAGTAGTTTCCATTGAATTATTCCCAATGATCTAACAAAAGATTAAACTCATTTCATCATATTCACGGCCTCTATCAATTCTAATTCTTTTTATTTTTCTTCCAAACTGATTTTCAAACATCATTGAGATAACAGTTTGAAATTTCAAAGCATCACTTTTATTCTTTCTCAAGGTAACCATATGAAACTTAGAAAAATTATCAATGAAAGTCCTACCCCCCCCCAAGCCCTCCCACACCCCCCCTCCCCCTCCCTATCTAGCCCTAGTCCCCCCACACGATTTAAAATATCTATACCTACACGAGTTCGAAGTCCACCAATTCAAAAAATATCAGTATGAAACTAATTCTAACAATCAGTTTTTCTTTCAACTTGAAAATGAGGTCTTTAGGATATTGGCTTTACTACAAAGCCTCAAACTTTTCAACATTCTTTTCAACCATTGGGATTAATCCTAAATACCATGATTCCAAACATAATATCATTAAATGACACAACACGAGCATGCCAAAAATTAGTAGAAAGAAAACATATAAACCAGAAGTGGAAGTTTTATTCATGTCCATCATTCAACTTAAAAATCCCATCACATGCGCATACCCCTTCACCACAAAAATACCTGTCTTCAATTTACATATTGATCAGATTCAATAATCGGTTGAAAGCCTACTGTATTAAGAAGAAACTAGACATCAAATGTGGTCTCATAGAAGAGTATAAAGTAATCTTCATGTTAATATCTTCCAGAAGTTTAAAACCACAATTCAACATATACACTTGTCCAAGGCACTTGAGTAGTGTGAGCATCACCAAGCATGATGGTTGAGCTACTCAAAATGAGTATATTTTTTAAACCAGTATTCGTATAACAGACATGACGATTTGCACGCCCAGAATCGCCACCATCCAATTCAAACATCTCCAATCAATGTTTTATGTAAGGTACATCACCGCCACAAAGGTTCTTGTTAACGTTTTTTTTTTCCTGAGGGGTAGGACCCACTTTCCGGCATTCTGCAAATCAAGAAATCTGCCCACTCTTGCACAAACAAAGTCATGGTCCCTTTCTTGACTGTGATTTGTGCTTGGTTGATTTCTTGCATTATTTTTCTGGGATGGTCTACCATTATGTTTTGAATTTTTTCTTCTTAGATTAGAAACAGTATTGTGTGAGGTTCAAGAGTAGCATTATTCGAAGTAGTTAAATTTACCCGGATTGGATGGTGTTCTATTCTATTGTAAAAAGTGCATCTTGGACCCTGATTCTGCTTCATGCGGATTTTCATTATGCAAGGTTTCAAGAGAGGTTCCTTGTGTTTGTGCGCATAGTTTTTTGAAATTCCTGCCAAGGAAGGTGGAAGTTTATCCACTATGCCACAAAAAGTAAGGTATCTACAATTTAACTGATGTTCGGACTAAGCTCACAACAATCATGATGAAGTCTTTGAGCTTAATAGTCCACTGATTTGTTGTCCAACATTGGAAACAAAAAATCTACTAGTGCATATTGTTATCGCTTCCAGCCTCTTAAGTACATACTATCTGCAAGGCCTTCCAATTTTCTTTGCACTTTAGAGTAAGTCTACTCATAATAATCATTAAAATATCATATAGAGAATTAAGAAGATAATACCGAACTATAGGAATCACCATCGTACTTTGCCACTTTCTCTAGATGAGAAATAGTTTCCATCATCATTCATAAAGGTGTGATGTCTTTTTATTTGGATCTTCGCGGTTAATACATAAGAACATTAAGAAGACTTACTTAAGTAGAGAAAAGTACTTTACCACTTCCATCTCTTGAGTATGGTTACCATTGAACGAAATGGCTTTGTGAAGATCTCCACATCTTGACTCTGCCGGTTTTTTCAATTGTAGCCATATTAGAATCTCCTTAAAATTGTTAGGTTAACAACAGACAAGATAATAAATTGCAAGATTACAATTGAATTGAAAATTAAAATGAAAAAATGAAGCTCTTTAGGCTGAGGCGAGGTATCTCGCTATCTTAAGGAGTTCAAGCCACGCCAAAACATGTTTTCCACCGGTCCAGCAGTAGTCCTCTTGACTGTCCCCTCCAGGATACAAAAGCCTTCACAAAGTTAAACTCAACAACTCTAGCAAGAGTTGAGTCAAAGGCCCACAAAAAGAAACCTCCCGTCTTTAAACTAATAAGGAACTCTCTTTAGACTAACTCTTTCACTCTTTGTTTTCTCTTGTGTTTGTGTTGTCCTCTAAAAAAAAAACCAAATGAAGACTACCACTATTATACTATTAGAAGTCTTCCTAGCAATGAATAGGAAGAGAATGGAGGTCGAAATAGTGATAATAATGGCCTTAGGAATTTAAGGTTACAATGGGAGTTACTAGTGACATAGGTTACAATGGGGTTACATAGGACAAAGAGTATGGAGGAATAGAATGAAACTACATTGATGTTTAACCAATGCAATGGATGATTGTAGACGTCATCCATTCACAGTTCCATTCTTATAATCAAAATAAAGCAATTTAATATGTTTAAATATTAACATTAAAAATGCTAATAACCTAACATTCCTAAACCAATATTAAGATATTTTTATACCAATATTATTCATCTTTCACTTCACATTCATAGACATAATGAAAAATTTAAAATAATTTTCCTTCTAAAGGTTATACCAAGTTCATATCAAAATTAAATAAGTTTCATACAAATGTTAAGCATAATGCATACCACATTCCTTAACCAATATTAAGTCATATTCATACCAATCTTAAACATGCTTCATACCTTTTTTAATAAAAATAATAACCAAATTAATATCAATTCCATGATAGTAACTATACATATGTATGTTTATGCCACAAAAATTTCATGTCAAACACTAAAATAAAATTCATGCCACAAATAATATCCTTAGATAAACAGTTGTATAAAAAATTCTACTAAATTTAATTATTGAAATAATAGATTAAATAAAAAATATTTAATCTAACCACTTTTTTTCCCTTTTTTTATATTGGATTTCCGAAGCCTCCTTCATAAACTGGGTTTTCTTATTCTTTCCTGTAATTTGCTTCTTATTGTGAGAAGTACAAACCGTTTTCGCTAGAGTTGCATTCTTGTTATGTGGTGGCGTTTGAGTCAGTATGTTAAACGTCGGAGGCTCTATTCCAACCGTAGAATTCACTTCTACTAATCTGGGACTCTTTCTAGAAGTATGCTTTGGTTTCTTTGACATGTTTTAATTAAATTCTTAAAAATTTGATTCTTATTATTGTGAAATTATCCTTTCTTTCTGATTGTAAACTGAATATTTTCTGTTTTGCGAGGTGATATTAAGATGTAGAAGCGATTTTGAATGAAAGATGATTTATGAGGTAAAAGAGGAATGGATAATTTTTACAACAAAAAATTTTACGTTTTGAACGTGGAGGTGGTGAGTTACTGACTAGAAGAGGCGTGATGAAATTAGGGTGTAGATTTGACGTGTAAAGGTAAAAAAGGAACGAGAATCAAGGTAAATTTCCTATAAATGTGTTAGAGATAATTATGGTAGATTATTTATTTATATCATTTAATAATAAATATAAAATCATAAAATACTATTTATTTACTAAAGTAAAAATTTAATTGATTTTAAATAAAATGTGATTTGTTATAACCGGTAATTAAACTTTTATATGCAATGATATTTTAAAAGTAGCTTTAAAACACGTAGTATTGTATCGTCGGGTGATTTTTCCTTTATATATTAACAAGGTTAAGAGAACAATTACATTCATAGGGGCGTCAAAAATGAGTCCAACTATGGATAATCCGTCCATAATTTTAAAGGTTGGGCTCAAGATAATTTGAATTGGGTTCAATCTCAACTCATCAAGTCTTAATCCAATTTAAGAGAATTCTTATTTGATCATAATTCAATCTCCAATTTCAATACATTTTAAGACTTTTATTTTCATTGATGTAATGTATGTCACTAATTCACTATATTAAAGGTATGAATTACTATCTATTTTAAATCTTTTAGGATTTAATTATCCATTTACAATTTTCTTTATTAAAAAAAATGTTGCGTTGAAATTTGTATTGTGGTTTTAAAACTTAAATAACAATATATGAAAATTATTGAGATTAAGCGGGTCAAATTGGGTGGGTGAAGACCTAACACGCTTTTAAGTCCGTTTGAGTTAAAAGGAAATTAGAGCAGGTCAAAACCCAACTTAATTTCTATATCAACTTTTTTTAATACCTTTCATTTCAACCAAACCCGTTCATTTGACAGCTCTAACAATTCAATATTGTACTGAAGCAATTCCTAAGGCTAATGTTAATGCACAAGGATGAGATCAGATTATTTTTGATAATGTATTAGTTTTATCAGGGAAATGGAATGAGATACGCACTGCCAACACATTTTTGAAAAATAAACTTCTAGTATTAAAGCAATCTTAAAGCTCAGAATTCGGAACAATGTAGAACATCAAGAAAATGACTCAAACCAGTTTGTCGGCTTTCAGAAAAATTAAGCGAGATGCAAACTAGATAAAGCTTTTGAAGAAGACAGTGACCCATCACAAAAATCAGAATCACTTTTCAACCCCTAACAACCACATAGTCGACTGACTTGAACTTGGAGACCTTCTTCTTTCCGTGTGGCACTACGACTCCATATGTGGTGTAGAATTCCCATACCCAAGTTGGAACATAAGGGCATCGAGATCGAGTGAACAAATAGAACTTTTCAGACCTCAAACAGCTCATGATCTCCGTGTATCTCTCAATAACTTCATTAGTAGACAACCTCTTCGATAATGGTCCTCAATCCCTCAGTCTTCAATTTGTTCATAAACCTGGGAAGAGGACCCTGTGCAGCTGGTGATGGAACCACAACGTGTGCTCGAGCAGGGGAGTAGTAGAGGCCTGGGTGTCTTATTCCTAGATAGATCATTCAACTGCTTGAAGTGCAGCTCCGTCATCCCTAAGAATCATCAATCTCAAAAGAGGGTGGTCCATTGGGTCACCATTGTTATAAGATATTCTCATCTCCATTAATTCAAAACAACAACACACAAACCAAAACTAAAAGTAAGTCGATTAAACTATGACTAAAAAGAAACAAAATTCAACTTCACAAAAATCTCTCAAACAACAACACTCCAAGGCAGTGGCGCCATTTTGATTAACGTTTCAAGGATACTTTATCCATTTTAAGTGTTAACGACAGCTAGTCAGTATAAAACCCAACTAAATAAGTTGAGGTCAAATCCCACCAGGAGCATTACGTATTTGAAAATCAATTGAGAAGAATGAATATGGTCAAGTCAATCATAAGAATAGACATTATCGAATAAAAACATAATTCAAGCTAGGGGATGACATAAATATCAAATAATAAGGGGGTTTGGGTTTAAAATTATCAACTACAACAACAACAAATAATATGAAATACAACAATGAGATTGGTTCTAGGGATGTAATTCGATTATAGGCTAATATAAACAAATTGGTAATTGGAACTGTTGGGAAATAATTTTATATTAGTGAGTAAGCTAAGCCATAGAGGGAATAAATTTTCTCTCAATAATTTACCCCGATCAAGTTGATTTCTCTCATATATCAATAGCAAGAAAAATAAAACCAACCTACAACTTAGTTTATTCACTCTCTCGAGCTGAATATCTGAGATTAAGTTTAGGATTCACTCTATCAAGTTGAACCCATGTCAACCCAATACCCAATGACCATAAATCAATATGTTTGGTTTTAAAACCTCTCTGTCAAGAAAGCCAAAACTACAAAGGTAGAAATATATTTACAAATACAATTCTTAAATTAAACAACAATTAATAATTAAATTCACTTCTAAATAATATTTAAACTAACAATTAGCAATACTCATAAACTAAACCAGCCCATAATCACATAATAACACCCTAAGAATTGAGATTTTAGCAAGACATTATAAAAAGATAAAAATTGTTATCAAATTGAGTTTGCTAACTGCGTAAGATTGATTTTGTTCTTACAATGTTCCAATTCGAAGAATCTCAAAGACCCACTTCCAATTTCTTGAAAGTGGATAACTTCTATCATCCAAAGCTTAGGTAAAACTAGGGAAGACTTGTCTCAATACTTAAAATTTAATGCCAAACACGTAGAACTAAAAATTCAATAATAATCTCATCCTAAACTAAATGTTCAAAAATGTATTTATAGTCGCCAAAAATATATTGCGAAGGGTCATTTGGTGCAGTTAGTCAGGCTTGTTGCTCCACTCGATAGTCCGCCCTTTGGTCTATATTCTCGCCCTTATGCCTTGGCCTTCATGTTCCTCAAGGTCTATAACTTGGGGAAATCCAACACTGCATCGCAAACCCACTTGAAGATCCGTCGGCACTCCTTTCTCTTGCCAACTTAGTTTTCTTTGTCAAGGCTTTAGTATACTGGAACTTTAGGTGGTTAAATAGCCATTTGGCGACTCACTAAGTGGACTAGGCGATTATCAGGCTTTCTTTTCTCTGTTATTTCAGCTCGCTTCATTCCTTTTTGCTAATTAGTATCCTTGATTGGTTCCTCAATCGGTATACCTAGAATTAAGAGTTTTACATAAGTTATTGGTATAAATTAAGAATTTGAGGGCACGAAATCATTGTAAGTAAATCCCTAAATGATTCCAAATTTCAGACTCATCACAATGTTATTATCACTTCTGATAATATAATACGGTTGGCCCCCTTAGTGATTAGAATATATAAAATAGTCATCTTGGAATTTGAATATATAATGACCCTCTAGACAATTTCAATATATAATGGCCCGCTTGGCATTTGAAGATGTAATGTCCCTCTTGGCATTTGAAGATGTAATGTCCCTCTTGGCATTTTGAATACATGATTCCCCCCCCCCCCAATGGTTTGAATATGTAATTACTCTATTGGCATTGAAAATGTAATGTACTTATTGGCATTTTGAATATACGGTGGCCCTCCCGAAGGTTTGAATATGTAATGGACGTCTTGGCATTGTTATTAACTTCTTTGGTAATACGATATGAATGACACTTCCCTTGATAAATATGATGTCCCACTAGGTGGTGGTATTATCTCATTTGCTAATACTGTAGAAATGTCCCTCTGGGTGGTAGTATTATCTTATTGTAATACTGTAAAAATGTATAAGACGATGGTGGTTCACATTACCGCGTCTGAATATCGATGAGATTTTTGAAAATTCTTCAAACGTTCTTGATGAGAAAAAAAATGTAATTTTGATGCCATTGTAAATGTTTGTACATATTGAGAGTGATGCTTTCACTTGTTCATATTTTGAATATCTTGTGTTTATTGCGACTCATGCTTTGTTAGAGATTGAACGAGGTGTTGTTGTTCATATTCTGAACTATTTCTGTTTCTTATTAAGAACTTCAACAACTTTCTTGTACCTACAAGAAGATTTTCAATCATATAGACGTGTATCCACAAACAAACTGTTAGTTTTTGAAACTAACTGGTCTGTGTTGATTTCTTCAATCGCTTGCTCCTTGTCTTGCTATTTTTAGTTGATCAATTCGATCTCTTGCTTTTGGATAGATATAAGATGAATTATACAAAATATTTGACATATTAATAAATTTGTAAGGAAAAAGAATTTTTCGAGAACTAATTTGGGAAAGGTCACTATCAAATGTCATGTCATGCATAGCTTAAGTGGATGTCCTTGGTTTAAAAATTTTGACGTGTTCGATAGCTTGTCCTAAAGAATTAAAATGATGCTGAATCTTAAAAATTTTCTAACACGGTCCTCTCGAAATATATTATAATTCTGAAGTTTTGCAACTGGCTCTGAAATAGAACGGTGTTGGAGATTGCTGAAGTTGACTATGAATTTTAACGATGTTAGAGATCATTTAGAGTTAGCTCTAAACTTCAAATCCTGCTCCAAATTGATGCATGAAGAAATTTTTGAGGTCATTCTTAAAATATGTTATCCTGGTAGAATGTGTTGGAGTAACTCGAGTTGTTGATATATGACATGTAGAATTTTTTAGACCCTTTCAATAATTTTTTTCCAGTTGCAACTCAAAATGTATTATCTCTCTCTTTGGAATTTTAGAGTCCCTCTCATAAATTCTATCCTAGTTTCCATTGTTAAGAGAAATGGAAATCTTACAGGGATATGACTGAGCCGTTGTGGAGCCTACGTATCCTGTTGAAGCAGAATTTCAGGTTAAACGTAGTTCCCTTACCGAGGATTGACAAAAATAGATAAAATTATAAGGAAACAATCGAGACCGACATAGGCCTCTACGGATTTCGTTCTTGAGAATTCAGGTCAGACATAGTTCATGTACAAGGAATAAATATTAAAAATGGATAAAGGGGTGACTAAAACTGGTCAACGGAATGGGATGTACCGGTACCATTCCGGTACGTTCCGGTTCGTCCCGTTTTCCGTTTGCCTCATTGGGACGGGACGGGATAGTCTGAAACCGGTAACAACCGGAACGGACGAACCCGGTGATTTTGTACCAAGGTGTAACCGGTCCCGCAGCCTTGTTTCATCCCCGTTCTGGTCCGTCCATCCGATTCGATCCGGTTACTTAATATATATTAATTTTTTATATTTTTTATTTTTATATAATTTTAATATTATATATTTCTCTAAATTTATATTTTATTGTATTTAATTTTGACAAGACCCAAGTGTATAAATATAACTTAAATAAATATGAATGAATATAAATATAATTAATAATTTTAAACCTTCAAAAGATTTAATTGGAAAATGTATTAGACTTTAACTTGGCAACTTAACCACCAAAAAATTAATAAAATATCTTTAAAATAAACTTAAGAAAAAATCTAGTAAATAAATTTAAAAAATATTAATTTATACTTAGAAAAATAAAAAAAATTATTATATTTTCGTAATTCCAAAAAATATCGTCCCGTTTATCCTGGTCCGTTCCGGTTCATTCCGGTTCCATCCCGGTATATAGTGGAACGGGACGGAACCAATTATTCATCCCGGTAATTCCAGTCCGGTTCATCCTGGTACCGGTCAACAGGTTCCGGTCCGGTCCGGTACTGGTTCGTTCCGATCCATTGACCAGTCTTAGGGGTGACCGAGGCACGTGTCTCATTCTTGAGAATTTATGCTAGACGTAGTTCATTACAAGACATAATTTTCTAACTATATAATATAAGATGATTACAGGAAAATGATGCGATTAGAAAGAAAGAAATAAAAGATATTTTGAGCCTTCAAACATAATATCTTTGACAGTACCTGAGTCAATTGATGACTCGTGAGATATATGTCTATGTCAACCACGACATTTCATCAATCAAATGTATCCATGTTTTGTCTAAGCAAATCAATGAGTTCTCTTTTCTGATCTTCAGTAAGATAGACATTGATTCGTGTTTCTTTGACACATTCATCATTTTCTAGATTCGCAGTTTTTGTGTTATTTGATTCAACTATCTTGGTTCCCTAACAGTTTCAATTTTTTGGCGATGTATTTAGATATCATGGTCTTCTCTTCATACTCTTAGAATACATTGTGATCTACCGTATTTGTTCATTCAGCTTATGACATGACATGATGCTGACAGATTTAAAATTATTTTTGTTGAAATAAAGACAGTTAGATAGCAAAATTAAAGTAGTTGGAATGGTTCTTTCACAGTAGAGGTGACTTTCATTGAAAATAAGGATATGTGAACTTTGTTCATGACCATGGCCCATTTTAATTTTTCTTTCGAAACATTACGAGGGAAGTTAAAAGATAATTAGGTAAAAATACATAAAAGGTAGGTTCCGGGCCTCCTTCACACTACTAGCGATTTTATCAATAGCATAAAATTGATCTTTGTCTATCAAGATGATCAAGGAATCAAGAGCAGAGTGGAAGTATAATTAAACACTTGCTCCATTGGCTCGACGTCTCGTCTAGTTGGGGTTTTGATCATCTCTTTAAAGACAACATCACTTTCTTAAAAAACATCCCCAATTCTTTCTCCAAGACTGTCATTATTGACATATTCCTCTGACAAAAAGGACTGCTACAAATGAGGCAATGGCTTTGGTGATACATGATTAACCTTCTTATTTTGAATCTCTTTTGTCACAAAAACAAAATCTTAATGGGGTGTCATAATTGTAGAATTAAGTTTCTCACTTATGTTAAGAGAAGATACAACTTTCTCAAGGTTTTTCGGGTTGGTTGTTATTATAGATTTACCACACACCAATCTTCTACGACATCAATCATGTTAATAGTGAACCCTCCATAATTCAATAGTGGATTACTATTGGCATTAGAAGTGAAATTTTGAAGAGTGACAATTCTTTGATCAATCAAGTCCTGAATTTTATGCTTTAAACTATTGTAATTCTTAATGGTATATCCAACACCTTATGAATGGTAAAAACAACAATGATTGAACGTTTAATGTCTACAACTGACATTGACATTTTTGGATCAATTGTTGGTATCATACCAACTCCTTTCAATCTCTCAAAATGTAATGACCCGGAAGGTCATTTTTGGAAATTTTAAATATTAGTGTAACTTGAGTTAATTAATTGATAGTTTATGGGCTAAAGTGATAATTTATTTAAGACCCTATACATTTATACTATATTTAATAAAAGACCTAATGTGGGTAAAACCTATCCTTTTAGTAAAATAATTAAGTTTTTTTTAAAACAAGAAGAACTAGAGAATAAGAAAAGATCAAAGACAGCTTGAGGCGCTAAGGGTTTTCCAGGTATTTTATTTCCCATTTTCTATATGCAACATATTGTTATGCATATAATTATAGTTATTATTTAATGTTGGAGTTGAAACAGAAAGTGGGAAAAATTGGTTTTGAAATTTAGAGAAAAAAAAAAGAGAACAAAAATTGATTGTATGCATTAGGTATTATATGTGGGTTTGTGTCAGCCATGAAGATCAACTTATTAGGCTATGTTTTTTGTCATTTGGGTGTCGTGGATTATTGCAATATCAATTAGGGAATATATAATTATACATAATCCACAGTAACGTATAGGGAATTTTGAGGGATTATTTTAGGGTTTCTGTGATTTAATATTTAATATGTTTAATGTCACTTATTAACTTTATGTTATTTGGTAGATTAATACTAAACTTAGCTGAAGTGTTGGAAATATAAAATTATACATTTTTTGTTTATATCAAGAATTACAAAATTTGATTATAAATTTGGGTGTATGTTGTAGTCAATGTTAAACACATAAAAGTGTGGGTATTGGTTAGTTCTAAGAACCTTATAGTGGGAATATACCCTTGAATAGATTCACCTTGGTTGTCGGAAGCTCAAACGGAAAAAGGGAAGCTCAATTCCAGAGTAATTATTCGATTGGCTAAGCAAGTGGAATTCTAAACTTTTGTTAAGGTACGAAATTCTTTTTATATCCTTGTTGATTTTGAGAATGATTTGAGACTTTGTTGGTTTATACTGTTGGTGTTGTCTATATTGTGTAATTGTGCTTTGTTATCAAATGGTTTATCTCCCCCTTCTTCATTGGAGCATGTCATTTGCATTGGGTGTATCTGATACATGGTTGTTGCAAGAGGATGATGTACATTTTCGAGGGTCCGTAATCGCGCGCCTCGATGGATATTATATTTCGAGGTACGTATCGCGCGCCGCGAAGGTTACTATTTATCGATGGTCCTGTCGTCTCCCAACAGATGCATGACAGATATTTCCCCCCTGGGTCCCGGACTGAGAGACAGCGTGTGTGGTATCGTTAATAAAGACCATGCAATCACGATCTTTGACATTTTCATCTCATGGCATTGGACATTTTTTTTATTGAGGAACTTGAACATGTGTTTTGCTGATCTTGTGATTGTTTCTCTTGAAGCTTGTGACTGTTGAATATGTAATTGTTTTGAGAATGTGTAAACTGATAGAGTGTTGGTTTTGCGTGGTGTTTTGTAAACAGTTAGGCTTGGCGTGGGAGGTTTAGATCGGGCGTGAGGAGTAACCCCAGATATTTTGTTCACTTACTTGTGTTTAGAGGTTTCTTGTTGGGTACCACCGTGTGTTTGTGTACTCACCCCTTGCCTTTTCTAACAATTTTTGTAGGTTTACGAGCCGGAAATTTTTGTGATACCTTCCATTCTCTTTGTTTCCGAGGCATCTTGTGGAGGATTTTGAGTTAGCTGCTTGTCCTCTCAGCGAACTTTTCCTGACTCAGGTTATGACTTTGGTTTTTACTTGAAAGACAACTTCATTTAGACTTCTATTATTTTTCCAGTTCGAATTTTTTTACATTGAGGCTTTGTGCACTTGACAACCTGGTTTTGTGGGATTGAATTAATAATGACTTGGGTTTTCTGTATAAAATTGTTGTTGATTGTCATTTCTACTTCCGCACTTTGTTAGATATTGCTTTTTAGGCTGACTTGTCTTGGTGGGATAGACGAGTGCCATCACACCCATTTCGGGTCGTGACACAAAAACTTGGGTTCGACTTTCAAACAAAGGAGTTCTTCTGAAGTTTTTTACGAGGAAGATTATTTCATGGAGATAAGGGTACATAATGATAAAGTGGAGTATTTTGGCGCGTATGTGCTGGTGTTTGGAACTTTGGGTATTGTAGAGTTTTGTAGCTATGAGGGGCATTTGGGTAATTTGAAAATTTGACTTGACAACTTGATTGAACATTTGGTTGATTTGGAAATGGATCTTGATAAGTTTTTTGGACATAAAAGAAGGGGTAAGGATTTTGTGGATCTAAAGGATAGGTTTTGGGTAGTAAGGGCTTTCGAACATTGTGATGAACATGTCTCCTTGATTTTTGGCTCGATTCAAATGAGATAGAGGAAAAATCTTCCTTTTATATCCTTAATGAACTTTAGGATTCATATTGGAAACTCATTCAGGTGATTTTTCTTGTCTTGAGACCTTCTTCAATATTCTAACCAATTTTGACTATGTCATTGAACTTTCTTCCTACAATGAATAATATCCTACTGTAGTACTCCAACTCTTGAATGCACACAAAGACTTTAATAATTTCTTTCTCAGTCATGGGAGATCTAACCCTTATAGACTTTGTTCTCTAATAGTATGCATACACTCGATAGCTTTTGGCGTAATTCTTGTATTTCTCTCCAAAGAGTATAGATCGGGAATAAATTCTACACTGTAACCGAACCTTTTGATGATGTCGTTAGCCAAGTTATCCGACTTAGCCATCGTTTAATTTCTTGAGAAATAAACCGTTCAAAAGATTCTACTTTCATACTTCGACTAAGGGGTCACATTAACAAAACATCATTGTCACGACCCCAAAGTACACCCTAGAAGATAGGCATCTTTCAAGTCGCTACACAGCGTGCTAGACCTCTCAGAGGTCTTGTACAAGCCCTTAGACATCATTCATTGCATATATGTATGAAAAGTAGTAGGTAATTAAAACTTTTCAGAACAATCGAATAATATTTCAAAATCTCTTTCATAGAAAAAAATAGAAATGCTAAGTCTCTTTGTAGCCATCTTAGACAAACGAATATCTTAAGTCACAACCCATAAATCAGCAAAACTGAAGTATCAAATTCTAATACAATGTCTCATGACAAAAAAAGCTTAATAATACTATGTCCTCGAATCAATTGAGGACATACCCAAAAGATGCTTGAAACGATGGTAATTCCAAGCTTGGTTCTGATAACCTCATCAGTTGCCACCTACACCTTTAGATATAAGACAATATATGGAATTAGTACATTATCATACTAATTAATGGTGACCATTCAATTTAAAACCCCCGCTAAAAGGACACTTCTGTTTATAAATATGCCTTCCATGAATCTGTGAAGAAAACCTCATAAACAAGTATAAGAAACCACTAACAACTCAACATACACATACATAAGACATATTTCAAGTAATCCATAAGAGACAACCACTACCTCATGTAATCACATATACCTCTTAACAAAGGTCATCCTAAGACTCACTTAAGTAAGTTATGAAACGACCACACATACAACCCTTTCACACATACCTAAGAGATCCTCAAGACTTCCTAAGATAAGATTATTCACTTTTCACCAGTTAACTCCCTACCTAGAATTAATCTAAGACTCACCTAAGTAAAACATGAAGACATGCCCATACACCCTCTTCAAGACTACCTAAGCAATCCTTAAAGCTACTCTAGATAAGTACCTTTTCATTCACATGCATTGACTTAGTCAATAATAGTCATTAAGAAACTTAAGAGACATTCACATTTATAAGACTTCACATAATGGTCTTGGAAGACCTAGGGAAACAACATACTAGAACCTTGAAAGCCTACTCGTGCAATGTATATATAGCGTCCCATTCCACTACCTAAATGTTGTTCTCAATACTCGAATGCATCCCACATGATGAGAATAGGCATTAACCGACATAGACCATACTAGCTAGGCATGGAATCTGGAGTCTACCCTACTCCCTGGACGGTGTTCTACTTGCCAAGGGTAGAACTAGGACACGTCGCATGTAGCATATGGATATCAAGTATTTCTTTGTAATCTAGTCTCAACTTAAGTAGAGTCACTACCACAAGCATATTCTCTCAGTGCTAGCCATGTTCTCATAGCGTATGTTCAATCACAATACCAAAGATGGGTCCACTAGGGCTGCCACTCAATTGTCAATAAGGATAGCTCGATGACTTTCTTATAGATCGTTTCATGCTGTTCCAGCCAACCTATCCCTAAGTCTATCATTCACACAAGAATGATACCATTACGACTGCCAACTTTAAGGATATCTTAACCTTCTTTCTAGTTTGAAAGTTCCAAGTCAATGACCCTCTTAACCATGTTCAAGGTCATATTTCAATCATACATTCATATACATGACAAAGGTGTTTAAACCTACTAAGTCAAGAGTTCATATTCACATTCTTCACGTATCAAGTAGAGGGGCATAGGTCTACCCAAACAAGACACACACATCATCATCTTATCACATGTACAATCACATTTAAGTAGCACATAGAGACAACCAAGTCTTCTAAAAGTCACCCTATCCATTCCTATAGAATCATCAACATAGTCCATAATAAGACTCGTATAGTCAACTAGGAAGAATCATACTTCAACATCAAGTATAAACATATCAAGACATCACCATAATCTACTATATCCACATATCATCAACTAGAAGAACTCATGCTTTAACATCACATATACACATGTACCACATAATGCTTCACAAGATCATATACAACATAATAACATCACAATTCATAAAGTAATGCCGACAAAGCCACATTCTTCAGAATTATAACACATAAGCACCACTACCATAAGTGGACTGTACCAATTATCAAAATTAAATAGCAATTCTACACTATATAAGAACATTAGGTCACCTCACCACTCTTTCTTCATCAGCATCAACATTCCAAAGTCTTTTCAATCAAATTCACTTCACCAAAGTCTCTTACCAATAGAAACTACACACAATTCCAATCTAATATGAAAGCAAACAAATGAACCAATACAATATAATGTGATCATCATCAAATTTAGGCAGCATATATACAATTTTAACGTGATCTTTACATAAATCAATAGCCCAAAGTAAACTATACAAGAATTCAATACAATAAGGTCATGATCAAATTACTCACATTATAGCCAAAATTAGGATTTCATGAATTGCATTGGTTCATAGGATATTGATCTAAAATAATTCAATAACATCAATTATAACATAAGTTATTGATTCAAATCATTTTATGCAAGAACCCATGGCTAGAAGTCAAAATAGAAGATCTCATGTTTTGAGAAGTCTTAGAAAATATTTGGAGTTAAAATCCTTGAAGAAATAGAGTTCAAGGATGAAACATCATACCTTGATGAAGACAATCCACGAAAATGATGAAGATAAAATGGAAAAATCAAGCTCCTAACCACAACCTTGCTTCAAGCTTCAATGGAGTTGTAGAGAATTATATTTGGGGTCTTGGGTTTTTTTTTTATTAATGAACTCAACTATAGGTTCTAGACTTATAAAGTGACTTAAAATACCTAAAAGCACCTTAAGTAACCGCCCAATATTTTATTTAGAAGCTAGGTTAAATTCCCAAGTTACCCTTACCTTGGCCGAGAATTTTCTGGAATTGGAGGCACCAAACGATGCCTGTAGACGATGGACCGTCGATGGAACGACGACACCGTCATGCAGGTTCATCGTTTGAGACAAAACCCCAGCAATTTGGGGGCTTATCTCCCACACATAAGTGTGGATCAATGCCCCCCTTTGACGGACAATTCCTTAGACGACAGGGCATCTCTTGAGCAGTCGTAGTTTGAGACTACCTTGGGAAGTTTCAAGTCCAAAGTTGGGTCCTCCTCAAGGACCCTTAGGTCATCCTTGGGGAGTCTTTCCCAGATGTTTCAACCCTAAATATATACGTCTAGATGTTAGGAACCTCTCCCGTCAATTTGAGCTCAAATCAACACTTAAAACATGTAAAGGCATACTAGAACACACAAGCACGTCTCAATGCTAACTTTCAAATGTCTTGAACGTTCTTGGTGTTTTACCTCCAAACCCTTTCAAACTCAATGCACTAACTCTTGACATTATAATTAACCATTTTAATACCTTATCAACTCATGACACATATGTTGGGCTCTAATTTCACCAAATTCATTATCAGGGCTTTACAATCATCTTTTCCAACTCCTACAAATTTGCTGCAATTAGACCTCAAATGAGCAAACGGATTTCCAACTCCATTAAAAATGTCAAATTTTGGTACTGTAAAACCTTACCGAAGGTCCAAATTTGGATGGATGCACAAGTATTCATAGCTTAATAAAACAATATCTAGGGTATATCAAAAGTCATTCATTGCATTCATAACTTCCTCTTTGATGTTTTTCTTGGTATTTTCTCTTATGACCTTCCACTCCTTCTCAATATCTTTTTTCTCATAATAATTAAGTTCAAAATATGTGCTAAGTAGAGGGTATAATTCTGAATGATATGGGAATATAAAAAGCGGGTTCCATAGGTATGAGTTGAGTAGTAGGTGGACTTTGAACAATTTGAGTAAGAATCTGAGGATAATTCTACATATTGATGTTGTTTGGATTTGTAACACCTTGAAAATCCAAGACAAGTATTAGAGCCTAACATAAGTTTCATGGGGTCTAAGCAATGTTTTAAGACCTATTTTAATGAATATAGGTCATTTAGGAAGTTTAAGAACCAAAACACCCAAGAATATCCATGACGTTCGAAAACTAGTTCTAAGGGGTACTAGCATGCATTAGCCTATTTGACTAGCTTTTAGGAGTCGGAAATCCATGAAATTAGGTGGAAGGGTTTATAACAAGTGTTAAGGATTATTAATGGTCAAAACGTCCGAGTATTACTCCCCAAGGACCAACCAAGGGCCCTTGAGGAGGACCCTAGCACGTAGGAGGCAACACTGCCTAGGCAGTGTGCAACCACGAGAAGCCATCAACGGCTCGTGTGTGGATCGACAGGGCGTAGATGCCCACCGTCGTACCACACTTAGACAAAATGTTGGAGACCCTCAGATGCAAAGCCTCTGAAATCAACGACATTGTGCAGGACAGGAGGCACAATGCTCGTCGACTCACAGATGGACCGTCGACGGGGTTCTGTCTGTGATGGTTTATTTTTCTGCATAATTTAAGTTAAGTCCAATTAAAATAATTAAGGGGTTTAGGGGTTATTTAGGTATAAAAGGAAGATTATTTAACTAATTGTAACCTCCCCATATAAAGACCCCAAACCTCATTGATCTAAACACAACTCACAAAAAAACTCTCTTCCTTCTCTCTTCTTTCTCTCTCTATTTGGAAGCCACCATTGAAGACAAGCTAGGGGGAGATTTTGGGGCTGGAAAGGGATGATTTCATCATCAAATCTTCATTAAACGTTAAGGTACGAGATATAATTCACCTTTGAGACTCTTTCCTCAAAGGGTTCCTTCAAAATGGATTTCAAAAGTTGAGTTTTCATGTGGGTTTCATCCAATTACAAAATTGATGTTGTGAACTGAGTTTTTTATGTTTTATTTAGGGTATAATGGATATATTAACATCTATTTTAACTTTATTATGGAAATTGGTGATGGTTTGACCTAAATTGAAGAATATGATCCTTAACCCTTAACCCTAGGTTTGATCATGATGTAAATTGGGTTGTAATTGATTCAATTGTCTTGATTATAGATTAAATCACGACTAGATGATGTTATTACACCAAAAATTAAAAAGTTAGAATGAATTGTTGTCTTTCATGCTAATCTTAAGAAGTGATCTAGGTTATGGAAATTGGCCCAAGTAATCTTGTTTAAAGCATTGATTTGGTATTGAATTATGGTGTACTGACTCTTCTAGTGTTTTAATCATGTTCATTATTCAATTATAATGTTTAACATCTAAATTGTATTGAATTGAGGTTTTGTGGTAAGGCCTAAATGATGAACCATGAAGGAGACTTGGTAAGCATTGGAATCTCTATCTTTACTTCCAATTGTGATTAATTATGGTTAAGTCATGATGTTATATTGGAGTATGCCTTATATTAGGATGATAGGGTGGTATGATGTTGAATTAAAATGTCTTGATTATGGTTGTGAGATTGATTAAGATGTAAATGCTATAAGGATGGTGATATATACCAATCTGCCTTATTATGAATTGATATATAATGTGTTAACCTCACCTACATAAATTGTTATGAAAGGATTTATACTCATACAATTCTTATTGAGCTATTGATAATGATGATTATACAAGGCGTAGACCTTATGACCTAAAAAAAGCTATGATTGATAATTAAAGGCTTAAAGACATTTTAAAAAGAGACTCTAGCTTAGAATCGAGTGAACTAGATTGAGGAGTGTACCTTCCCACATAGGAAAGGTAGGAGCATTACATTATTTTTGAGATTGAAGACTATTACGCATGGAGCATAACGAGGGTCCCACTTATATCTCCTAGTTCTTGAACTATGTTGCGTTCATAGGAATACTAGCTAGTGGATCCACGTAGTTGCTATGTTTTATATTTTGGTACTACCTTGGCAAGTAGTACGCCTTCTTTCGGTGTAGGATTTTATGATACCGGATTCCACACTAACTCATGTGGTGTATGTCGGTTAGGGCAAGATGTTCTCAAAAGGTAAAATGAATTAAAGAATTGAACTCTTAATAGGATAACCTAAGGAGTCTAGCTTAGTCTACGTAGGGGTATGGGACTCTACCTAAGCATTGCACTAGTTATCCTTGAGGGGAGTCTTAAGAGGATGTTCTTATATATTTTTATGTTATGTTGATATATGATATGTACATAATGAAGTTGTACATTGTTGATACTATATGTTGGTTAGTTCACTTATTAGTATATGTTGATTTATATTGTTAAAATAAGATTAAATGTATATCTTAATGTTATATTATGTGAAGTTGGACATTGGTTATGGTTTCTTGTTGAGGCTACTTTATTGAGTAAGGTTATGGGGCTTTGCTTGGTCATTGCACTTGTTGACTTGATAAGGATTCATGAGTAGTTGTCTTGCTTATTATGATATAATTGACTCTTATCATACTTGTGATGTTAATCCTTGATGATAGGGTGGTAGTTAATCATGGGTTCATGTATGTTGGGATACATATTACTTGTTTGAGTTAGTAAGCATGTTTGGCTGGTTGGTATGACTTGCTTGATTTTGCATTAGACTTTTCAAAGGGTAAAATGACATGTTTTGAATAAATGACCCTTTTTAGCATGTTTTGCTCTTATATGTGCTTATGGTCTCATACTTAGTACATGTGGAGTACTAACCCCATTTTCTTCTTTTTTCCCGAACATTTTAGGTTCCGATCGTTGAAGGCTCATTCGAGACGACTTGAACAAGGCTTGGATATTCTTTATCATCCAATTTGGTAGGTCCTCACTTTCCGAGGACGATGCCAATATCTTGCCTATAAAGTTCCTTTGTTTTTCTAAGACTTTTATGTTCATTCCACTTTCATTGTGTACGACTTGTATAAGCCTATATATGGCTTCCTTACATTGATGTAAGGCTATGCCAAAATTCTGATGATCGTTTAGATGGTATGAGATGAGACAATCTTTGAGACTATATATATATATATAGATGTGTGTGTGTGTGTGTGTGTGTGTGTGTGTGTGTGTGTGTGTGTGCGCAATAAATGTAGAAGGCTATGTAACCTTCCTATACGAAGGGTCTATATATACTCGATACGACTATATTATGTGTATGTAGAGGGTCTATGTTAACCTATAAGTAGATGAAATGAAAAGTTTTAAATTTTTCCGCATTTTCAACCTATGAATGTAATGACATGATACTAAGGGGCTAGTCTTAGTCCTCAAAGAGGATGACGACGCCATTTACATCTAAGAGGTAAACTTGGATGTGACAACTTTGTATCAGAGCATCAGGTTGAATATCCTTGAGTCATCTCTCTCTCTACCATGTCCATGTAGATTTGTATTCATAATTGTGAAGCGCGCCACATTTATGAATAGGAACCTATGTGATGCCTAGGAATCACTCTCTTTCTTGGAAATCCTATATCATGACGATATAGTATACTTATGGTGTGCTTTTGCATCTTATCCTATTATTGTTCTTATTGGAATAATGAACACTCGACGTAATGCGGCTCGAAGGCTTGAAAAGAAAATTGCCAATGCTGGAGCTCCTCTACTTGAAGAAGATGCTAATGTTGACCAAGCTCCGGTAAATCCTCCACTATTAACGGATGGAGATATAAGGGATGCCCTCATTCAATTGGCTCAAGTCGCCACTGTCCAAGCCCAAGCTATGACGGCCCAAGCCAACCAGGAGTTTGTACCCCGTCCTCATCAACAAGTCACTACTATGGCTTCCCATATTTCACTCTGATGAATCCTCCTACTTTCTACGGGTCTAAAGTTGAGGAAGACCCCAAATAATTCATCGATGAAGTCTATAAGATACTTTTGGCTATAGGTTTGTCCACAAGTGAGAAAGTTGAGTTGGATACTTGTCAACTCAAGGACGTGGTGCAAGCATGGTTTGTGAAATGAAGGGATTATAGGCCTTTAAGAGGTGACCCTTTGACTTGGGAAATCTTCAAGAAGGCTTTTCTTGATCGGTTGTTTCCTAGGGATATGAGGGAGGAAAAAGTGGTGGAGTTCATCAACCTTCGCCAAGGAGGTATGAGTGTTCATGAATACTCTTTGAAATTCACCGAGTTGTCAAAATATGCTCCTTATTTGGTTTCCGATCCTAGAGATGAAATGAGTCGCTTTGTGATGGGGATGTTAGATGATTTAAAATAGGAGTATCATTCGGCTATGCTACACGACAACGTGAACATTTCTCGTCTTATGGTGCATGTCAAGCATGTATAAGAGTCAAGGGATAGGAGGAAGAATAATGATGCTAAGAGGGCAAGATCTATTGAAGGATACTCTTCAAAGAATAGGCTTGAGATATAAGATAAGCCTCGATTTAAGAAGCGGGTTTCAAGTCAAGTCACTTCCAAGTTCCTAAAATCTAGTGGTGATAGGGTGTCTAACCCTAAATTCAACAAGGGAAAAAGTACTAATTCACCAATCGAGAAGCTAACTTGTGGGAAGTGTGGAAACAAGCACTAAGGTGATTGCATTAATGGAACGAATAATTGTTTCGGTTGTGGAAAGAGTGGACACAAGGTGAGGGATTGCCCTAATGTGAGGATTCAAGACAAGGGTAGTGGTCAAGCTCAAGCAAGTGGTTCGAATGAGGCACCAAAGAAGAACCGCTTCTATGCTCTCCGCTCTAGGGGTGAGAAAGAGACTTCTCCCGACGTGGTGACCGGTATGTTGAAAGTCTTCTCTATTGATGTATATGTCTTACTTGATCCCAATGCTTCTTTATCCTTTGTTACTCCTCTAGTAGCCAAAAAGTTTGATATTTTACCCAATATTTTGCATGAACCTTTTTTTGTGTCTACTCCGGTGGGTGAGTCGGTTGTTGCAAAAAGGGTATATAAAAATTGTCCAATAATGTTGCCCAATAGAGTTTCTTATATTGATCTAGTAGAACTAGATATGCTAGATTTTGATATTATATTGGGTATGGATTGGTTGCATGCTTGCTTTTTTTCTATTTATTGTAGGACAAGGGTGGTGAAACATAACTTTCCAAATGAACCCGTTGTAGATTCGAAGGAGGGAAATTTTAATCCTAGAGGTCGTATCATCTCTTGTCTAAAAGCATGCAAAATAATCTCTAAAGGTTGTCTATACCATATTGTAAGAGTCCAAGATCTAGACTCCAAAATTCCTCCCATTGATATAGTCCTGTCGTGAGTGAATTTCCAGAGGTCTTTCCTAATGACATTCCCGGTATTCCTCCCGAAGAGGAAATTAATTTTGGCATTGATTTGCTACCGGATACAAATCCCATTTCAATTCCTCCTTATCGGATGGCTCCGGCCGAATCAAAGGAGTTGAAGGCTAAACTCAAAGATTTACTAGACAAAGTCTTCATAAGACCTAGTATTTGTCCATGGGATGCTCCTATTTTATTTGTAAAAAAGAAGGATGGGTCCTTAAGAATGTGTATTGACTACCGCCAACTCAATAAAGTCACCATTAAGAATAAGTACCCTCTCCCTCGGATTGACGACTTGTTTGATCAACTCCAAAGGGCGAGCTACTCTTCAAAAATTGACTTGAGATCGGGGTATCACCAACTTAGGGTGAGAGGTGAGGATGTACCAAAGACGGACTATCGAACTAGGTATGAAAAATATGAGTTCTTGGTAATGTCTTTCGGTCTCATTAATGCTCTGGCGGCGTTTATGGACCTAATGAATAAAGTGTTTCAAAATTACCTAGACTCATTTGTCATTGTATTCATTGACGACATCTTGGTATATTTGAAGAATGGAGGGGATCATATCAGTCATTTTGAGGGTGGTATTGCAAACCCTTAAGGAACATCAGTTGTTTTCCAAATATACAAAATGTGAGTTTTGATTGAGGTCGGTGGCATTTCTTGGGCATATCATATCTAGTGAAAGAGTTGAGGTAGACCCAAGGAAAATAGAAGTGGTGCAGAAGTGGCCTAGACCATTGAATCCAACTGATATTAGTAGTTTCTTAAATCTAGCGGGTTATTATCGGAGGTTCGTGGATGGTTTTACGTCCATTGCATCTCCCTTGACTACTTTGACCCAAAAGAGTAAGAAATTTGAATGGTCGGAGGCATGTGAGAAAAGTTTCCAATTGTTGAAAAATAGGCTCACTTCCGCTCCGGTGTTGACTTTATCGGAGGATACAAAGGGTTTAGTTGTATATTGTGACGCATCCTGAGTGGGTTTGGTGTGTGTGCTTATGAAATATGGGAAAGTGATATCCTATGCCTCTAGTCAACTTAAGGTACATTAGCGAAACAATCCCACTCATGACCTTGAGTTAGCGGCCGTGGTGTTCGCTTTGAAAATTTTGAAGCATTACTTGTACGGTGTATATGTTGATGTCTTTACCGACCATAAGAATCTCCAATATGTGTTTATCCAAAAGGAGTTGAACCTATGGCAAAGAAGGTTGTTACAATTGTTGAAAGATTATGACATGAGTGTCCTCTATCACCCCGAAAAGGCTAATGTGGTTGCGGATGCCCTAAGTCATATGACTATGGTTAGTGTATCCCTCATTGATGAATCCAAGAAAGACCTAGTGAGGGATGTACATAGGTTTGCTAGGTTGGGGGTGAGATTAGAAGATTCTTCGGATGGTAGTTTTATAGTCCATGATAACTCCGAGTCATCATTGGTGGTTGAGGTGAAGTCCAAGCAACACCTTGACAAATCATTGATGGACTTTAAGGAAATGGTCCTCGGCAAGCTTAACGAGGCATTTTCCCTAGAGGGGATGGTATTTTAAGTTGCCAAGAGAGATTATGTGTTCCCGATGTAGATGGGATGAGGGACCGGATCCTAGAAGAAGCCCATGGGTCCCGCTACTTAATTTATTCGGGTTCAACAAAAATGTACCATGACCTTAGGGAAATTTATTAGTAGGAAGGTATGAAGAAGGACATAGCGGAGTTTGTCGCTAAATGTCCGAATTGCCAACAAGTAAAAGTTGAACATCAAAGAATGGTGGCTTACTACAAGAGATCTAAATTCCTACTTGGAAGTGGAAAGACATTAATACAGATTTTGTAGTGGGTTTACCTCGGACTCAAAGGTCATAAGATTCTATATGGGTGGTTGTGGATAGGTTGACTGAGTCCGCTCGCTTTATTCCCGTCAAGTCTACTTATTCGGCGGAAGATTATGCTAGGATCTTCATAGATGAGATTGTGTGTCGCTATGGTATTCTGATTTCCATCATATCGGATCGGGGTGCATAATTCACATCTAGGTTTTAGAGGCCATTTCAAAAAGGGTTGGGGACTAAGGTGAAGTTGAGTACCGCTTTTCATCCCCAAACGGATGGTCAAGCGGAACACACTATTCAAACCCTCAAGGATATGCTTAGGGCTTGCATTATTGAAATTAAAGGGAATTGGGATATACATTTTCCTTTGGTGGAGTTTGCTTATAACAATAGTTTTCATTCATCCATTTCCATGGCTCCCTATTAATCATTGTATGGTAGGATGTGTAGGTCTCCTATTGGATGGTTTGAAGTGGGTGAGCCTTCGCTTTTTGGTCCCGATTTGGTTTATAAGACTTTGGAAAAGGTTCATATCATAAGGAACCGGTTGCAAATGGCCTATATCCGGCAAAATTCTTATGACGATCATAGGAGAAGGGATTTGGAGTTTGAAGAAGGTGATAAGGTTTATCTAAAAATTCCACCTATTAAAGGGGTGATTAGATATTGCAAGAAAGGGAAGTTGAGTCCTCGTTATGTGGGTCCCTACGAAATCTTGCAAAGGGTTGGTAAGGTTGCCTATGAATTGAAACTCCCTAGTGAATTGGCTTCGGTTCATCCGGTTTTCCATGTTTCTATTTTGAAGAAGTGTATCGATGATCCCGAGTCCATTCATCCTATGAGGGTCTTGGTTTCAAGGACAACCTCTCTTATTAGGAAGTTCTAGTTCAAATTCTTGATAGGCAAGTCAAAAAGTTAAGGAATTAAGAGGTGGTTTTCGTAAAAGTGTTATGGAAGAATCACCTAGTTGAGGGTGCAACATGGGAGGCCGAGGCCGACATGAAGTCCCGTTACCCTCATCTTTTTTAGAATTAAGGTTAGTCATTCTTTTCAATAATATAAATATGACTAGAAATTGAAGTTTCATGATTTTTGGTGAAGTCTTGCAAAAGTGTGCTTTTTGGGTTGCATTACAGTGAAGTAGTACCTTTGAAACTTGAAATTTTGCCTTTTTGGTTTGTTTGTGTTATGTTGTGCATTTTGACATGGTGAGATGCAAAATTTTGGAGGCCCTCAGATGCAAAGTATCTGAACTCAACGACGGTTGTGCAGCATGGAAGGCACAGTGCTCGTCGACTCATAGACGGACCGTCGACGAGGTTGTATTTGTGAGGGTTTACTTTTCTGCACAATTTAAGTTAATTCCAATTAAAATAATTAAGGGGTTTAGGTTTTATTTAGGATTAAAGGAAGAGTAATTAACTAATTTAACTCCCCATATAAAGACCCCAACCCTCATTAATCTAAACACAACTCACAAAATAAACTCTCTTCCTTCTCTCTTCTTTCTCTCTCTCTCTCTATTTGGAAGCCACCATTCAAGACAAGCTAGGGGAGGTTTTGGGGGACGGAAAGGGACGATTTCACCATCAAATATTCATCAAACTTTAAGGTATGGGATATAACTCACCTTTGAGAATCTTTCATCAAAGGCTTCCTTCAAAATGGATTTCAAAAGTTGAGTTTTCATGTGGGTTTCATCAAATTACGAAATTTATGTTGTGAACTGAGTTGTTTATGTTTTATTTAGGATATAATGGATAGATTAACATGTATTTTAACTTTATTATGGGTAGTTATTGATTCAATTCTCTTGATTACGGGTTAAATTACTATTAGATGATGTTTTTACACCAATCATTAACACATTACAATGAATTTTTGGCTTTCATGCTAATCTTGAGAAGTGATCTAGGTTATGGAAATTGACCTAAGTAATCTTATTTTAAGAATTGATTTGGTATTGAATTATGGAGCAATGAATCTTATAGTATTGTTATCATGTTGATTATTGAATTATGATGTTGAACATCTAAATTGGATTGAATTGAGGTTTTGTTGCAAGGCCTAAATGATATACCATGAAGGAGACTTGGTAAGCCTTGTAATCTCTATATTTACTTCCAATTGTGATTAATTGTGGTTAAGTCATGATGTTATATTGGAGTATGCCTTTTATTAGGATGATAGGGTGGTATGATGTTGAATTGAAATGTCTTGATTATGGTTGTGAGGTTGATTAAGATGTAAATGCTATAAGGATGGTGATGTATACCAATATGCCTCATTATGAATTGATATTAATGTGTTAACCTCACCTATATGAATTATGATGAAAGGATTTATACTCATACAATTCTTAATGAGCTATTGATGATGATGATTATACAAGGGGTAGACCCTATGACCTAAACAAAGTTATGACTGATAATTAAAGGCTTAAAGACATTTCAAAAAGGGACTCCAGCTTAGCCCCGAGTGAACTAGATTGAGGAGTGTCCCTTCCCACATGGTAAGGTAAGAGCAATACATTACTCTTGGGATTGGAGACTAAAATTCATGGAGCATAAATAGGGTCCCAACTATATCTCCTAGTTCTTGAACAATGTAGCCCCCATAGGATTACTAGCTAGTGGATCCACGTAGTTGCGATGTTTTATATTTTTGTACTACCTTGGCAAGTAGTCCGCCTTCTTTCAGTGTAGGGTTTTGTGACACCGAATTCCACACTAGCTCATGTGGTGTATGTCGATTAGGGAAAGAAGTTCCCAAAAGTTAAAATGAATTAAAGAGTTGAACTCTAACTAGGACAACCTAAGGGATCTAGCTTAGTCTAGGTAGGGATTTTGGACTCTACCTAAGCATTGCACTAGTTAGCCTTGAGGGGAGTCTTAGGAGGATGTTCTTATATATGTTTATGTTATGATGATATATGATATGCATGATGAACTTGCACATTGTTGATACTATATGTTGGTTAGTTCACTTATGAGTATGTGTTGGGTTATATTGTTAAAATAAGATTAAATGTATATCTAAATGTCATATTATTTGAAGTTGGACATTGGTTATGGTTTCTTGTTGAGGCTACTTGATTGAGTAAGGTTATGGGTTGAAGTATGTTGGGATATATATTACTTGTTTGAGTTAGTAAGCATGTTTGGTTGATTGGTATGACTTGCTTGATTTTGCATTAGACTTTTAAAAGGGTAAAATGGCATGCTTAGACTAAATTTCCCTTTTTAGCATGTTTTGCTCTTATATGTGAATATGGTGTCATACTTAGTACATATGGAGTACTAACCCCATTTTCTTCTTTTTTCCCAAACATTTTAGGTTCCGGTCATTGAAGGCTCATTCAAGATGACTTGAAGAAGGCTTGGATATTCTCTATCAACCAAGTGGGTAGGTCCTCACTTTCCGAGGGCGATGCCAATATCTTGCCTATGAAGTTCCTTTGTTTTTCTAAGACTTTTATGTTCATTCCACCTTCATTATGTACGACTTGTATAATCCTATATGTGGCTTCTTTACATTGGTGTAGGGCTATGTCCAAATTGTGATGATCATTTTGATGGTATGAGATGAGATAATCTTTAAGACTATCTTCTACCTTATATATATGTATGTGCAATAAAAGTAGACGGCTATGTAACCTTCCTATATGAAGGGTCTATGTATACTCGATACAACTATAGTATGTGTATATATAGGTCTATGTAAACCTCCAAGTAGATGAAATGAAAAGTTTTAAATTTTTCCGCATTTTCAACCTATGAATGTAATGACATGACTAAGGGGCTAGTCTTATTCCTCAAAGAGGATGACGACACCGGTTAAGTATAGGGGTTAAACCCAGATTTGACAGGATTTTGAGGAGTAGGTAACTTCTGGTGTGAAAAGCTAGAATGATGTGGTTTAGGGGCGGTTAGGTTGATGATGGGAGGTTTTGAAATCATAGATGTGGTTGAGTTGTTTAAATGATAGATGTTGGATTCGAAGTAGGAAAATAGAGTGGAGGCCTTTAGTTATTTGGGGTAGAATTGTTAGCAATGATAGTAAGATTTACCAAATCTCATGTTTTATCCATTCAGCAATTTGTTTGAGCAATTGTGCGATTCTGTTTAGCTTAGATAGGATCATTCATATTAATTTTGGTCAAATTAGTGTTTTTAATATTTTCAATTACTTTTTCTTTTCCTTTGGACAAACTTTGGTTTGAGATGGAATATTTGAGATCTTTGGACCTTGTAAAGTATAGATTTCCACCCTTATTTCTCAACACAGATTAGTTTTGAGTAACTAACAAAAGTAAAATAACTCAATAGATAAATGTGTTACTCTATGTGGATACTAAATATTACAAATATCACATACATGACTGCAAACACATAAGAGTTGATTTACTTGAAGATAAACTAGCCTTGACAAATAGAAAAGTGACTCAATAGACAATTAATTTGATTTGAGCTTAGTGAATCGAGAATATTGACTTGTGTAGAGTCAGTGGCCTTTAGTATCTCTAATTGGTGTACTTCTGATTTTCAATTAAGATGAAACTCTAATTTATTTGGAAGAGCGAAAAAAATATAACTTTTCAAAGATGGTGACCCACTCTTAAAAGATTGTCTACATGTCTTATAAAAGAGTATTCAGGTCCTACATAGTTCTACTGGCTTGAATATTTTTTTGATTTGAGAAAGGAAATTGACCCTTATTTCAGATGAGAAAGTAAGATTTAGAATTGTAAAGTGATGTTCAGATTTTATTGTGAAAGTAAAGCCTCCATGAGCATTTTGACGCAATTTCAATTGTGACTTGATATTTTTGCTTAGGGAATCTAAAAACAATTCAAAAATGAGTGATCTAGAATATCACCAAATAAAGCAACATATTCAAACAAACAATTGTAACACAAATAGATTTTGGGCAATTTAAACAGATATATGACTTTTTTATGTCAAGGATAGACCTAGTGATTTGAAGATGCATTGCATCATTTGAAACATTTCATTACCTCGAAACTCAAATGTATACAAACTTTATGAATGAATCAATGGGGATACACAATATGGAAAAAGGAATATCAATAATCAGTCTCACACAGAGGTACAACCCTAAAATAAGCTTCCATGGAAAATCTTTCGTCCTTGATTTCTTGTCATCTGCGGATGTCCACTCTTTTTGACACAATGATAACTTGATCCTTCTTTGACTCAAAAAAAAATATTAAGCTCTCTACTCAAGAGACACTGGTTTTCCAAGTGGCGTATACATCCTTCAAATTTAAATACTTAAGTATGATCGCCTATTAAGGTCATGCCGTTTTGCAATCAAGAGGTCTTTCTAATGGGTTCCAATATGTGTGGGGTGTTGGGTCATCTTAGTTTAATGCGCTAAATTGCGGAATTTGGTTTCGCTCTACACTAGTTCACTAAGAGTGAGGTTTATTTGAAGAGGATTGGTGACCCACAGACAACTTGGACTGGGGCACTTGGGGACAGTTGACCATCCAATGGCCAATTACATTCGCCAGAGTACCCCAAGAAATAGTTTGGGTAAGGAAAGACTGCAGCCCGAATAATCGTCTTTTAAGTTAAATAAAAAAAAATCATTTGACGAAGTAGGCTATATGCACGCAATGACAATTGATATCATAATTTTTTAATAAGTAGGCAAATGTAAGATAAAAAAAAATTCAACAAAGATTAAAAAAAGTCAAACAATGTTAAGTCATTATGGTTTTGACTTAATTAATTCCCTAGTAGAGCGGTCATTTTTGTTATATCGATAAAGAGAAATATAAGACTTGTTTTCACAAAAAAACAATTTGACTTTTTAAGGAAAATCAATTTTTTTAAATAGAGCGGATACTAAATTTTTTAGGAAAATCAAGAAAACTTATAAATTTCAAAAGACATAAATGGAAAAATCATTTGAAAATACCAAAAGACGGTGCGTGGTTCAATTTACACATCAAGAAGGTGTTAGGCCCTTAAAGTGTCCGCTAATGCACGGTTGACATGCGACTTGACTAAATATTTTACTACTATTGAAAAGAATTACTTAAAGGAAATATTAATTATTTAAAAGAAATTTAAGTTAACACTAGAAAATATTTTAGAAAGGAAAGTAATTTTTTAAAAAGTGACAAAGTAAAGAAAGTTAATTAAATAAGATTAATTAAATGAAAAATTATCATAATTAAAAGTAGTTCATATTTAGAAGATTTAATTAAATTAACAAAAACAAACATAGTTAAGCAAAAAAGTTACAATCAAAAAGAATAATAAGGGGAAACAAAAATCATAAGGTTGGGCCCTTGCCCAAATTTCAAGTTGTTTGGCTGGGAGGCGTAATTTCCTTCATCTTGTCCTGATTCTAAGTAATTCAATCTTTTAAGACTGTTTATTGCATTTTGTTTTGGAGTTGGCCCAATTTTCGTTGTATCATTATGTATACAACTAGTGTATATAACATATATCCTGCAAATCAAACACAAATCTATTGTATACATCAGTTATTTGTATTTTTACATAAGTCTCAGATATTATTTGTATACTTGTATACATTAACAGTTTACAACATGCTTTCAGTCAATATTTCTTAATATTGATATCACTTTTAAACTGTGTATATTGAATAAGAGTAAGTATCTCATGAGTTTAGCAAAGCCAAGGTAAGTGTTATTTCTTACTCCTTTTCAAGCCTAAGTGTTGTTTAGATTTCCAACTCACCTACTCGTACCTTCAACGTACTGATGTCAATTTTCTTGCATCGTTTTATGATGCAGACGCAGGTAAGCAGGATCGGCACGTAGTGCACCGTTGAGCACTCCACCGTCAATTGGTAAACCTCCTTGCATTCCGGAGGACATTCCTTTTATTGCTTTCTAGCTTAGTCCATTAGGATGTTGTTAAGTTTGTCCCAATATCCCTCTTCAGTCAGTTTAGAGGCTTCGTAGACTTTTAGTAGTTCAGTTTGGAGTTAATTTACTTTTTGCGACTCAAGTGTCATTTTGGTAAGATTAATTTATGAAGTATTTTTTTTTATATATGATTAATTCTTGTTTAGTCTTCCCCTAAGATAAGTAAGTCAGGCCAAGGGCTCGCTTAGGGGCCAGAAATGGTCTCCGAGTGCCAGCCACGTCCAAGTTGTAGGCTCGGGCCATAAAAAACATGGTATCAAAGCACAAGTTCAAGAGTCCTAGGGAGTCCATAAAGTCGTGTTTATAGAGTCTTAGTCATCGGTGTGAATCACGCCACATCTATGATTAGGAGGCTATAACATTTAGGAATGTTCTACTTCTTTCATTTTCTATCGTGCGTTGAGTATATCTCAAAAAAATCTCTCTAATTTGTACTTACACGTACTTTCAGGTTATCATGCCTCCACGAAGAGCAGTCAGAGGTCGACCAGCCCAGAGAAATGTTGATCAACAAGAGGTCCCGAATACACCAAATGTGAAACCCCAAGGAGAGGTCACAAATGTCGAATTTCGGGAAGCTATCCACATGTTGAGTCAAGTTGTAACCAACCAGGTCATGCAACAGAGAGGAGCTCGACGAGAAGGGGCTGACACCTCGAGATTTCATGAGCTTGTAAGTAATTCTCCTAGTTTCACCGATTCAAGCACAATTGAGGAATCGGAAAACTTTGTTGTTGTCTTATGTCGTGCTTCAAGCAAAAAGGGTAGGATGCAATATTGATTGGTGACATGGAAATATAATATCAAGGCTTAGGGTCAATGTGCAACAAGTTGAAGAGGAGAAGCTGAGGGATAAAGAGGAATATTAAAATAAGAAAGTGAAGATTGGGAATGAGTCTGGTCAACATAAGGGTGGTTCAAGTCGACCACAATTTCAAAAATCAAAGGGGCATGCACCAGGTGTGGTAGAAATCACTCTGGGATTTGTCGCGAAGGCTCCATGGGTTGTTTCGAGTGCGGTCAGATCGGGCATTTCATGAAGGAATGTCCCAAGAGTAAGCAAAGCGGTAGTAATGGGGGCAATAGAGCTCAATCTTATTCAGTTGCTCCACCAACTAGGACTGCACCTCGAGGGGCCACTTTTGGTATTGGCTGAGGAACAAACCTCTTGTATGCCTTAATAATTGCCAAGAACAAGAGAATTCTCCAAACATTGTCACTGGTATGATTCCAGACTTTGACTTTAGTTTTTACGCATTGCTAGACCTAGGATCTAGTTTATCTTTTGTAACTCCCTATGTTGCTATGAATTTTGAGATTTCTCCTAAGTAACTTAGCGAACCATTTAGTATTTCCACACCTGTTGGTGAATCCATTCTAGCAGAAAGAGTCTATCGTGATTATCCTATTTTCGTCAGTCACAAGAGTACCATAGCTGATTTAATAGAGTTAGACATGGTAGATTTTGATGTCATCCTAGGTATGGATTGGCTTCATGCTTGTTATGGATTAATAGATTGCAGAATTCGAGCTGTCACGTTTCAAATTTCTAATGAGCCAGTTATAGAGTGGAGTACTAGTTCAGCAGTGTCTAAGGGTCGTTTCATATACCTAAAGGCGAGGAAGTTAGTTTCTAAGGGGTGTATCTATAACTTAGTCTGAGTTAATGACTCAAGTGTTAAGGTACCTTTCCTTCATTCAGTTTCTATAGTCAGTGAGTTTCAAGAAGTCTCTGTTGATGATCTACCCGAAGTCCCTCCCGAAAGAGAGATAGACTTGGCATATACATCATCCCAGATACTCATCCTATCTCTATCCACCATAAATAATGGCACCAGCGCAGTTAAAAGAACTAAAGATTAATTGAAAGATCCATTAGATAAAGGTTTCATTCAACCAAATGTCTCACCTTGGGGCGCTCCGGTCTTGTTTGTTAGGAAGAAGGATGGGTCTCTTAGGATGTGTATGGACTACCATCAGTTGAATAAGGTCACCATCAAGAACAAATTGTTCGATCAACTTTAAGGTGCTTCTTTCTTTTCCAAGATTGGCCTCAGATCAGGCTATCATCAGTTGAAAGTAAGGGAAGATATTCCCAAGACAGCTTTTAGAACAAGGTATGGACACTGTGAATTTTTGGTTATGTCTTTTGTCTTGACAAATGCACCTGCGGCATTCATGGACCTTATGAACAGAGTTTTAAAACCTTTTTTAGATTTTTTTGTCATCGTTTTCATTGATGACATACTGGTTTATTCAAGGAACGAAAAAGATCATGCTATTCACCTCATGATTGTTCTTCAGACGTTGAGAGATAAAGAGTTATATGCCAAGTTTTCCAAGTGCGAGTTTTGGCTTAAGTCCGTGGCATTCTCGAGCTACATTGTTTTTGGTGAAGGGATTAGATTCGACACTCAAAAGATTGAAGCAGTTCAGAGATGGACTTTGACCAAATTAACTCAGATGACAGTCAAGTTTCAAAGGTCAGAATCTTCTGAGAAAAGCTTTTAGGAGTTAAAAAAGAGATTGACTACCGCTCCAGTTTTGACCTTACCAGAGGGTACTCAAGGATTCATGGTGTATTGTGATGCATAAGAGTTGGCTTGGATTGTGTGTTAATGCAGAATGGCAAGGTCATAGCTTATGCTTCTAGACAGTTGAAGGTTTATGAAAAGAACTATCCAACTCGTGACTTAGAATTAACGGTAATAATGTTTGCTTTGAAGATATGACGTCACTATTTGTATGGTGTTCATGTTGATAAATTCACTGATCACAAGAGCCTCCATATGTGTTCAGTCAGAAAGAGCTTAACCTCAGACAACGAAGGTGGTTGGAATTACTCAAGGATTATGACATGAGTATTCTTTACCACTCAGGTAAGGCTAATGTGGTTGTTGATGCCTTAAGCAGCTTGTCCATGGAAAGTACTTCCCATGTTGAAGAAGAGAAGAAGAAGTTAGATAAGGATGTGTACAGACTTGCACGTTTGGGAGTGCGACTTATGGATTCCATAGAAGGAGGTATAGTGGTGACCTTTGGGACAAAGTCGTTCTTAGTTTCGGAGGTGAAAGAGAAGCAAGACCAAGACCTTATATTGCTTGATTTGAAGGTAAGTTTCCATAACCAAAGAGTATTGGCTTTTGAACAACGGGAGATGGTGTGCTGAATTACCAAGATAGATTATGTGTACCTAAGGTGGATGGACTCTAGGATAGGATCTTGGAGGAGGCTCATAGATCCTGATAATCCATTCATCTAGGTTCCACCAAGATGTATCACGATTTGAGAGAAGTATATTGGTGGGAAGGTATGAAGAAAGATATTGCTGAGTTTATTTCCAAGGGTTCAAATTGTCAGCAAGTAAAAGTGGAACACCAAAGACCTGGAGGTTTAGCTCAGAATATAGAACTTTAAGAATGAAAGTGGAAGACTATTAATATGGAAATCATCACAGTCTTGCCAAGATCGCAAAGGCAACATGATTCTATTTGGGTGATTGTCGACAACATGACAAAGTCAGCCCATTTCTTGCCACTAAGGACTATTTATTCAGCCAAAGATTATGCAAAGTTGTATATTCAAGAAGTGGTAAGACTTTATGGGGTTCCGGTCTCCATTATTTCAGATAGAGGTGCACAGTTTACTGCACAAATCTGGAAATCCTTCAAGAAAGGTTTGGAATCAAAGGTGAATTTGAGCACTGGTTTTCATCCTCAGACAGATGGACAAGAAGAACGTACTATCCAGACCTTAGAAGATATGTTGAGATCTTGTGTGATTGACTTCAAGGAAGATTGGGATGATCACCTACCTCTGATTTAGTTCACTTCCAACAATAGTTATCATTCGAGTATCCAAATGGCTCCATATGAAGCTCTTTATGGGATAAGGTGCATATCACCTATTGGGTTGTTCAAAGTTGGCAAAGCAGGGTTGATAGGACCATATTAGTTCACCATGATTTGGAGAAGGTGAAAATGATTCAAAAAAGGTTGAAGATAGCACAAAGTCGCAAAAAGTCCTACACAGATATTAGGAGGAGGCCATTAAAGTTTGAGGTAGATGATTGGGTGTATCTGAAGGTTTCACCTATCAAAAGAGTTACGAGTATTGGTAAGAAGGGGAAACTTAGTCCCCCGTAGATTGGACCTTATAGAATCTCCAAGAGAGTGGGAAATGTGGCTTCTGAATTGGATCTACCCCAAGAGTTAACAATGGTTCATCCGATATTCCATATTTCTATGTTTAAGAAGTGTTTAGTGATCCTTCATTGATAGTACCAATAGAGAATGTTGGGATTGAGGATAACCTATCCTATGAAGAAATTCCAGTGCAGATTTTGGATCTCAAGTTTGTAAGTTGAGGACAAAGGAAGTTGTTTCAGTCAAGGTCATTTGGAGGAACCAATTCGCTGAAGAAGCGACTTGGGAAGATGAGGAGGATATGAAGAAGAGATATTCATATCTCTTTGAATTCGGAGAAAATGCAGATCAAGGTATTAAATTCTCTTCTTAGAACTTTATAAGGTTGTGCATAAGCATGTTATTACTTGCTTTTGTTTGTGAGTGGTGAAATGATGTTACTACCCTTAGCTTAGTGAAACAATTATCAATCGAGGACTAATGTTGCCAAGGGGGAGATGTTGTAACATCTCGTATCTAGAATTAACTAAGTTTAGGCTAAGGAAAACAAGAATAATCAAATTTGGAAATAAATAAGGAAATGTGGAAAAATTTCTAGATTGTAAAAGTGAGTTTTGGTCATTTTAAAACGACCATAACTTCCATCTCAGGAAGAGTTTGAGTGAGTTCTTTATATGGATGAAAAGCTCATTGGAAGATTTTTGCAACAACACCAAGTTTGCAAAATTTTTGAGGTCGTATGAGGGATATATGACTTCCTAAAGTTGGGTTTTTGGGCAGAGGCAATCCCAAATTCGGATCTGTTAAGGTGGTTTTGTTCTTTTTCAAAGTCAATTACTAATTTTATTTTTTGGGTAATAAGTTGGGGTCTAAGATGATCCCAATAAGTTTCACAATTAGAAAATAAGTTAGGGCTTTGAAAGAAGGAGAAAAGAGGAGAAAATGGAAGAAGACGCAAGAACGCCAAGAATTTATTGTGTGAATTTCGTCAGGGGTGATGCCTTTGAGGTAAGTCGGATCTTTTGTGTTGGGTTACTTCAACCACACATCAATTTGTTTCAGTTCAGCGAAATTAAGGATTTATTTCATGTTAGGACTTAAGTTCTTGGAAGAAAGTTTGATTTCTTGTTGATTGGATTGTTGGTTGTCATTGTTGTTTAGATACTTGATAATTCGAGTTTTTTTTAGTTGACTTTAGTAGTGATTAATAGTACCAATGGTCCTAATCGTTTAATGAGATCAAGGAAGTTTTGGAGAGTTTAGAGATGGAAAACAAGTTGAAAAATTTGTCAGATGCACCTGGGTAGAGGAAGGCGCGGCGCGTCTGGAGTGCGCCATAAATTGCCATCAGTCAACAAAGGCCTGGCGCGGCGCACCACCAGTGAGCCAGAATCAGGCCTCAGTTAACTTAGGCTGGCACGGCATGCCACCAGTACGCCCGACCCCGCGTTTTTCGTCCAGTTTTCATAGTTTAGCCCTTTAAGTCCGCGAAGTACATAACTACTCCAATGAATTCTAGTACTCAAATGATCTTTAAAATACCTAGAAAATCATCCAGGAACTCAAATTTGAAAACCTTGAATCCATAACCATTCAAGGAAAGTTAAGATCAATTGTCAAACGAAGAGTTAAGAGTCAAGTGAAAGTAAGAAGTATAAGTTGGAAGTAGTAAAGTTATTAAAGGTTCAAGCTCTTATTTAAAAAATTTAACTTTGTTTTAAGACTCAAGTTTCAAGTAAAAAAAGGGTAAAGGGTTGAGTTAAATTCTCAAAAGCTATAAGGGAACTAAGTATTCCCTAAGAGTTAAGTTTTAAGTAAGCAAAGAGTATCAAGTTTAGTTCAGTTTTAAAGAGTTATAAAGGAACTAAGAAGTCCCTCAGAGCTTAAAATAAATGTTTTCAAACTTTTGAGAAAGAAAGGAAGCTAGACTTAGACAGAGCATGTGACTAGTTTTAATAGAAGAAAGAGGAAACTATGATTTCCAAGTGAAGCTTTTTAAAAGCTAATTTTTGAGCACTAATCTCAAATCACAGAACCAGTATAAATTTAAAATATAAGAGTCAGTATATATATATATAGGGAGTAGTATTAAGCACCGGTGTGGGGATACGAGTTCAGATGAACCCTCTTCATAGTTTACTAGTGGATCCATTAGGAAGTTTAGGTCCTATACTCTGGCAAAGTTAGAATGGCTGGGTAGCGTGGGCCGATTAACGATGTATCATCACTATAAATCAGTAATTTGTATCTTTACATACCTCTTAGATATTATTTGTATACTTGTATACATTCAGAGTTTACAGCATGCTTTCAATCAGTATTTCTTTATATTGCAATCACTTTTAAACTATGTATATTGAATAAGAGTAAGTAGATCATGAGTTGAGCAGAGCAAAGGTAAGTGTTATTTATTACTCCTTTTCACGCCTAAGTTTTGATTAGCTTTCCAACTCGCATACTCGTACATTCAATGTACTAATGTCAATTGAACTACATCATTTCATGATGCAGACGCAGATAACCAGGATCAGCACGTAGCGCACCATTGGTCCCATTGAGTAGTCCACAGTTACTTGGTGAGCCTCTTTGCATTCCAGAGGATATCCTTTTTAATTTTTTTCTAGCTTAGTCCATTAGGATGTTGTGATGTCTGTCCCAACATCCCTCTTCAGTCAGTTTAGAGGCTTTGTAGACTGTTAGTAGTTCAGTTTGGAGTTAATTTACTTGTTGAGACTCAAGTGCCATTTTGGTTAGATTAATTTATGAGGTATTTGTTTTTAAATATGATTAGTTCTTGTTTAGTCATCCGCTGAGTTAAGTAATCCATAGAATGGTCTCAGAGCGCTGGCCACGTCTAGGGTGTACGCTCAGGGTGTGACAATTAGAGTTGTAGATTTTACTTACAGTAGTTAGAATGAGGAGTTCAAGGGTTAAACGACAAGGTATGACTCCCCAAGGACAATCCAAGGGGTCCTTGAGGAGGACCCCAAAAATAGCCCTAAAATTTGTCAAATAAACAACCCTCCCATGAAGGGCATCCACAGACAGTGGATGGACCCACGTCCTATGGGAAAGGGTCATGGGTAAAGTCCCCTAGTTCCCTTGTATGTTGAGCCCCAGGCCACCACCCACAAAAAACCAGTACGGTCTGTAGACTCATATACGGTTCGTGGGTGGGGGAATTTCGGTGATTAGTTTTCATAAGTTAGGGACTTAGGGAATGTGATTTGGGGACTATCCAAGTTAAAGGGGGGGATTGTTACATAGTAGAGTATGGGGTTTCCCTAAGTTAGGTCTCATGAGGTCTAAGCCTTCACCTAATGGTGTTACTGTTGCAATCTCTGTATCTAATGAACTAAGACTTACTTAAGGAAGTACCCCATACTGTTCAAAAGCATAAATGGACTTAGACATGCTTCAGGAAGTATATCATAACATCCATCTTAATAATGAACTTAGACATGCTTAAAATAGTATCTCATAGGGTTCAACCTAATAATGAACTAAAATGTGCTTAACGGAGTACCTTATAGTGTTCTAAGTTTTAATGAGAGGGACTAATTTCCAACTAACAAGTATGAGTATGAAGACCTAAAAGTGGTACTAAGAATGGATAGGATTATACGTTGTTGTTCATTCATTGCTTAAGTATGACTTAAGGTTGTTCAAGAAAGTGAGGAATGTTTAAATAAGATTGTGCTATAGTTGCCTTCCTTGTTATGATTGAATAAAGGTGAGAGATTTTGTTGGTTATAAGAGTTAGGCTAGGGATGAGATCTTAAGGTGATTAGTATGATGACCTAAGGTGGTACATAATGTGAGTGCCTGAGTGGGATTATGGGGTCTTACTCACACATTGCACAAGTATGAGTTGAAGCTACTTATGGAAGCCTAAGACTTGACTAGTGAATGGACTATGTTTAGGATGACCAAAAAGGGATACTTAACTTGGATGGGATTATGGGGTCTTGTCTATGTCTTGCACAAGTATGCTTTGAGGTTACTTAAAATGGTTCTCTTATGTTATGAAAGACTAAGGGTGTGAAATAATGCTTATATAATACTTATGTTGGAGACTTTTCTTACGATTATGAAATTGTCTCTTATGCTTATAGTTTATTTTCATGAAGTATTGGATTATGTCTTATGTTGACTAACCCTTATGATATTATGCTTTTATGATGTTATGCTAGCTATAATATTTAGTACTTTTGCACTAACACATACTTTGCCTACTTTCTCATAAAATGTAGGGTTCAGTGGCTGAGTTTCATTCTTGAGGATAGGTTTATAAGGATCAAGAAGTTGAACATTTGGGTGAGTCCTCATAGCTTCGGACAAAGTCACTATTTCATTTATGTCTTTTATTTTCATGTCAGGAGACTATTGTATGGGTTGTATCACAAAAGTTTATTTGGAAGTAAGTTTATCCCCGCCTCGGTTTGAGGCAACGTGTTCCCAGTTTATTATTAGTTTTGATTTTCCGCTGATTTTATAAAATACTCCGAATGTATGGATTAAGTTTTTAATAAAAACCCCTAAACCCTTTTATATTGTTATTATTATCTTATGGTTATGATAGTTTTTGGTCTCCCCTTTCCCCTTTTCTTTTTTTTTTTTTTTTCCTTTTTTCCTCCAATCTTGCACCCCGTCCCCCCTGTATAAACCCCATCGGGGGCGCGGTCAAATACGCCGTGTTACTTCTAGAGTGTACCCTTGGATAGTAATAGTAGGAGGGTATTATATCAGTTTTATGAGGGAAATGGAAAGAGATAAACACCGCCAACACATATTTGGAAAATAACAAAATAACTTTTAGCATTCAAGATATCTTAAAGTTTCATAACATCAAAATTTGCAACGATATAACACATTAAGAAAATGACTAAAACCAATTGTCTGCTTTTAGAAAATCAGTAGCAAGGTACATAAATTAAGCGAGAAGCAAAATAATAAGGTTTTTGTTGAAGATAGTGACCCATCACAAAAATCAGAATCACAACTGGACATGTTTGAGCATGCATCTAAGAGAAAAGTTAAACTACCAATGATAAAATTGAACATATAATCAAGTTAAACATTTAGCGGCAAGGATGTATCTTACTTTAGTCTGTAAAGAAACAATGATCAAGATATCACCTTTTAGAACAATAAACACATCATTTAGGCATTTCAAATCTGGGTAGCATCTTTGAAAGAGAATAAGAACTGAAAACAAGCTAAAAACTGGAAAATTATAGTACCTCACATCTTAAGAAATATTCCAAGACAAAGCATCAGTGAAACCTAAGATAGACAGAGTGATTCAAAAGTTGACATGGTCCATCCATAGAGGACAAGAAAACAAGAGTAGTAGCGATTAAAAATCAGCCCCCAACATCCATAGATATATATTCAATTTATGTTCAATAAATGAAAGACCAAACTTCAATCATACGAGAAATATCTATCCTTACTTAAAAAAGGAACATCTAGACAAACCATCAACTAAATAAACAAAATCATAACCGATTTAAGAAGAAGACTCTAAAAAGTGTAAGATCTCATACCGTTTTTTAGAGCAGGGAGTCAGGACAGCTAGCTTGAGGCGCTCTAACTCAACACCACCACCCAACGACAATTCGCGACGAAAGGCGGCCATTCGAGTTCAACCATCCAAGATTTGTAAACTTTTACTCCTAAATTAACTAAGTTATTTTAGGGAATTTTCGCTTTCTAAATCTTAAAGTTAGAGGATGAAATTATTGTTGTTGGAGTAAGAAATTTGTGACTTATCGAGTCTAAAAATATCTTTAAAAAAAATAGATTTGTTTTGTAGGAAAAGACTTAGGGCAAAATTCTGGGGGGGAAACTGTAATGACCCGGTAGGTTATTTTTGAATTCTTATATATTCATTTAACTAGAGTGAATTAATTGATGGTTAATTATTAAATAACTAATTTTAGTTAATATTTAATGGGTTAAGTTATAATTAGCCTAATACTACTTGACCCATATATGGAAATAAACTATTAGGGTTGAAATTTTTGGGTCATAAATTACCAAAAAGAAAAGGGTAACGTTCTGAGGAGAACAAAACAACCTCACCACAAACCACAGACCTTAACTTTCAATATTTCTTTATATGGATAAATGGTCATTTATAGTAAATGATATTATAATGTGTACTTGAAGGAAAAAATGGATCAATTTTTGCAAACGTTGAATGGCAATTACAATCTGTTTGTCGTTTTTCTTGGCCAAGTGGGGGGAAAATTATGCTTATCTTGAGTAGTAATGGCAATAATTTTGTATAATATTAGTTATACATTATTAATTATCTATTGAATGAATTTGCAATAGGTTTAGATTATGTATGTTATATATAATATTATATATAATATATATTGTAAAAAAATTTAAAGTTAAAGGTTTTGTACACATTTTAGTGGAAATTTTCGGTGGTTAATATGTTATAATTCAAATTTGATATACTAAGTCAAATAACTACATATAGAGTGTATTGTGCTATATAAAGTTTATTAGAGTTATGTTATTTTGAGAAGTTAAGAATTAACCAAAGGCTTGAAATTTGGAAAATGTGAGATTTGACCTACTGGTTAGAATCAAGATTTTGAAACTTTATTATAAATTCGGGTAAGCTTTGGGTCTAAGCTTGGTATACAACAATATGAATATTGTTAGTTTCAAAATCTTATCATGATCATTTATCTATATAGATCGCTTTGAGTTGGAAGTTCAACAAAAAGGGAAGACTCAAGTCCCGAAGTAAATTCTTGATTGATTTTGACAAGTGAATTTCTAAACCCTTGTTAAGTGTGTGAAATTTATGTATTTTCTTGTGATATGTGTTTGGGAGTAATGATAATTGGTGATGGGTTGACTTGTCCATGTTGACTAATTCTAATGATGAAAAAAAGGATAATAAAAAGGTAATGTGATAAATTCTTGGTGTGTGGTGTTTGAAAATGGTTTGAAAGGCTTGTTGACGTTATTGTGTTGTTGTGAATTGTGCATTATTATGAAAATGGTCATTTCCTCATTAGTTGTGTGAACATTTCATTTGCATTGTTTTGAGACATGATTGTGACAAGTGTAATCTGAATTGAGAAAGAATAAGAAATTAAAGAGGATGTACCATTTTCAGGGATGTATCGCGCGCCGAGATGGATATTTTCTTTTGAGAGATGTATTGCACAACGATGGTTACTATTATCGAGGGTCGTATCACACGTTGCGATGGATACAAGGACAGATATGTTCCCCATGGGTCACAGACTAAAAGACAGCGGGTATATATCATTAGGTCAAACATGCATCATTATACTTGATGTTTCATTTCATTGCATTGCACTTATTATTGGTGAACTTAATCTTGTGTAGTGCTGATCTTGTGAGTGTCAATTTGTGGAACTTGTGGCTGATGAATATTGAGTCTGTTGTTGAAGATATGCAATTTTTAGTGTGTTGTTGTTGAGGATATGAAACTCTTAGAGTGTTGTTGTTGATTATATGAAATTGTTAGAGTGTGGTTGTTGAGTTATGTGCTTTAAACTGTAAATTGTTGGTTCGGATGATTTTATACAGATTATAGTTGTGGAGGTTGTAATTGATGAATATTGTGCTTGTTGTTGAGAATATGTGATTATTAGAAAGTTGTTGTTGAGTTATGTGCTTGTAAATTGTGAATTCTTAGGTTGGGTTGATCTTTATGCAAGTCGTAGTTGTGGAGGTTCAGTTGGATGGTAGGAGTACTTGTATCTCATTCCCTTAGCTTGTGTTTAGAGGTTTACTTGCTGAGTACCGTGTGGTTTAGTACCCGCCCCTTGCTTCCACAATTTTTTTATAGGTTACTAGCCCGGATCTTTGTGATATATTTTCTTGTTTTCCGAAGCTTCTTGGAGATTTATGAGGTAGTTGTTTGTCATCTCAGCAGACCTTCTTACTCCGCTATGATCTTGTTCTACTATGGAAACAATGTCGTATGAGACTTTTATTTTCTTTTGATTCATTTGTAATACTTTAGAGTATTGCACATGTGACAACCAAATTTTTGGGGTATTTTTGTGCTTATTATAAAATTTCCGCATTTTATTGTAATGGTTGAGTTTTAGGCAGACTTGTCTTGGTGGGATTAGACGGGTGTCATCACGTCCATTTTTGGATTGTGACAAAAATGAGTAGAATTTTGGATTTGAATTTGAATTCCAATTTCAAATTTTCTTGTAAAGATAATTTTGAATAGCTGGAATCGGTACAAATCCTCAACGGATTTTTGAAGAAAGTCGTCTGATCTTGAGCAAGGACGAACAAGAACATGATACTGAGACACCTAAATTATTCTCCAATGTTCTTCTTACAAAGATGATAAGGGAGAAGCGGAGAGGACATGAACTGGGATCATGGAATCCCTGGGCTGCGTTTTGAGTTCTTTGTGCAAAGAAGAAGAACACATAAAAGGGTAATTTTGGTAGTGTTATATGTATTGTACAATGGTGTATTGTGAGAATTGAGTTGTTGTATTATTATTGTGGGTTGGAATGGATCTTGGGCTGATAGAAATTAAAAAAAAAACAAAATTGATCTTTTAATGAGTTGAATGTGAGGTAAGGAAAGTTTATATGTGTAATAAGGAGATGGCCAATGGATTGCAAATCTAGCAAATTTAAGTTAAAACTTAACCAAATTGAGTTTAACTAGTGAATTTGGCTAAGATTTAAATATGACAATGATATGATCAATGAAAGAGATTCTTAATTTCAACGAAATAAAATGATAAACTAAATTAAAATAAATGTCCAAAAATTAAAATCATAATTTAAACTAAACTAATTTAATAAAAGATTTAACTAAAATATAAAATCTTTTGAGATCATTTTCGAGTATTAATAAAATGCATTAATTATACACATAATTATGTGAAACAATATATATTACTTAGTATTTATGAATAAAAAAAGTGACAATTATTTAAGAAAAAATTGAAAAAAAAATTGTGAATTTCATAAAATTAATTGTTTAAAAATCATTCGAAATCGAAGAAACTCGATGATTAATTTTCATTGTGGGGGTTCAAAATTAGGTGTCAATGGCTAGTACGTTATATTGATTTTTCTATGATGTTTTAGTGGATAATATAGAGAAAAGGTGGCTAAGTAATGTGAGGGGTAATTTTATGGTGTAATGTGAGATATTAATTGAAAATTTTGATAAAATGAGGTAAGTTGATGTTTTTTTAAGAATTGATATTTGTATTTGATTTAAAATTTGAAATTAATTTTTAAAATTGAAACTTAATCTTACTTAAAGTAGTGATGATTTGTCTCATCTCTATCAGAGTTTGTGTTTTTCCATCCAAGTTGCTTCGGATGCTTTTAATCTCTTCAAAAGTATGTCCCCCAAGAACGCCTAGAGAGCCTTCTACTTTCCCCAACATTGGCTAAATATCTCGACGAAATTCATCCCCACATTAACTAACTCTCTATTGAGCGAGACGTACTCAAATAGGATCTCCATATCATTCTCGCTCGTTTCTACCATTCTTGGGATGTAAGCTCTTCATTTTGCTTAACCTCGAACGACATATCATTTTCATGTTGTTGGCGTTCCTCTTTTTTCCACAATGATTCTTATCGGCATCATCTTGGGTGACATTGGCTTAAGTGTTGTAAATATTGATTTTTTCATCATTTGTCGTTTCTTTATTTGTAACCTGGCTCTGATATCATGTTGTCATGTCCTTAGTCTTTTACTAAGTACACGAGCGACACTTAACAATTTGCTCACTTTCTTGCACCACTTGCTCACGATCTTGCTATGCCAAGTCAATCTAAGATTATAGGAATCTCTATGAGAATGAAAGAAATAACATAAGAGGATTGCTTGGAAAGATTGTGTTGTAGAGAAATTTGTTGATTTTTGTTTGATGATTTTACAAGTGGATGTCCCTTTATTTATAGTACTAACTTTGAGACTAAAGTGTAAATAATAGTTATTACATAGGTCCCTAGATATTTACAAAATAGTTCTCTCTTTAGAATCTACTACAATGTTAGAAAATTTCAAGGACCATTAATTCAAATCCTAAAAACTCTAGGAACTTCATAGGAACTCTCTCTATTTCTCTAGAATATTCTACTAATAACTAGCTTTTTTCCTATGAAATTCGTTTCAAATGGACAACTTTGTGTCATGTGTTACTTATGTGGCATGATGACGTGGTGGGTCGTCACAAAAGTCTAATAAACTCTGTCAAATGCTAAGATGATCTCAAATTGAAATGAAGTATAGATGTGCAATAATTGCGAAAAAATTACCTCGCATAAGCAAAGACTTGACATTCTTAAGAGTTCCTTAACTAATATTGATTCTCACATCCAAGAAAAAAGAATTCTTATTGAACCTCATGTGATCACCAGTCAATCAAATCGACAAAAGGGCGTCAATCCATTAAATACACAAGAATATCAATTCAACTAACTGAAACAATAAAATCAAATCCAGGAAAGTGAAATAGCCAGATTCCAATTTGAGAGCGTTAATTAAAAGAAAATAAAGTATTTTTTTAAAAGAAAATTAATTGCTTTAAGAATATTATCAAGCACTCTTGTTGCGTATTCTATGACAAACATGCCTCCTGTGAAAAGTCAACATTCATTGCAATTAACCGATCATTTGTTTCCAAACCCAAACCGAGCCACGACTGCACACACATTTAACCCTCCTCCTCCTATGTGAGCGCACCCACCAATCTGAACCTTATCATTTCAATTTAAAATATCAACATAAAGCAATGCGGAAGACTTAAAAACTCATAAATAAAAGACAATTCGATAACTCTAAAATTCACAACTTCTCTTAATTCCCCAAAATCTGGAAGTCATCACCCACACGAATCTAGACATTTACTAAACATAGAGTATTCTAAGAGCTAAAAAACAATAAAAGCTAGTCTATGCCAAAACTTCAAGGCATCAAGACAATTCGGAGGAATACAAGTCCAACTAGAAGCATTAGCTCACCTGAAGATCCGTGTGACGAAGACTGGCTTGAAACTACTTGTTAGTCGAAGATGACGGCAACTTTGCTGCACTCCACAAATAAACCAAGAAACATAAAAGTAAAGGGGTCATTACAACCACAAGTACTGAGTAGGTATCATCGGCCCAAACTCAAAATAGAAACAGTAATATCCAGTAAACATCATAAATCACTATATCCTTAGCATGCAGCATTTTCCAATTACCATAATCCTTGGTTACAACACCAAGCCACATCCAATGAGGACTCACGCCTCCTCATCATACTCATATTGGGAAACATTTCTTTAGATTGAAGTATATTAGTATCTTTCAATATTCATATATATTTACCTCTCGTTCGGACGTGACACTCCGCTCCTCATTCTATCCTGGGTACCAGTAACGTGGCAGGCACCATATCCATATACTAATCCTGGTGTCGGCACGTGACACTACTCCGATCCTCATATTCGATCCTGGTACCGAAACGTGCGGCAACCCGATCCATATACTATCCTGTGTCGGAACAGTGACACTCCGATCCTCATAAATATATCTAATCCTGGTACCGGAACGTGGCAACCGATCCTATACTAGCCTGGTGTCGAACGTGACCACTCCGATCCTCATATTCTATCCTGGTTGTCTGAACGTGACACTTCCGATCCTCATATTCTTAATTAATCCTGGTGTCGGAACTTGACACTTAGATCCGCATATTTCTATCCCTGGTGTCCGGAACGTGACCTGCCGATCCTCATATTCTATCTACATCTGGTACCGGAACGGTGGGCACCCGTCCCCTAATCTCACTCTTTCGTTCATTAAGCCTTCTTTTAATACCAAAGGCATCATCATGTAACAAAGTAGATTAGGGTTTCTTCAAGATTTAAGATTCAATAGCTTCATCATGCTTATTTTCTCACAACATATATATATATATATAAGATCACCATCATCCTACACGCAATTAGCATATAGAAGACCTAATAATACTACTAACCGATCATTCGCTTTAAAGTTTCTACGAATAGGTAAAACCATAACCTACCTTTCCACGAAGAATTGCGATCAAGCAAAGCAAATTCCTCAATTTCTTGATTGTCCTCTTCGTTCCTCTCATATCTCTACTGCCGTTCTTATCTCTTGTTCTTTCTTCTTTCTTAATTCAACCCTCCTTTCTTTTAACCTAATTAGTAGATAATTAAGAATGAAAGAATGGCAATAAAGTAACCCACTAGTTTAACTTAAGGGTTACCTCTTTAACCCCAAGAATTATACTTCTTCAACATTAAAACCCTCTACTTATAATTAAAGCAGGAGTAGTCAAAACGTCCCTTGAAAACGTGTAAAGAATCCGACCCAGACTGATTGCGCACCTGCGACGGCCCATCGTGGCCTGGCGACGGCCCTCGTGCCTGCGACGGTCCGGTCCTGCAGGTCGTCGCAACCGTCCGAGACATCAAATTTCCACCATAAGTCGTGACGTCCGTCACCCTGTTACGGTCCGGTCCTGCCCTTTCTCGTGACGTCAAGAGTCGTATTTTCAAGTATCCAATTTCAGATTTTTTCCAAGTGTTTTTGAAACGACACCTCCACCGAACCCTCCACGACGGTCCGTCCTGCCCGTGTACGGTCCCGTCGTGGGCCTCCGTCCCTCTTCCAGTTTTTCCTAAATAAATTTGCTCAAACGACTAACTGTCTGACACATAGATAACCAATTTTCCCATCCGTCTCGTCCTCGAACATCAATGAAGAAGAAAAACCAAGAGTGAAAGGAAGTACCTGAGTCTGTAAACAATGTGTGGTATCTTTCTTTATATCGGCCTCCTTCCCCAAGTACTTCTTCAAACCGGTCGATTCTTCCATGCACCTTGATGGATGCAACTCCTTGACCTCACCTTGTGAACTTCTCTATCTAAATAGCAACAGGCTCCTCCTCATATAGACAAATTTTTCCTAGCAAAACTGAATCCAACGGATAAATGTATTTCCATCCATGGATCTTTTCAACATCGGACGACACGAATACCCGTATGTACTCCGGACAGCCCTCAGAGGCAAGGCTCTCATAGCCACCTCCGCTACTCGCCTTAAGTACTTCAAATGGATCCGATATACCTTGGACCAAGCTTGCCTCTTTTACCAAACCGCATCCCGCCTTATTGGGCAAACTTTCAACAACGAACTTTTCACCCTCCATGAACTCTAAGTCTCACTAACCTTTCGATCTCCATATTCTTTTTTGGCCTACTTTGCGCCGCTAGAAGCTTTTCTTGAAGGGACTTTCACTTCTCCTCGAATCTCTCAAAGATCCAGTACCCCAAGTGCCTAACCTGCGACTGCTCAAACCAAACAATGGGGGACTACATCTCCTACCATACCATGCTTCAAATGGAGCCATATCATGCTTGGTATAGCTCTTATGTATGAAAACTCGGCTAAGGTAAGAAGTTCCATGGCCACAAATTCATTCACACACGCACGAAGCATATCCTCCAACCCTTGAATTCGTTCGCTCGACGACCGCGGTCTTAGATTGAACGCATACTAGATTCGCAACCTATTCCCGCAATTCCGCATGCAATGTTTTCAAAACTTAGAATAACTGCTACCTCTAGCTATCTGATATCGATGGATAGTGGAACTCCATGCAATCGAACCCTTCTGAGTGTAGTTTGGCAACTTCTCTCTGCATTGTAAGTCACCTTGACCGAATGAATGGAGCATACTTAGTTAACCTATCACACTCACCCAATAGAGTCATACTTGCCAATGTCCTTTGGAGACCACCACAGTCCATTGCGATTCTCATCCCATATGCCATTCCGGAATGGCATTCTTCTTGACGTGTTCCCTCCGGGCCTCTGTGTTCATCTTTACTTGTGACAATTGGACATTTGGCAATAAAATCCACCACAATATCCGCTCATTCGTCTCCACCAAAAGTGTTGCGTTAGGTCCGGTACATCTGGTTGCACCCGGATGTAATCGAATACCTGAACTATGAGCCTCGGTCAGAATAGTGTTGATCAATCATCGACGCGGGGTAACATACCCTCTCCCTTAATCCTAAAACACCTTCCTCATCGATTTTCGCTTCTTTAAGCCTCTCCTTGCAACCCTTATCTCGGATTCGGCTTCGTTTTCTCTTCATCGAACTGTTTTCCCCTTAATCTTGTCAGGAAGGAAGATCTTGCTCCACACCGCTAGAAATCCTCCCTTCTCCGTTACTCTAATCCATAAGGGTTCGTTAGCCAAATCTGACTTCTCTAGCCAATGGCCGCCTAGAAGCTTGCACGGAGCTAGATACCCATGCTCCCGCCCTTGCTACTAAAGCATCCGCTACAACATCGCCTTCCCCGGATGATCAAATGGTGATGTCGTAGTCCTTCAGTAGTTCCTCCATCTCCTCTTCTCAAATTCAATCCTCTCTGAGTGAGACGTACTATAGTACTACGATGATCTATAGATAGACCCCTCACACTTAACCCAAATAAAGTAGTGTCCTCCATTGCTTAATGCAAACACCACTGCAGCCACTCCCCCTAAATCATGGTCGGAAGTTACTTCATTAAAATGCATTTTTACTTGTCTTGAAGCTATAAGCAATCACATTCTTTCCGTCTCTTGCATTAGACTGCAACCCAACCAGATCGGAGCATCAACATAAACAATGAAGTTCTTACCCTCCCTGGCAAGTTAAGATCGGTGGCGGTAGTCAAACAGAGTCTTGAGCTTCGAAAGCTTTCCTCACCTCATCGACCTCAACAATGGGACATTTTGCTTAGTCAAGTTCGACAGTTGGGAAGCAATAGAAGAGAATCCCTTGACAAATCGGCGGTAGTAGCTCGCTAACCCACCAAGCTCCTTATTTCTTCTGACACTTATAGGTCTTACCCCCAATTCTTCACTGACTCACTAACTTCGTCTTAGAAAGGATCCACCATCACTCCATCTTGCCGAAACCACGTGTCCCATGAAGGACACTTTCTGCATCTATCAAAACTCACACTAGCGAACTTGGCAATAAGCTTTTTCTCCCGCAAACATTTCCATAACATTCTCACAGCTCCTCATGTCCTTCTTACTCTGGGAGATATCACGTATATCAGCCTAAATACTCCAAAGAGATCTAGCTATATGGCTTAAAAACGATCCCGTTCAATCAAACTCCTGAACGCAGCAGGGGCATTCGTAAGACCAAAAGAACATCACTAAAATTCGTAATCCCATACCTGGTTCTCAAAAGCACGTCTTGTGGACATCCGTTGCTCGTATTTTCATTGATAATACCGGATTCTCAAGTTTCAATCTTAGAGAAGACAAAGCACCTTGTAAACTGATCGAACCCGTCAATCAATGCGAGAAGAGGATCTTGTTCTTTATGGCACCTGTTCAAACATGCCGGTGTCCTATGCACATCCGAAAACTCCCATCTTTCTTCTTTACAAACAAAACCGGAGCACCCCAAGGAGATGCACTTGGTCTAGATGAAGCCTTTGCTCACACTCTTGAAGGTGGGCTTACTCTCTTACTGTCCGCGGGAGCCATTCTATAAGGGGGTACTAGAAAATGGCGAGTACCCCCGGTCAAGATCAATACAGAAGTCGATAGCCCTATCGTGCATATCCAGAAGTCTGCAGGAACACATACAAAAACCCACGGTCCCCCGAAACCCGCTCAATCGAAGGTACTTGGGTAGTTTCATCCTTCAGATGTTTTTCCAAGAAAAGCTAACCACCTTGTACTAACCATTGTCCTTACACAAGAAAGGAGATGATACGCACCGATTGGAAGTGTATCCACCCTCCCCCACTACCGGATCCCTGTCCCAGGCTTGGCTAACGTCAACCGTCTTAACATACAATCCACGATCGCAAATTGGGAGAAGCCAAGTCATACCCAGAATCCCAATCAAAATCACTATTTCTAAGATAACCAAATCTACATAAGTGTTGCTCCCACAAAGTTTCACCAAACAAGACCTATAACCTTTTCACTACCAATACTCACCCACCGATTAGAACACGAATAGCATATCAATGAATTCACAATGTAATTTAGACCATTAGCAAATGATGATATACACGAAATGTGGATCGAGGATCAAACATTACGGAAGCCCTGCATCACAAACCAGAAGATTAAACCTGTGATGACGAATCAGATTTTCCGCCTCTGATCTCCCCGGGAAAGCATAACAAATGGGCCCTTTCGTTTGTTTGTCCGTTGCCCCTACCATGTTTTGATGTAGTGGCTCCTGGTTGTCCATCCACCCCCGGCCATTTTGGTTGACCACCATTACCTCGAACCACCCGTCCTCCGGAATAGACGCCCTCTGCCATGAACCACCTCTACCTCTAGCTGTTGGGGTCTATCACTCGTTTTGACAATACCTCTTGATATGCCCGTATCCCCCACCCATAAACACTCTCTAGATTCACGCATAGGTCTCCTCAGAGAAATGTTGACCTGTCTGAGGTGGACCCCCACTACAGTCTGTAGTGAAGACTGATGGTCGACTGAGTAACCTCCGGAACCCTGTCCTCTGAGTAAGAACCATTAAACTCACCTCCCTTTCAAACCTCTTTGATTTCGACTCCGTGGTGATTCCATCTGGCTGCACTCCTTCCACCCTCTACTACGAAATCTACCACCACTTCTTGGAAGGATTTTTTGTCCGTAGCCGCTACCTGTAAGCTGAAATTCGCAACTCTGATCTCAACCCCTTCACAAAACGCGAATCCGCTCTTGTGACTGAAACATAGTTGGGTGGTCAATCTCTGGATAGTGCAACACGAAACTTAAGCCTCTATGCATTGACCGACATCCTACCTTGCTCTAGCTCAAAAACTCATCCCTTTTCCTATCCCTCAAAGTACGGGGATATACTGTTTCCATAAACAAACTTAGAGAATGAGCCAAGTCATAGGTGGTGCCTCTGTTGGTTGACATTCAACTGTACCTCGGCCACCACATTTTGGCGTTCCCTTGAAACTGATAACTCACTAACTCAACACCAAACCGTTCTACCTATACCCAGCTTGTGTAGTAGCTCATGACAGTCAACCAGAAATCGTAAGCATCCTCAGATTCGTGCCAAACCCTTGAAGACTGGCGGTTTTCAATTCAAGATACTTCCTAACAAGTTCATGCTATCATTCTGTCATTATAGGCCATAGTCATACGTGGAAACGTGCCTAATGTTCCAGTGAAGGCATCCATACGAGGAGCCCTAGTGGCCTGCCATGTTGTACCTCTGAACCGGGGAGGTGTTCGGCAGAAAACACTGGGTGCCTGACCCTGATCAGACAACCCCACTCAAGAATAAGCGGAACCTTATTGATCATTTCTGGGTAGGTTGGTGGCATTTTCCTCATTCCGTACTTGTTCATCCTCCCCATCCTTCCCCCTTCTCTACTACTTCCTCGTCGTCGTGGGAGGAGTCACCGCCCTAGCACCAGATGGGCTAAGTGCTCGTCCTCATCCTCTAGAGGACGTCCTCGTTCCCCGACCTCTACCGCGGGGCCTCTTGCCACTGTTTGCACTTCGAGCTACAGCCCCCGTGGCTGGCTCAGATTCATCTTGTCCTTGCTGATGTTGATGTTGGCGTAGTCTTGCTCTAGTTCTAACCATCTGCAATAGAGTGAAGATGGTCAGATACCAATTTGTATCACTCTTGATACCAATTGATCCAAGTAATATCATGAAAGAACGAAAGAAAGAATGAATTTTCCTAAAGTCTTATATCCTCTCAAGAAAAGCAAAGGCGTCCCCCTCACCCGGTTCTTTAAGACTCTATAGACCCTGTTCCTGTGTGAGGAGCCCAACAAAACTAAGGCTCCTGATACCCCCATTTGTCACGACCCAAAAACCGACCGCGACTGGGCACCACTTTACACCTCCTATGTGACAACCAACCAATCTGAACCTTATCATTTCATTAATATCACATAACGCAATGCGGCAAGACTTTAAACTCATACTAAAAGAAATTCATAACTTCTAAAATTCACTTCTAGTACTTCCCAAAATCGGGGAATCATCACCACAAGAACTCTATGGATCATTTACTAAGACAAGAGTATTCTAAAGAACTAAACAAATAAAAAGCTAGTCTAGCGAACTTCAGGCCTCAAGACATGAGGAAAGGATATCCAGTCCAAGCTATAGCCTTAGCTTCACCCTGCGATCCGGTTGACGAAGACTGGCTTTAACTACTATGAGTCGAAGATGACGGCAACGTTTGCCTGCACTCCCACAATAAACAAAAGAAAACATAAAATAGGGGGTCAGTATAACCCAAGTACTGAGTAGGTATCATCGCCAACTCAAAATGAAAACAGTATATATCAATAACATCATAAAATCAACTAATTATCCTTAGCATGCAGCATTTCATTACCATAATCCTTGTTACAAACACAAGCACCATCATGAGGACTCACTCCTCCTCATATACTCATTTGGAAACATGTTCTTTAGATTGAGTATTTGAGTATCTTTCAAGATTCATTATATTCTTTACTCGATGGTCGGTACGTGACCCTCCGATCCTCATTCTATCCTGGGACCGTAACGTTGCACCAGATCATATACTAATCCTGGTGTCGGAACGTGACACTCCTATCCTCATATTCTCCTCTGTTACCGAAACGTGCACCCGATCCTATTACTATCCTGTTCTGACCGTGACACTCCGATCCTCATTTCTATCTAAGTCCTGGTACCGGAACGGTGTGACCCGATCCATA